>OY986974.1:9220656-9287733 GCA_963920575.1 Narthecium ossifragum | reverse complement strand
CTCACATATATAGCAAACAGGGCAATATTTTTTTTGTCTTTCATAATACTTTCAGAGGGAATCAAAAGGGCCAGAAGCAATGGGAAACACCATGGTAGGTCCTCCATCCTTTCATGCTCATACCTGTGGATTGCCATGATGAAATGAAACACAGATAAAAGCCATCTTCCAAGTTCTGCAATTAAACGATTTAGGAATCAATGTTTGGTGATAGAACTTTGAATTAGAAAGACAAGTTGGAGTTTGATTTCCAAGTTAAGATCAGGTATAGTCACACACAGAAACCCTATTCCTTAAGCTTCATGCATTATATTAGCATAACACACACTATGTTCTTTCTCACCCTATATGATGTCAATAGGTTCTTCTCATCAGAGGAGGGCTCCTAAAAAATCAGTAGCCTTTGTGGTGGGTACAGTTCAATGGCCAACCAAGATAGTGCATTAGCATCCATACATTGCACCACCTTCTTGCTGTTTTTGCCACAATAGATAAAGATCAAGCATTAAATCCTGATTAGTGTCTTTTTTGTTCTTTATTTCAATGAGTACAATGATCGAAATTAGAGATGGATCGTCACATGGCACTAATTTTGATTGTTTATATATCCACAAAAGTAGCCCCAAAATGTCATTCCATGGCAACAATCTTTGGAAGAGATCGTCCTGTGCATTTAATTAAGGGCTAAGGGGCCACATGCCCAAATAAGAGATGGTCTTTGCCCATATAACCAGGCGGGGTGTTCGTAAGCTACTAAACCCAGCGCTTAGTGTTTTTAGGCCAATAAACCCAAACGGAACATAGAAGCTCTCTGCTGAGGCAACTATGGAGGTTGAGCGGGAACCGGTTGACGAAGGGTAAAGCCAGTGGGTGGCTAGGCTGCAAGTGACATGGGCCACTGGTGTATTTATATATGACAACGCTACCGCCATTGGAATTCGGAACTAACTACTTGAGAAGGAGCCATGGCTAGCTGCTATGCTCCAGGGAAACCTTCCACTTCCACTCCTCTGAAGCTCTTCCATGGGACCAGAACCACCCCTCCCTCCATCCTCGTCTGCAGCTGCAGCAGCCACCGTTCCCAGCCAAGGCCTCCTCCTCCGCCATCCATCCTCCACGACGCCCTCGAAGCCGCCGGCGTCGACACCCGCCATGCCAGGGTCATCCATCATCTTTCCCCTTTCGTTCTCTTCTTTAGTTTTAAAAGTCTCATGCTTGTGCTATTAAACTGTTGCCAGGCGGCAAGGCAGGGGTTTTTTGAGCAGATACGGCGGATTTCAGCGATCGATGGGGCGACGAGCATCACCATCAGCCGCGGGGCCGACCTCGCCAGGATGGCGCTGCACATCGCGGCGGAGGATGACTCGCTGGTTTCCCACTCGTCGGTGCCGCTCCCCGTAGTAACACTATTAGCTGTGGAGTGTTGCTGCCGCAACTAATGATGGAAAGAGTCAAAGAGGGTGGGTGAGAAAGGCGACGGGGCAAGGCCCAAGGAATGGAGCTGGAGTTGGCGCTTGGAGAAGCCATCCCGTGAAGAGCAATGGCATGATGCCCCTAAACAATCTCATCAGCGTGGTCAGAGATGGTCCCCTAAAGAAGTCATGCCCGTCTCACATGTTGGGGTGATTTTTATCAATGATAAAAATGGCATTCTCATTTTTATCAATGATAAAAATGGGATGCATGACTTTTTTATTCCCATTTTTATCATTGATAAAAATGAGAATCCCATTTTTATCAATGATAAAAATGGGATTCTCATTTTTATCAATGATTAAAATGGGATGCATGAGTGTTGTGATTCCTATTTTTATCAATGATTAAAGTCATTTTTGTCAATGATAAAAATGGAATGCATGACTTTTTTGTTCTCATTGATGAAAATGGGATGCATGAGTGCTGTGATTCCCATTTTTATCAATGATAAAAATGAAATGCACGAACTTTTGGTTCCTATTTTTTATCAATGATAAAAATGGGATGCATGAGTACTATGATTCCCATTTTTATCAAAGATAAAAATGATAAAAATTTATTCTCGAAATGATAAAAATGAAATTCTTGGAATTTTTCTCATTCTCGGAATGATAAAAATTCATTTTTATCTTTCTCGGAATGATAAAAATTCATTTTTATCTTTCTCGGAATGATAAAAATGAGAATAATAACCCACATTTTTTCATTTTTATCCATTTTGTCATTTTTTAATATTATTATTCTCATTTATCATTCTCACTTTCCCATAATTTTTCATATTTTTCTAACTTTTCCTTTTTTTTGCCGATTTTTCCCTATTCAATGATAAAAATGGGATGCATGACTTTTTGGCTCTCATTTTTATCAATGATAAAAATAGGAGCATGAGTGCTGTGATTCCCATTTTTATCAATGATAAAAATGAAATACATGACTTTTTGGTTCTCATTTTCAACAATGATAAAAATGGAATGCATAAGTGCTGTGATTCTCATATTTATCATTCACATTAATTTTTGTGGCATGGTAATAAGTCTTCACGAAATATTTCTTGTAAACCATTTAATGGTGCTGGATATAGTATAAGCAAAGATATCACAGTCAAGTGTGTGTCAAGAAACCCATGATACCATGATAGCCTTGACTGGCCCCGGGGCCCTGGCTAATGGCAAACTTTTATACACATCTTGAGTTCATTTTTTTAAGCTCCGGGCTTCTTTGCTATTTTGCTTTGTTCAACCTTCATGAAGCCAACATATGTAATCATTGCCCGTTGTCAAGCCCAAATATGTGGTTGCTTGCACGCCATTTGAAGAAGAGGCCTCTATATAGCATTAGAAACGAGTTTGATTTAGAGAAACAAGTGCCCAGTCTTGGTCTCCCAAGTTAAATACCCAATTCTAGATGTATTGTCTAGGATCTTATTTGGTAATCCACTCAGATCCCTGCAGGGTTAAACAAAACAAAAAGACACAACAGCATACATGCAGCCGTGAAGCCCGAGTGTATTCAACAAGCTTTTGCTAATTAGATGGGTTTTTTATCAAATAGATTTTTAATAGGGTTTTGGGATGAAAAAGGTCACTAAGTTGGGTATACTAAGTTGGGATGTATTGTCGACGGAGAGCCTCATCAGGCCCTAGGGATTGAATCCTAAGGTCCTCCCGAAGCTTCCTCGAGCATCACTGGCCGAATGTAATGGTGGAAAAGAGGGTGTTCAGTGACCTCACCGGAGAAGGAGGCGATGGGTGGGACACGATGGATGTGGTTATGGTCGGAGTCGGGGAGGACGAGAGGGTGGGCGCTGACATGGGGGGATCCCAATGCATACTGATCCAACGGTTTCGGTTGCCCCCCCCCCCCCCCGCTGTAAACTCACCCAGTGGCTCACTCACAAACACCATATATGAAAAAGAAAAAAGAAAAAAGAAAAAGCTTCTTAGACTACTGATATAAGTGACATACGAACAAACACCATGAGAAGAGTGACAGCTCTATTTTCACAGTTGGCACAACAAAGTTCCTTATACCTGGTACTACAGGAACATTGGAGTTTGTTCTTGAAGTCCTTAATGGACTCAGAATTCGAGAGCCTTGCAAGGGACATTTGGTCCCTAGGTTCTTGGGAATTGGATAAAAAAAAAACAAAACAATACGGAGTCTAGCAAATTGCGAAGAACACTTATGAGGTATCTATTACTTTTCGATATACAAGTGCACACCAGAGAATTTCAGGAAAGGAGGTAATTGAGATCTTACATTGCTCCTTTATCGAACTCCAGTGTGAGTGCATGGATTCAATCAGGTAGTGTTTAAGCTTTAAAGAAACCAAGTACAGCAGCGAAGAGGTGAGGAAGGAACTCGGCCAGTTTTCCGGATCTGCTCTACTTGCTGAGCTGTCCGGGTGGCCTCCGTGTTCCTCCTGGATTCGATAGCAGCAAGTTTCTCTTCTACTCGCCGCCTTGTCCGGGTGGCCAGTTTTCCGGATTTGCTAATTAGATGGGTTTTTTATCAAATAAATTTTTAATAGGGTTTTGGGATGAAAAAGGTCACTAAGTTGGGTATATCACCAATTAACCCAATTATTAAAAAGGTGGCCAATTTAGAGAACCTAAATTGTATACTTGTGTGATTAGCACTGGTTAGGTGTTGGATGAGAGAAAAAAACATTTCACTTTTCCTTCTTTTTTGTTGATGATATAGGAGTCAAAAGGTAGATCTTTTTTCTTTTTTTCTTTTAGTTGTTGCAAATAATATAGAGAACATCATTGCTTGTAGATT
This sequence comes from Narthecium ossifragum, assembly GCA_963920575.1. Taxonomy (NCBI): domain Eukaryota; kingdom Viridiplantae; phylum Streptophyta; class Magnoliopsida; order Dioscoreales; family Nartheciaceae; genus Narthecium; species Narthecium ossifragum. The sequence continues at coordinate 9,283,476 of OY986974.1, read as the reverse complement.
TTGGCCAAGTGCCAACCCTGCTATAATTGATGTCATGGGGCCAAGAAAGATGTAGAGTGGAGCAGCATAATCCCCACTTACAGGGAAAAGTGAGCATGAAAACATGACAGGGGTGAGGGGACAATGGTTCTTAGGGCCTGTTTGGATAAACAGAATGGGGCGAATCCGCTTGAATGGGAAATGGTCCTGTGTTTGGATCTCAAGCGGAGCGGATTCCATTTTTGGCGTCCCCGTTTTCAGACGGATTCCGAATCCACCCATTGGCCAAATAGGCCCTTAGGTGATCTCTTTTAAGGCAATTAGAACAGTATTGTCTATCATCACCCATGAAGGGACCCACCCAACCCAAGAATGTCTCAGTTGAATATGCAAAACATCAGTCTTCTGCGGTTAGCCTATACTTAAATGATTAAAATTCACTCTTTCTGATCAGCTTAAGCTTTTTAATATAATCAGTGATTTAACATGGTATCATAGTAGAGTTCCTAACTTCAACTAAGAATTCAAACAGCAGTTGGACTCATGATCATTCGAGCCTACATATGATTTTGGTGATAGATAATTTGCCTTTGTAAACATAATGGATGAAAAAAGAAGCAATCTTAAAGGTAATTAGGTGCATATTGAAATGTGCTCTTCTTGTTTCTTGCATATCTTGTTTATTATGCAAAGCTGATTACAATCTTTTCCTTACCTATGCATTGCTTAATCTATTCACAATCATTGGGTCACATGCTATATATCCTACTTAAGAGAATCTCATAGTTTATATGCGATAATAGTCAAAGAGGAGTAGATATGAATTATTTTTTGGGGGGAATCAAACACATGATTGTGTATCTTAATAGAGCAATGTCATTCCATGTAATATCCAAACACCTCCCAAACCATCAGGTCTTATCTTGATCAGGATATGACAAAATAGAGGCTAGCCGTATAACAAATTAACATGATTATGTGCCCATAAAGAAGACAAAAAAACGGTCACAAAAAACTAAGTAATAAACCATTAATTGTGCTTCAGCTAAGAGGTTCTCAATCCCTCGCATTTCCTTCCAAATTAAAGCACTGTTTCTCTAATGCAATTATGCGATGAACTTGGCCTTTCTTGAATGCTGAACTATTAATAATTGGGCAAGGTGCACAAGAATCAATTCGACTTCGATTCTTCTTTAGATTTCACTTTTACCATATAAGAATCACTCCATGAGCTATTAGGACTAGTTTGATTTGAAAGTAGTTCTATTTTTAATCTCTCCAAACCTCATCCTGTTAAGACTTGTGTCAAAATTTGTGGTGATGAGCAATATACATGTTGGTATCAATGGTATCGATACTTCGAGGAAGATGATCGATCAGGCGCGACTCAATCAACTCTTGACGCTGATGGTCTTGATGGAATTCTTACCTTTTGAGTGGACCAGGCAAGCTGATGTGTGTCACAACCATTCCTCCACATATCTTTGGAAGGAATGCTATCTTCTTGATGTATTCATTCTCGATGGATTATAAACAAGACTGTGTCTTGTTTGTGGTACATTCTTTTTTCTAAAAATACACAAAGGTGAAGGTCCCAATTGGGTAAGACACATTCATTAGGCTTTTGAAAAGTAAACAAGCTGACAAAAGATAGCAATAAGACATTGCAAGAAAACAAAGTGATTCCCAGTGCTCTGCATGGATTGATCCAGAGAGGCAGAGTGGGTCAGTGGCAGTGAATTTAGTTGGGAGAAATGAAAGAGGTGAAGCAATAGTATAATATTGGTCCCAAACAGCATAAGATCTGTGATTGGATGGGCACAAAGGGAAAAACATGGGCATGGCTTATTCTCTCATAGATCCAAGAAAGAGAAGCCATAAGTCCTAGCTCAGAAGAGGGCATAAAGGGAGAGATGAAGCTTGGTTCTTGTTGGGCTCATCCCCAACACCAGTGACTTGGTATTAAGTAGACAAAGAGGCTGTTGGAGATAAAGATAGGAGAAGGAGATCAAGCTTTGGAAAAGGTGTCTCCTCCTTTGCTCTCTCTTGAGTTCATAAGCCCTCTTCTCCTTTTGGGCATTGCTTCTTTTCACTTTCGCTCCTTGAGGGATGGAATCAAGGGAGGAGAAGAGTTTGGGATGCAATAAGAGAGGTGTGTTCAAAAGAGTGTGTGTCTTCTGTGGGAGTAGGTCAGGCAACAGTCCTTCATTCAGTGAAGCTGCTCTTGATCTTGGAAAGCTACTGGTGAGCCTCATTAAGTTTATAGCTTCCTTCCTGAGATGATAAGAAACATAGCAAAATAGCTAATTTTATCCTGCCATCTTTATGTCTGTTTTTGATTAGTAGTGATCTCATGTCTTAACTTTGTTTCTTTCAGGTGGAGAGGAAAATAGACTTGGTTTATGGTGGAGGTAGTGTGGGTCTGATGGGCTTAATATCTCAGACTGTTTTTGATGGTGGCTGCCATGTTCTTGGGTAACACCCCATGATCACACATCTACCTATTTCTGATGATCAAACAGTTCTTTCTACTATTAATGAGTTCTTTGAGATAAGGTTTGTTCTTTCTTTCTTCTTCTCTTGTCACAGAGTCATTCCTAAAGCTCTCCTGCCACATGAGGTGAATCCTCCTTATCTTAACCTGCTTCGCAAAATTTCGACTAAAAAGAAACCATCTGAATAACTCCTGGCAGATATCAGGAGAAACCATTGGTGAAGTAAAAACAGTAGCAGACATGCATGAAAGGAAATCAGAGATGGCCAAACATGCTGATGCCTTCATTGCCCTTCCAGGTGAGTTCCAACTCAACAACTTCCAAATGCAACTCACGATATGGAAACCATAAACAACACATCTAATGCTCTATACCTTCAGGTGGTTATGGAACCATGGAGGAGCTGTTGGAGATGATAACATGGTCTCAGCTTGGAATCAATGACAAACCAGTGAGTTGCTTGCTGAACTCCCCTTGTCTGTTGAACCTACCTAAGGTTTTTATTTTATATGGATTTGGTGTCATGCCATGCTTTTGAGTTTGTATTATTTTTTGGGCAGGTAGGATTACTGAATGTGGATGGATACTATAACAGCTTGCTTGCATTGTTTGACAAAGGGGTGGAAGAAGGCTTCATAGAGGACTCAGCAAGGCATATATTTGTTTCAGCAGAGACTGCTGAGGAACTGATCAGCAAAATGGAGGCAAATGAGAAGGAGAAAGAAGAAGGGGAGCCCAGCAAAAAGAGGAAAACAAGCTGAAAAAGTACTGTACCCTTCTTGGTATTTTTTCTTAATTGGCTTTGAATGGTTGCTGAAATTAATTGGGGTGTTTGGATGGAATGAACAAAAGGCTGCAGGAGAAAAGCAGAGGAAGGTACATGCATGCCAATGGCAGCAGGGTTGGAGCCCAGACAAAGCTGGGTAGGAGACCAATTATTGGAGTGTATGGAAAGGTTGGGTTTATATGTTTGAATGTACAGAGTGTGACATATTGCTTGGCTGAGTAAAATTGGTCTGTCTGGGGTTTAGATCTCAGAGATGGTAGCATTTCTAAACTTTATTGTGTTTCGTTGTTTTGGGATACTGGTGTATCCGTGTATGGTGGGAGGGTCCTGCATTTGATTGTTTCTGGCAGTGGATGTTCTCAGTGGGACCACTGAGGACAGAGAGTCAGAAACTAATACCTGTTTTTTTAAGAGAAAAATTCAAATTTTAACATTTTAAGGGGGCTATGTGTTTCACCCTCTTTAGCCTCCGTTTGGCAACTGGGGTAAGAACTGGGTCCCCTTAACCCCATTCTTACCTCCAAACGTCATGGGGTTAAGTTTTTGGGTTAAACATGAAAATGGGTTAAGTTTCTCTCTCTCATTTACACCCATCACATGTATTCTAATATTATTTTGATGATGTCAATATATTTTTTATATGATATGGACCAATTATGGACTAACACGTAGCATGTGAGACCCACATATATTAATATTTTATTATAATAATATGTTATTGATATTATTTAATACACTACACATAGGAAATTGTTTTTACGTCCTTTGATTTTTTTACGTGCTTCTAAAAATACATGCAAATATTTTTATGATGGGATAAAAATGTCTCTGTGCGTGGTAACATTTTTTGTGTGTGTTTTTTTACGTCTAAATATTTTTGTATGCATTTTATTAGCCCATAAATATTTTTATGAGCGTATAAAAACTTTTGCGCACGCATAATATTTTTATTTATATGCGTACTGTATTGAATAATATTATTCATATGTTATTATAATAAAATATTAATATAAGTGGGTCCACATGTCACATCATGATTGGTCTACTTCATGCAAAAGTATTTTTATTTTATATTTATTTTCATAATAAATATTAAAATATTATTATTATATTAATATAAGTGGGTCCGCATGGGGATGCATTGATGTGTACAAACATTATTTTATATTATTTTAATAATAAATATTAAATTATTATTATTATATTAATACAAGTGGGTTAGAATGGGGATGCACTGATGTGTACAAAACATTATTTTATATTATTTTAATAATAAAATAATACTATTATATTAGTATAAGTTGGTCCGCATGGGATGCATTGATGTGTACAAACATTATTTTATATTATTTTCATAATAAATATTAAAAATATTATTATTATATTAATATAAGTGAGTTCGCTTGGGAATGCATTGATGTAATATTATACATTTTATACACTTCACGTACAAACATTTGAATTAACTTAATAATTAATTCAAATGTTACAATCATAACCAACTAGCATACCCAAATATTATATATTTTTTACACTTTACGTAGATATATTTAAATTAATTTATATATTATAATCTTAACCCACGAGCTTATATACTATTATAATATTAAATATTTTATACATTTTTTAATTATTATCCTTATCCAAAGCTTAACCCACTAACTTACCCACGTTTCTAAGCCAAACGCCAAAAGTGGGTTAGGTTTACCCCATTTCTTATCTCCACTTTTTTATCCCTAACCCCCTTAACTCCCAACCAAACGGGAGCTAAAAGGGGTTATTTACATCCTATTGATGAATTACACCAAGAATCCGACTCAATACACCACATATTTTGTGTTTTTATAAAATATTTTAATACAAAATGTCTAAAATCCACTTCTTGCCCATCACTCCTCCCTTTCCTCCTAGATTACAACTACTACCACCATCTCCCCGTCCATGCCCCACCTCAAGCCGCCGCCTTCGCCAGTGTCGACGCCCCGCCACCACCACCACCATATCATCCTCCGCCACTTTTCCCTTGCAACAACCTCCTGCGGCCTCCCTTTCTCCGACAGCGGTCGCCTCTGCCCCACCCCCCATCACCACCATCTCCTCCAACCCCGCCCCACCCCCCATCCCCCCTCCTCCACACCCGACTACAATCATCTCTACCAACACCACCCACCCCCCTAGCTCCTCCAGTCACGGCCCCCTTCCTCTGGCCGTCGGCACCTCCACCTCCGCCCCCGCTCCGGCCCCCTCATTCCCACAATGATAGAAACCCGATATTGGGTTGAGCCAGAAGGCCGAGCCAAGTCATTAGTAGGTTGGAGTCGTGTCTTAGGTTGAGTCGGTTATTTGGGTCATACTTGCATTAGTCAATTAGGAGTCGTTATTGAGTCAATGTAGTTACGATAGAGTCAGGTTGGGCGTGAGCCTGAGTCAGTTGTTAAACAGACTAGATATGAGCATTCATTAGACAACTACATATTTAATGGCTAAGATGTTATCTAGGTATTTGAGAGTTCTAGGGTTTTGGTATGTCTCTATAAATAAGAGAAAGGGGTTGTAATCTCATTATTCAAAGAGAAGAAAAGAAAGAAAGGGGTCTTCCCGGCTAATGTAGTGGGAGAAATTGACTCCCACATGCGTACCGTTTCTCACTCATAATTTTGATACGGTGGTTTTTTATAAATTGGAGTCTTCTTTTTTGGATAAGTTGGATGAAACCAAGTATTCTAATCTTTATCTCGAAGCTACATTCATTCTATGAAAAAGAAAATCCATAATTTTACTTACAAGATCAAGGAGAGTGCTTGATTCACCATGTGTGTCGCGCCCCGACCCGCGAAAGCCTAACCGGGAAGGGCGAGGCGAACCGAAACCTAACGAAACGCGGAAAATTTGGCAAGGATTCCCTCTAACCTATTGGTCTCCCTAACAATTCATCCAAAACACCCTCAATTTAAAAGACTATAATTTACCGAACCTCAAAGCACAGATTACAAAACCCAAGTTTAATATACATATCCTCGAAGAGGGGAAGATTCAAATACAACATTTATACTCCCATAGAAGAGTAACTAACAAAGGGTTCAAAAGCAGTAAATGATCACCACCTCTCAGACTCCGCCTGGCACCGCCGCACCGCCGACCAACTGCCAGATAGGGGCCACCGAAGAGAAGCTAACGTCTGCACCTGCAAACGCTGCCCGGGTAGGAGTGAGCAACTAAGCTCAACAGGGAAACTACACTATGACACACAGAAGGAAGTGGGAAACGCAATAGTGTCGCCTTCTAGTAAAGCCTGGGTGTACACAGGGGTCCCATAACCCCACCGTGTGTCCCTGAGGTCCATAATCATGATCTTCCAGAAGAACCGGTCACATGATGGATTATGCTCAGTAAGCAGGAACCAACACTGCTGACTCACAAGCAGGAAACCGGCACTGTTGGTGGGAAATGGCACCGCTGAGTAGGCACTCCCTCTACTCAAGAGTCGTCATAGCTGGACACCGGCTACACCTCAGAACTCGACTAGAGATCGACACAACCTCTACAATCAACAATCCACATGCGTACTAGTCATCTAGGCCTATCATTGAAATTGACTGTACACCACAATTCAAACCAGCTCCAAACTACCCGACCCCGGTCCTAGGGCTAAATCCGAGCTTCCAAGCCTCAAGACGACGACCCACAGATCGCCCATGCCCTAACCTTATGCAACTAATGCACAACAAGAATGCATGCTATGAACATGCGTGTCACCCCCGACCCAGAAAACTCATCCAGATCGAGGTGTGAGCCACCTAAACCTGTTTACATCATCAATTGGCGCACAAGTATATAACTGCTATAAATTTAAACAATTTAGTCCTCAAGTTCATGAAAAAATTTCGACGGAATCTCCTTTATAATTATAGCACAAGGAACCTGTATATTTTATAATTTTACAATCTCAACATCCTCACATTCTTCAACATCTATATCAAAGAATATTACAATATTTCTCAAATAGAACTGAACTAATAATCATACAATTTTCTTCTTGGATACATCAAATTATACATCAATTGATTAACACTGTAAATTAACAATAGAAGAACTCCTTGAAGCTCCAAGTCCTCGATCACCTCGAAATATCGCGTCATCTTCTAGAATAACACCTGAAAGAAGAAACTGCATCGACCTGCATCACCGATGCAGCCCAGGTAGGGTGAGCAACAATGGCCAGTAAGGTTCTACTCTACGTCACACTCAAGGAAGGGGAAACCACAACAGTATTGTCCTTCATCCCAAGTCTAAGGTGCCATTGGAGGCATCACACCTCGTCGATCCAGAATGGGCCCCTAAATAGGGTCACCCTCACCCAAGTGGCGAAACAAGGAGGACGACCAACACGAGCCTAGACACAGGGTCGGTGCATCGCCGCTGCACTCACTGCCGGAGCTCTCACCGTACATCACCCCTTGTACGGGGACATACGTCATGGACATCGACATCCACACTTAAGCCCTTGGGACAAACAGACAATACGACTTCTATTCCTCAATATTATAATTCAAATGATTATATCTAGGTTGCAACCTCGATCAACACCAGATCATCACCACGCAATCTCGTCCTAGTCTTCATGTAACACCCCGGCCCTCCACTGGGCCCCCCCCCCCCCCCGCGGGCTCCCGGTTCGACCAGGATCCACCTGAGGGCCCCACCCGACACAATATTGTCTGCTTTTGACTCATCGCAGAAATCTGGGAAAACTTCCCAGTATGTCACCCATCCCGGGACCGCTCCAAGGAAAGCACGCTTAACCTTGGAGTTTTCTAACGGATCACTGCCAGCACGGCTTTAAAACGCGTTGTGTCTATTAATGGCTTACTATATACTTATATCGAACCCCGGACCATAACCAGGCGTTGTGGGATTGCTTACCCGGCTACCCGACTCAGCCCCGCCCTCCAGGCGCAGGCATCTTGTCCCACGGTAGACCCAGCGGGCCTCACAATCCACCGCCCTTGGAGGCCCAGCGTCCTCGCTGGCACAATTTCCGGCTGGGAACTGGCTCTGATACCAAACTGTCACGCTCCAACCCATAAAACCCATCCAAATCGAAGCGTGAGCCACCTAAACCTATTTACATCATCAATTGGCGCACAAGTATATCACTGCTACGAATTTAAATAATTTAATCATCAAATTCATAAAAAAAATTCGATAGAATCCCCTTTATAATTATAACACCATAAACCTGTACATTTGATAGTTTTACAACTTTACAACTTCGATATCATTACTTTTCTCAATATCTACATTATAGGATATTACAACATTTCTCAAATAGAACTGAATCAATAATCATACAATTCGGTTCTTGAATACATCATATTATACATCATTGATTAAAACTGTAAATGAACTGTAGAAGATCTCCTCGAAACTCCAAGTCCTCGATCACCTCGAATTATCGCGTCATCTTCTAGAAGAACACCTGAAAGGAGGAACTGCATCGACCTGCATCGCCAATGCAGCCCAGGTAGGGTGAGCAACTACCCCCTTGGTTAACCCACGAATAAAATATAAATGGGCGCACTACCGGCTCTAGGCTTGGACATGATATACAGCACACAATCGGATAGTTGATGAACGAGCATAAGAAATTGCGAAGTTCACACTAATTAACAGAAATCGAACATAGGAGGGAACATGCTATATTCAAATGCAACGAACATGCTTGGCATACACATACCATGATCGCAGGAAGAGAAAAAAACTACTGTTAACTCCATTATAGTCATCTCAATCAAGCATTTCAGCATGTTATTGAAAATAATTTGGATTAAAACCAAACTTTGCGGGTCTCATCTAAAGACCGCTGAGACCAACCCTACCAAAAAAAATCCACTCAATTAAACAATTAAAAGCCACTTAAATGCTCGGATTAAGGTGGCTGCCCTGTTCCTGCACAGCCAGCCCAAATAATTCACCAGAATTTCCACAGAGCTCCAAAATTCATGAAACCACTTGCAATCGGCAGCTAACTCATCCATATCCAACTTCTATGTATAACATAAGCTCAAATTATACACGTACGGTTCTATATCTAAGCTAGAACACCACTGTTCTGATTAGAACAGTAAAAATCCAAGAAAAGCCCCATGAAAACATGCTCAATCCATGTTAAATCAAATCCAATTCCTGCCAAACTTTAAATAGATGTTAAGCAGTCCCATAAACATCATCCAGTACACTTGCATGAAGAACAAATCAAATAAACGACAAACCAACCCTATGTCTGCATACCCGAGGCTAACCAGTTAATCCATAAGAAATCCGGCAGTCGCAGAAATCCGATCAAGCCTTGAAAACTTCAAGCATCAGCATGCAAGGATTAACTCGACCAGATCTGAAAATACTCATTAGCTTAGCATGGAAATCCATCCGATCCATCCACCAACCTTGAAGATACAACATGGTAGCAGGGAGCAAAACAGAGGAGTAAGGAAACTATGGTAACATGCATCTCGACGGAAACAGCAGGGGAAGAGGGAAGACTCATCAATCCGGAAACAGGGGAAGCAACATTCATTAAAATCCACCACTAATCCATGGATACGAACCATGGCAGCAAAGGAAAGAGGAAGAACAGGGAAGGAAAACAGAGGCTCCGATCAACCCAAGGAAACAGAGCATATCCGGGAAAGCCAAGCCAATTGCATCGAATTGAATCAAACTAGAGAAAATGGGGAGGAAGAATCTCATCCACAATCCATGCAAACCCACAGAAACCATTCCACTGTAGCACAACGAAGAAGAAGAAGAAGCATCCACAAAACCAGGGAAACCCAACGATCCAAACAAGGGTAGCAGTAGAGAGGAAGATAGCACCAAGGAATCATGCAACAAGCCACCCTATTCTAGTCTAGTAGAGCCTAATCAAGAGATTAGATCAGAACCCTACCTCTAGCGTCGAGCTCGCCTTCTCCTTCCTCTTCTCCGGCCGTGTGTCGCCCCCGAGCTCGAGATCTCTGCCGTTCGCACGTCGCCGCCGATCGTCATCTCCTCAAACCGCTGTTGCCGCAGGTTGTCGCCAGGCTCTTCACCATTGAAGAGGGAAGCCCAGCCTTCGTCGTCCTCTCTGCCCTCGTCGGGTCACGATCGCCATCGAGCACGGGTCGCCGGCCACTCCTCTCCAATCGCCTCTCCAACCGCGGTTGCTGCTGTCACACCCCGACCCAGAAAACCCATCCAGGACGGGGCGTGAGGGTCCTATCACTATTCATCTTCAATCGGCGCAATACAAAGTGGAAAAGACGGATAATTTAAACAATTTTATTCCAGAGGCGAAACAGATTCAATTATAATATAACTTCAAGTTGTACAGTTACAAAATTCCATTTTAAGACTTCCAAGGTAAAGATATAATACAATATTCCAAAATCCTCAGAATGTCTACAACATATACATATATATATATATATAATGTACAACAGATCATCCTCCAGCAACCTCAAGCGCCCCTGGATGTACTGGCGCCGCCAAAAGCCGATCCTGCCGGCTCCACTGAAGAAGAGCTGCCGCCTGCACCTGCAAATGCAGCCCGGGTAGGAGTGAGCGATAAGCTCAGTAGGGTTCTACTCTACGGCACACTGAAAGGAGGAAAACACCAACAGTGTTGTCTCCCAGCTCAAGTCTAACGGATGCCATGGGGTCCCATAACCCCTGTCAACTCCCCACGGGATCCTACTCTTCTCAACCGACCACTCTGGGAACATCAACCAACACGCTGGGAGGAAAAGACCAGAACCAGTAGGATCATCATTACCTTGCAGGAAACCACTGCCTGGGGACCGTGTCAGGGACGTCGACATCCATCCTTAGCACTTGGCCTTGGAAGACAACACGACCTCTAGACCTCAAACACTGATTCAAGCCAACTATCAAAATCCTCAATCACAAGAGATTCAAATGATACAAGATCACACCCTACTCCTGACTACCCATCCACGGCCTTAAGGCTAGATCCGAGCTACCCGAGAGCCTCGGATCGGCGACCCAAACCATCGCCCGCCTAACCTCAAATGCCTCTAATGCACACAATGCATGGGCCTAGGCAAACATCTATCCTAGATGTCTCTATATGCCACATCATCAGTTATGAGTTCAACAGATATACAATAGCCCTCGGCACTCGCCGGCAAGAGGCTAAGGTTCCACAATTCCTCATTAACTAGCACTCATTGCTGGTTAATGGCTAAGCAAACAACTAAGCACTTAACTACAATCAAACATGTATTAAATACAAGTAAAACCATAGGTTTGTCCAAAAGGAAACTTACTCTAATCAATCCTCAAACCCGATGGAAATCCTTTGAAAACGTCATAAAATCCCCATACACACATCCCAACATGATTAGATACTAATCACAAATCAAATCCATCCAAGAAATACCAGAAAACCAAGTTCAAAGGGTCACGGACGATGTCACGGTCGATCCGGAGATCGACCGTGAGACCACGGACGATGTCACGGTCGATCCGGCGATCGACCGTGAGACCCATGCGAAGAAAACCAAGGGCGACGGTCGATCCACCCATCGACCCTGAGAAGCCCAAAACCAAACAGCGCCTGACGGTCGATGCGACGGTCGATCCGACGGTCGACCGTCAGGTAAATGGCGAAAAGGAGCAGATCCCGCGGTCGATCGATCCATCGACCATGGGAGTCCAAAATCCCGACAGAGCCCGACGGTCGATGCGACGGTCGACCGCCAGGCCCAGAAAGCGTAAAACAACACTTGACGGTCAATGCACCGATCGACCGTCGAGCCCTGGCACAGTTCATCAGAACAGTGCCGAAAATCCATTTCTTTGGATTTCAAGGCTCAAATCACGTTGGAATAAGATGAGATTTTGTAAGCAAGGGTATTTAACAATGGGGAAGCTAATGGAATGAAGAAATCCAGTTTTTGACGGTTAAATCTCCTATCTAGGTCCAAATGGACGAAAACCGACAAAACGGCGATAATACGGAAACCAACCGTTAGAATACGGAAAATGAGAGATAGGAATACTTCAAATCCTTCACACTACATGCACGAGGAGTTACATAGCATTCTAGCAAATATTCCTACAGCAAAAGAGCAATAATCCTATCCTAGGAGAACCCGATCCAAGGATCGAGGTAGAAACACCTACTTGAGCAAGTAGGGTAGCTCCTCCACGCGTCCCACCAGCCGAGCCGCCAAGATCCAAGCTCCGAAAGCCGAAGTCTCCAACCCTAGCTCAGCCGAAGGAGAGAGAGAGGAGAAAACGACAGGAGAAGAAGAGAAGGAAAGAGAAGAAAGGGACTGGGCTTTTATAGAAAATCCAGATCTATCTCAGCCGTCCGATTCGATCTTTCCCGATCGAGCTCCGATCCTCCGGTCGGACGCATCCTAGGGATTCTAATCAAACACATATATCAATCCAAGGCAGTGTGTGGAACGCGGGTGTGAAACCGACCACCAGAGGGCATATTTACCAAAATGCCCCCGGGGTCCAAACCGCCACACGATCGCCCGATCGTGCCCGACGCGGAACCAAACCAACAGGAAACCGGCTCTCGACTCACGCAGTCGAGCCAGGTCAGAGGGACGGGCCCTCACAGCTGCCGTCGCCAAGCTACTCTCCAGCCGCGGGACTCTCTCCCTCACTCTCTCTTTCCGCGAGATCGGGCCGCCGCTCTCTCTCGCCCTCTGCCACCGAATGGATCGCGACTGATTCTCTCTCTCTCTCGAGAAGGGTTTAACGGGGGTTAAAAAGATGGGCTTAAGATCAGATCTTGGCCATCCAATAAGTCAGATCTGATCCTAGCCGCTCACGTCCAGATCTTTACGATCTGACCCAGATCCTCCGATCTAGGATACTCCTAATGGTCTAACCAAACACATACATCATCACAAGGTCGTGTGTGCGCTTCGCGTGTGTGAAACCAACTGTGCCTAGGGTAATTTACCAAATTACCCCCGGAACCGCAACGATCAAAGGAGATCGCGAAACAAGGCCCACCGAGCCAAACCAACTGAACCAAACCCTCGACCTAAGCGGTCGGACCGGGTTGGAGGTACGGGTCCTCACAACTCAACTAACCAAACCCCGGACCTAGGGCTAGATCCGGGCTACCCGAGAACCCCGGATCGGCGATCGAACTCATCGCCTACCACCTAGCATGAATGCCTCTAATGCAAGCACCATGCATGAGCCTATTCAAACAACTAGGCCTAGGTGTCTCTACTTGTCAAATCATCAGTCAATTGTCCAACATGATATACCGTAGTTATCGAGTAGAGTTTAGCATTCATTACAAAGCTATATATCATCCAACCATGGCATTCATACATCCAAACAATATATAATATCATTCGATAAACAAGGGTGCACCTCCAGCCCAATTAGCCTAAACATTCCCAAGGGGCAGTACTCCCTTGTTTAACCCACAAATGAAATATAAACGGACCCACAACCGACCTTAGGCTTAAGCGTAATATAATAGTACATAATTGGTGTAATTACATGAGATCACTCGTATTGAATATGGGAAGGAGGAAGGGGCATTAAAGGATAGCAATTAGCCTAAATGGAAACGAGTCTCATCCAACCCATAGTCATAGTCGATCAAGCCAAATTAAGGTCTTAACCAAAGCCCCCAAGCATGATAAACCTTGAAGCATTAGCTAAACTAAAGATGCTTAACAAGAGAGAGTACCAAATCAGAGAAATGAACGCAATACAGGGGTTAGGTGAACTCCAAACAATTATTCAAGGGTAATTCAACAAGAAAATAAAGGGAATCCCGTAATTAGTTGAAGCAATCCAGAAGAAATCCAAACATCCGACAGAGCTCAATTATAACCAGTTGATTCAAAGAAAATCCAAACATCGGACATAACTCAATTATAACCAGTTTATTCAAAGAAAATCCAAACATCCGACAGAGCTCAATTATAACCAGTTGATTCAAAGAAAATCCAAACATAGATTGGACAGGGTAGGGCAGAAAACTCCAAACAAAAGTTAAACACTATTGTTATTACTTCCATCCAGCATTAATCCAAATGCCCAGGGGAGAACTAAGAACTCACTCAATTGATAGAGCAAATAACAAGGCTCAGCCAAAACTGTTGCGGCCAAGAAGCGAACCAACAAACGCTTAGCATGGATGTCCCGAGTCTAACCAGTTCCAAAGGAGAAACATAGCTGGTAAGCACCACTTACCCAAAGACCATACCAATCTACTTCTCTAGAAACAAAACGGAGGAATACAACTGGTAATCCACAACTCAGGCACTAATCCAGCAACCATCCCAAAAACAAAGGCTATGATTTTTAAACCAAGGATTGGCAGTTGATCCAAAAGAAAGTCCAGCAATCACAGCAGTTCCAGTCGACTATAAAAATCCAACTATGATAAGCAATCCCAGACCAACCACCATGAAACATGAGGGAAGCATCGAAAGAGGGGGGGGGGGGGGGGGGGGGTGTTAGAGGGAGATCCAACAAACAGAGAGCATGGGAGAAAACCCGAGAGAAGACCCAAAGAAAAACAGGGGAAAACCAACACCTCAAGCAAATCCATGGCAGCAAGAATGTAAGCATAGCGCATGAAAGCAGGGGAGGAGAAGAACACCATCGAGCATAGAACACCCATCATGCTATGGGAAACAGAGTAGGTACAGAAATTCCAAGCCACCAGCAAGAGAAGAAGAAAACCATCCATCGGAAGCCACAAACTCAACAAAAACCAACCATCACCGCAATAGGGGAGAAGATAGCATCACTAGAACCTAGTCTACCATGGATCTCGACAGCACGACAAAGAGAGAGGAAGAGATTCTCCTCAATCCAACATCCATCGAAGCATCCAGGCATAGCACAACATTGTAGCAATGGAAACAGAGTATGGCATTACAAGAGAAGGAAGAAGGAAAACAGTGCAGCCATAGAGGATTCAGAGAATCATGCATCAGTAGAGCCTAATCAAGAGATTAGATTAGAAAACCTACCTATAGATCACGTGAAACCTCCTTTTCCGATCGTCGCCGCCGTTGCCGTCGGTCCCCTCTAATCACGGCCGTCATCTCACTCTCTGGCGTCGTCGCCAAGCTCCGTCTTCACAGTCGACGGGAGGGACCCGACCGTCGCTCTCTCCTTCAACGCTGCCGTATCTAGGATCTCCACCCATCGCCGCTTCGCCCAGTCACCAGGCTCATCGTCGCTGAAGAAGAAGGCCCCACCGCCGTCATCGATGTCCGCCTAGCTCTCCGTCGTGGTCACCGCAGCCAAGACCTCCGAGCTCGCCGTCGACGCCGCCCTCTCTCTCTCGTTCTCTCTCTCACTCTCTTGTCATGATCCGAGTGCCCTAACGAGAGATGGGTTAAGTGGAGGCTTAAGTACTAACGGCTTAAGATTAGATTCTGGTCGTCCGATCGGCCAGATCTGATCCCGTAAGCTCAAACCTTGATCTAATCAAGATCCTCCGATCTAGGATTCCCCTAATGATCTAATCAAGCGCATACATCACCACATGGCCATGTGTGCACACCGCGTGTGTGAAACCAACTCCGCCAAGGGTAATTTACCAAATTAACCCTGAAATCGCAACGATCAAAAGAGATTGGGAAGCAAGGCCAACCGAGCCAAACCAATCAAACCAGACCCTTGACCACGTGATCGGACCAGGTTGGAGGGACGGGCCCTCACAATGCACATATAAAACATTTAAGCATGCAACAATATGTGATGATAACATGAACAAGGTCTGGGCTCGGCTCACGGCCGGCCCGGGGTGGTGAAAACATAACTAAGGTCTGGAACTGCTGCAGTGGTACACCACCAACTACCAGCCAGTTCACCAGCAACCTGCACTGGGAAGCAGCCTCGCAAACAACAGAAGGCAAACCACATAGATAAAGGCCCTCGGCGCACGCCGGTATGCAAGGCTATGGAAAGCAGTAGGGCCACTCGCCCACTTATTCTAAACATCCCAGGAGTCATCACTCTCCTGGTTCACCACTACCCCTGATATGGGGCTAACATGCTTAATGATATGTATGATATATAAAGCGGTAAGAAAACCGTACATACAAAGCCCCACGGGCAAAGCCAAAGAAAAACTCCTCTCTGCCATCAAAGGATCGATCTTTTCCAAAGAAAAGATCGATCTTCCAAGTAACAGAGAGCCCCCCCTTCTTGTCGAGCCAAAGGAGATCGATCTTCCTGGGGATCCTTCCTCCCAGGAAGATCGATCTCCCTCGCAATAGAGGACATCTTCCTTGTTGCGCTAAGGAAATCGATCCTTTCTCCCAGGAAGATCGATCATCCTCGCGACAAAGGGCGTCCATGCTAACCTGGAAAAAAGATCGATCATCTTCACCAGATGATCGATCATGCTCGGGCTCAGCATGACTAACAATGAAGGATCTTGTTGGGTTCTCCGGCGAACCTCCGGTGAGAAATACCGTCAGAAAACTCTACCAAATCCCACAAAACCTTGGGATCTGGTAGTACGAAGGACCACGAGTCCAAAACTGGTAAGCCTGCTACAAACTAACAAACATGCATCAAGATCTAAGCAAAACAAATCACAATCAACTCAAACTCTCAAAAACCGGAAAAAAAATAGGTATGAATCCCTACATAGGCAAGAGCTGCTTCAATGCCAGCTGCTAATCCTTGGATCTTCCTCAATCACTTCAAAATCCAGCCGAATCTGAGCTCAAAAATGGCGGATTTCAAAAGGATTCAAGGAAGAAGATTACGTCCGTTTTATAGACAAACGAACCGACCAATGAATGATCGATCATTCATGACGATCACGCCTTGACTTTATGGCATTAAAAGATCGATCTTCTAGCAAGGAAAGATCGATCCCTTAGGTGCAGAAAGCTAGACATGGGCTAAAACACAAGCCCAAGCCCGGATCTTTCGATCCCGGGTCAACCTAACCGTTCTAATCAAACACTAACACAAACATGGTCAGTGTGTGCACACGCGGGTGTGAAACAAACCGACAAGGCTCAATTCACCAAATTACCCTTGCGGTCCACACGAGCCACAGGGGTAGAGGGACAGGTCCTCACAATGTGTCCTCACCGAGTTGTACCAACGATGAAGATAAGCCGATAGGTTGCACCTTGGGAGTAGGACAACGAGTTACTCCGCACATGGGGACATATTCTACTCTTAGGGTAGTTTTTTCCTAATTAGATATGAATTTTAGACGAGTTTTGAAAATAGGCTGGTCCACTCGTGCCTCCTCTTGCCGCCGATGCCTCCACTCCCACCATCCTCTATCACCACTCGCCGCCGGTGGCATGCACCACCACCATCACCATAATTGGAGTCTTCTTTTTTGGATAAGTCGGATGAAACTAAGTATTCTAATCTTTATCTCAAAGCCACGCTGTCGTGTCCCGGTCCGGGATGGGTTTTCTTGGGTCGGGGCACCGCCCCGGCCCTCCACTGGGCCCCGGCCCGCGGGCTCCCAGTCCGGGATGGGTTTTCTTGGGCCGGGGCGCGACACACGCTCATTCTCTGAAAAAGAAAACCCATAGTTTTGCTTACAATCTCAAGGAGAGTGCTTGATTCACCATGGTTTGTGAGGACATGTCCCTCTACTTCTGAGTCGACCGTCTGGATCGAACCCGTGGCTCGTTGTAGACCACAAGGGTAATTTGGTAAATTTCGCATTGTCAGTTTGTTTCACACCCGCGTGTGCACACACTGACCATGTTTGTGTTAGTGTTTGATTCGAATGGTTAGGTGGACTCGGGATCGGAAGATCCGAGCTTGGGCTTGTGTTTTAGCCCAAGTTTGTGTTTCTGGGCAAGAAGATCGATCTTCCTTGCTTGAGATTGATCTTCCTTGCTAAGGAGATCAATCTTCCTTGAGAAGAAGCTCGATATTCCTGTGCCAGAAAGTCTTGGCGGTGATTTTTGAGAGGACGGTCGTCGTTGGTCGTCGCTCTCCACTGTCAGAGGGAGAGAGGACTTTCTCCCCCCTCCTCTCCCTTTTCCTCTTCTTCTCCTCCTTCCCCGACTTTTCCTCTTCTCCTTCTCCTTCCTTCTCCTTCTTCCATCTTCTTCCCGCGGCTCTGCTTCCCCTATTTCCGGCAGCCACTTCTTTCCCTCCGTTCTCCCTCCTCCGGTCACCGTTTTTGGCGTTTGAAGGCTTGTTGGATCCGTGGCGGCTTGAGGAAGATCCTTGGTGTGGTTTGAAGCTAGTTTGGTGACTGGTTAGCGGGGAATCAGCCGAGGTTTAGCGTTTCCGGTAGGTTTCTACCTACTTGAGTTAGTTTAGGGGTTTTCTCTTGATCTAGATGTTAGATCTTACTATTCTTGGTCTTTTTGGATGCCTCTTGCTTATTGTAATTTCTGTTGTAAGTTTCATAAGCTTTGGTTGAGATTTTAGTAGGATTTAAGCATGTTTAATCTCAGAATGTTTCTTTTTATGCTGTTCTTGAAGAACAGCCGGTTTACAGCGTGTTTTCCGATCGGTACGTGCATGTTCTTGGGTTATGATGAACATAAGAGTTGTAGATCTTTGAATATACTCTCATACCCAACTGATTTCATATTTTTATGATTTTCCTACGATTTGGTATGAATTTCTTACGGGCGGGCTGCTTTGCAGCAAGTAAAGCTAAGTTGGTGAGATTAGCGCTTTTGATTAATGTTTTCCCGGTAATCGAGCCATTGGATGTTTCCCGATTTTGGATATGTTGATCCCCGCATGTTTATCTACTGACGTCTAAATAGGATCTCGAATCCGACGTCGTTTGGATGCCGGATCGACGGGGTCAATTAGCCTCTAAATAGAGGATTTTTGGTGATTTAAATAATATTATATATCATAACATATAATATTATATTTTACTGTTCACCAGAGTTTTCGGGGTTGCTTCCCGTTGCAGGAGTCCATGTGTCGCGCCCCGACCCATGAAAGCCCAATCGGGCCAAGCGACGCGAACCGAAAACTAACAAACCGCGGAAAAGCTGGCGAGGGTTCCCTCTAACCTATTGGTCTTCCTAACAATTCATCAAAACACCCTCAATTTAAAGTAAGACATAATTAAATTACAAGCCTCGAACCCAAGATTACAAAAAATCTAAAAGAATTCAATATACATATCCTCGGAGAGGGAAAGATTCGAATATAACATTACTCCCGTTGGAGATTAACTAACCAAGGTTAAAAGCAGTAAAGATCACCACCTCTCAGACTCCTCCTGGCGCCACCACACTGCCGACCAACTACCCGGTAGGGGCCACAGAAGAAGAACTGACGCCTGCACCTGCAAAACGCAGCCCGGGTAGGAGTGAGCATAAAGCTCAGTAGGGTTCTATACTGCGATACACAGAAGGAAGAGGGAAACACAACAGTGTCGCTCTCAAGTAAGACCTGGGTGTATACATGGGTCCCATAACCCCACCGCGTGTCCCTGAGGCCCACGATCATGGTCTTCCAACCGGGCTGGTCACATGTCAGATCACACTCAGAAGCAGAAAACAACACTGCTGACTCTTAACATGACACAGAACACTGTTTCGTGGGAAGAGACACCACTAAGTAGGCAACTCCACTACTCAAGAGTTAAGAACACCGGACACCGGCTACACCTCAGATCCGACTCAAGGCCGACACGATCTCTACAATCATCAAGCAACAGGTGTACCAGTCATCTAGGCCTATCATCAAGTTTGACTGGACACCACAATTCGAACTGGGTCCAAACTACCCAACCCCGGTCTTACGGCTATATCCGAGCTTCCAGCCTCGGGACGGCGACCCACAGATCGCCCACGCCCTAACCAATGCAACTAATGCACAACATAGAATGTATGCTATGAACATACACATATAGGAGATAAGCATGCAAAAGTATGTTAAAGCAGCATACAAGTCTGACCGGATCGCTGCAGCGGTACTACCAACCGCTGCCAACCGATCCGCAGCGGGTCTCGGCATTATGACGGTACCCGACCATCAACCGTGAACTCCTGCAACGGGAAGCAACCCCGAAAACGATGATGAACAGTAAAATATAATATTATATGTTTCGAACATATAATATTATTTAAAACACCAAAACATTCTCTACCTAGAGCTAATTGACCCCATCGGTCCGACATCTGAACGATGCCGGATTCGAGATCCAACTTAGAATCCAGTAGACCAACATGCCGGGATCAACATATCCAAAATCCAGAAACATCCAACGGCTAGATTAACGGAAAAGCACTAATCAAAACCGCTAATCAAACTAACTTACCAATTACTTGCTGCAAAGCAGCCCTCCAGTAATAAATTCATAACAAATCATAGGAAGATTATAAAATTATGAAATCAGTTGCGTATGAGAGTCGATTCAAAGATCTACAACTTTTATGTTCATCACAACCCAAGAACATGCACGTACTGATCGGAACACTCGCCGCAAACCGGCTGTTCTTCAAGAACAGCAGAAACCGGAAAATCCGAGATTAAACATGCATAAATCCTACTAAAATCTCAACCAAAGCTTATGAAACTTATACCATAAATTCTACTAGGAAAGAGGCATCCAATAACAGAAAGAACAACAAGATCTAACGGCTAGATTAAGAGAAACCCATTAAACAACTCTCGTAGGTAGAAAACCTATCGGAAATGCAAATCCTCGGCTGATTCCCCCGCAAACTAGTCACCAACAAGGTTCCAAACCACACCAGGGATCTTCTTCACGTAGCCACGAATCCAACGAGCCTTATAACGCCCAAAACGGTGGCCAAAGGAGGAAGAACGGAGAAGAAGAAGCTCACCGGAAACAGGGGAAAAACAGAACAGCGGAAGAAGAAGGAAGTAGAAGAGAAGAAGAAGGGGAAGAAGAGGAAGGAAAAGGGAAGGGGAAAAGCCGGGGAAGAAGGGGAAAAGGGGGAGGAGAGGAGGGAAAGTCCTCTCTCCCTCTGACAAGGGAGAGTGACTGCCAACGGCGGCCGTCCTCGCAAGAGTCACCGCCAGGACTTTCTGGCACAGAGGGATCAATCTCTTCCCAAAGAAGATCGATCCCATTAACAAGGAAGATCGATCTCCTTAGCAAGAAAGATCGATCTGCTTTGCCCAGAAAGGCAAACTTAGGCTAAACACAAGCCCAAACTCGGATCCTTCGATACTGGTTCCACCTAACCATTCTAATCAAACACTAACACCAAACAAGGTCAGTGTGTGCACACGCGGGTGTGAAACAAACCAACAAGGCGCAATTTACCAAATTGCCCTTACGGTCTACAATGAGCCACAGGGGTAGAGGGACACCGTGGTTGACGGTCGCGGTACCGTCGTAATGCCGGAACCCGCTGCGGATTGGCTGGCAGCGGTTGGTAGTACCGCTGCAGCGATTCGGTTGGACTTGTATGCTATCTTTATCATATTGTTGCATGCTTACCTCTTACTTGTGTATGTTCATCGCATGCATCTCTGTTGTGCATTAGTTGCACGGTTAGGGCATGGGTGATCTGTGGGTCGCCGTCCCGAGGCTGGAAACTCGGATTTAGCCTTAGGACCGGGGTTGGATAGTTGAACTCGGTTCGAATTGTGGTGTGAAGTCAAACTTGATGATAGGCTTAGATGACTGGTACACCTGTTGCTTGATGATTGTAGAGGTCGTGTCGGCCTCGAGTCGGATGCTGAGGTGTAGCCGGTCTCCCACTGTGTTGACTCTTGAGTAGAGGGGTTGCTTACTCAGCGGTGCCATTTCCCGCCTGTTGTGCCTTTCCCTGCTTGTGAGCCAGCAGTGTTGTTCCTGCTTACTGAGTGTGACCTGACATGTGACCAGTTCAGCTGGAAGACCATGATCGTGGGCCTCAGGGACACTCGGTGGGGTTATGGGGCCTCTGTATACACCCAGGTCTTACTTGAGGTTGACACTATTGCATTTCCTTCTTGCTTCTGTGTGTCGTAGTGTAGAACCCTAATGAGCTTTATGCTCACTCCTACTCGGGCTGTGTTTTGCAGGTACAGGCATTAGCTCCTCTTCGGTGGCCTCTACCGGGCAGTTGATCGGCGGTGCGGCGGCGCCAGGCGGAGTTTGAGCGGTGGCGATCTTTTTTAGCTTTAAACCTATATTAGTTAGCCTCCTACGGGAGTGTTTAAATGTTGTATTTAAATCTTCTCTTCTCCGAGGATATGTATATTAAATTCACTTAGGTTTTGTAATCTTGGGTTCGATGTTTGTTCATTTATGTCTCTTAAATTGAGGGTATTTGTGACGAATTGTTAGGGAGACCAATAGGTTAGAGGGAACCGTCGCCAATATTTTTTCTGTGTTTCGTTAGATTCCAGTTCGCGTCGCCCGACCTGATTGGGCTTTCACAGGTCGGGGCGCGACATGGTTCCTCACCGAGTTGTACCAACGATGAAGATAAGCCGATAGGTTGTACCTCGGGAGTAGGACGACGAGTTACTCCGCACATGGGGACATATTCTACTCTTAGGGCAGTGTCTCACGTGCCTCCCAGGCTAGAGCTATACTTTTATTTCCATGTGTTTTCGTCGAACAGGTTTCTTGAAGTTTTTTCCTGATTAGATATGAATTTTAGATGAGTTTTGAAAACAAGCTGGTCCACTCGTGCCTCCTCTTGCCGCCGATGCCTCCACTCCCACCATCCCCTTTCACCGCTCGCCGCCAATGGCATGTACCACCACCATCACCACACATCACTTTGAGAGGAAGAAGACAAGGGCAATTTGGGAATTAAAAAATTATGGTGTATATAGGAAAAATTATAGTGTATTTAGAATTGCTCTTTACATATGTATCACTCAAAAGATCCTATTTACATATATGCTACTACATTTTTCATATTTACTTATACATCATTGAAGTCATGGTATTTTCTCCATCAATCTCCTAACTTAACCAAGGTAAAAAAACAGTAACCAAATATGAGAAAGTTACCAAACTACTTACGGTTTTTAAAGCTTAGTATGCATGAGAGAATATGGGAAGTGTGGGTATTTAAGAAAATTTCCCTCAAGCTCGTTAGTATTAACATCGTTAAAGTGACATATTCCGTTAATATTCCATGGAAAGTAACCATACTGGCATATATGAGAATTGTCACACCCTGACCCAAAAAGCACCCTGACCCAGAAAACCCATCTGGATCAGGGCGTGAGGAACCTAAACCTGTTCAATTCATCTCTGACGCATTTCTATAACAATTATCACAATTAATTTAAACAAAAAGATCTGGGTCAATATTGTAATTTCTACTAATTTACTGAAGATCACAAACTGTCAATTTATACACCAAATATAAACAAAGTTCACTGATACAAAATTGATCCTCAATTCAACATTTATATATAGATGTCAAAATTCTTCTAAGAAGGAAATTATATATTTATATAATCTAACATGATAGACTGAACCCCAACTCCTCAGACACCTTCAGAAGTCAAAGCACCACCAAGAGTTTGTCCAGCTGGTGCTACAGAAGAAGAACCGGCGCCTATATCTGCAAAATACAGCTCGAGAAGGAGTGGGCGATAAGTTTAGTAGAATTCTATTTTATTCTATGACACACTGAAAGGAGGAAAACGACAACAGTACCGTTTCTCCGCCTAAGTCTAAGGTATGCCAAGGGTTCCATAACCCCATAGATGTCCTAAGGGCTCTTACCATGAAACCTCTTTTGAACATGTTACCAAGAGGTAGCGGAATAGTAACATGCAGTATCATCCTTACCCAAGCATGATTCCTATGCTTGAGAACCCACGTCGAGAACGCTACGACGACCATCCTTAGCACTTGTTTTTGGAGAAACGACATGACCTCTAAACCTCAATAATAATATAATTATAACCAACTAGACATTAACCTCAATAACACAAAATTTAACAAAACAATTCACGCCCTAGACCCTGCTAACCAACCTCGGTTCTACGGCTAGATCCGAGCTGCCCGAGCCCTCGGATCAATGAACAACCCATCGCCCATGCCTAGCCTAGAGTGCTTCTAATGCATGAATGTTCACACATACATAAATAAGAATATGGGCATGCAACAATATGCCATAATAATATACAAGGCTAGGCACAACATACATCTAACCAAAGAGGATAAGCATAGCAAATGCCTAAGCAAAGCGAATAAATAAGCGCAACAGGCCTACAAGCCTCTATGAGGCTAAGCAAACAATTAAGTAGTTCAAGCAATCTAATTTTTGTATTACGATGCCATGGACTAACCGTCAATGAAAATTCTACAACAATAGCAATACAATAGTTACTGAAGGTCCAAGAGGGGGGTGAATTGGACTCTTTTCGAAAATCTAGTTTAATGGAAAAATCAGATAGTGGAGAAACTACACTTTAAATGCTTGTAGATGAGATGAAACTAAAGCAAGAAGGCATGCAAGAATACAGTAAAGAGAGTTAGAGAGATGACACCGATTTATAGTGGTTCGACCCAACTCTTGGTCTACGTCCACTTCACTCAAGGCTCTCCTTGAGGTTCCACTACTTGCAAATCCCTTACAAGCTTTTCCCCAAGCTTCCTGGTGCTTGGTGACCTTACAATCACAGCCAACTGCTGTTGAACAACTCTCAAGATACTTCTTCACACTTGAAGAAGGTTTACAAAGGTTTTAGCTCAAGGAGAATAAGTAGAAATCTTTCCTAGAACTTGCTCAAATGATCTCAATAATAATGATAAAAGTTATGGCAAGTTTACATGAAGAGACTACTTATAGATGAACTTCAACCAGCTCAACAAGAAGCCCCAACGGCTCCCTGCAACTCTCCAACGGCTAGTTTTTTACTCTGCGTGCTCCTGGCGGTCGATCCGTCCATCGTCCGTCACGTATAAAAAACTCAGCCTTTTTGGTCGACGGTCGATCCACTCATCGTCCGTCGCTCCCACGGTCGACCGTGACATCGACCGTCACATCGTCCGTGAGCCTCTGTTGAGAAGGTCGCTTCCCAAGGTCGATGCTCCGATCGACCGTCGCTCCTTGACTTTTCTTCATATATGCGCCACGGTCGACCGCCGCATCGACCGTCGCATCGACCATCCGTCTCTGTGAAGAAAAATGCTTCTCAAGGTCGATACACCGATCGACCGTCGCTTCTTCACATTCTTCATTGATGCGCCACGGTCGACCGCCACATCGACCGTCGCATCGTCCGTGAGCCTCTGTCAAGAAAAACGCTTCCGACGATCAATGCATCGATCGACCGTCGTGTCAATACGTACATAGCCATGTATGAACCATTAATCACGGTCGATCCAAGGATCGACCGTCCCATTCCCACGGTCGATCCTTGCATCGACCGTGAGTACAAAATAGCTTGAATATTGAATTTAATATCTCCAATTAAAGGGGTAATAAATATTAAACAAATATTTTATCATTTAATGTATATTGGCATCATCAAAACAAAGTTAGGATCAACAGTTACAATTACATAAACCAAGGCACACCTTCAGCCTATTTATTCTACACATCCCAAGGGGCATGACTCTCTTGGTTCAACCACAAGCCTCACATAGGGTTGGACCACACATAGGGCTATATATATCAAGTTATTGACTCTAAGCAAAGAAACTAACAACTTCAAACTTCAAATAATCATAACTTTCGATCAGAATACCCAATTGATATGAAACTTGATATGCCTACTCATTGACATATCTGATGAGTGCATGAAAGTGCACACTAAACGACCTTATAACCATCTCAATTGCTATATCTTCACCCTTAATCAACTTCTTTAGCACTATGTTTATACTTTTATATGCTTCACATAGTTGTTTGGAAAATGTAGGAAATTGGAGCTAAAAGAAGCTGAAAAGAGTATACGGATCAACTTTAAAGATTAAACTGTACTTTCTCATGAAGAACCAGATGATGTGCCATATATGGTTGGAAAGCTCTTGAAGCCTAGTTTCTGGAGAATTTTACGGTTCGTGATTCCGAGTTTCCTAGAGGAAGTTACGGCAATTTTAGTACCGATGGCGCAGTTTGGATGGCAAAACAATAAATACTCAGGAAGTCAGATCGATCGCACACCTGGAGAGGGATCGATCGGACTTGGGAATTAAATCCTGACAGAACACCCACTTTTCGGATGATCATGGAAGGATCGATCCTTCTTTCACTCGAGAAGTTTGAGGAGAAGGATCGATCCTCCTTCTATGGAAGGATCGATCCGACTGAGAAGGATCGATTGCCCTTCTATGAAAGGATCGATCCTACTCGGGTGACCTAGGCTACGGAAAATAAAGAAGAGGAAGATCGATCCGACACCTATAGTGGGATCGATCCGAGTCGGGCGTAGCCAGAAATTGAAGATGTTGATTTCAAGGGGATCGATCCTACACTTAAAAGGGGATCGATCTTACTTGGGCGGATCTGAATAAGAGCCATCAGATTTAATCCTAAGGCTGAAATAAAAGCTAGGGTTTCATGTCTTTATATAAGGGGAGTTTTTGGACGTTTTTGGAGGCTCTTTTCTGGACGTTTTCCAAAGGAAGAAGATGAAGGAATCTCCATCCATGACCGAGTAATCCGCGGGCATGGCAGACGGATGATCTAGCGAGGACTAGGGCTTCTTCTCCAACAATGGTTCATAGTTTTAATCTTTAATGTTAAACTCTTTTCTATGTATTGGATCTTCAAATATTATTTTCAGATTATAGATTTCTATATGGATGATTAATATTATAAACCCAGTCATGCTTCTTTTATGATATTGTGATCTCATAGTTATCTCTTTTGACTCTCCTACCGAGTCTCGCGAGACCTTTGCTATGCATTGCCCGTAGTGACAGCTGATATTGTGTATTCTTAGGGATCTGGTAAGACAAGGTTGGGGCTCTATCCCGAGGAATCTTTGCTATGCATTGCCGATTGTGAGAGTTGGTATTGTGTATTCTTAGAGATCCGGTTAGATAGAGTTAGGGCTTTGTTCCGATGAACTTTTGCTGCGCGTTGCCTGTAGTGACAGCGGGTATCGTGTATTCTTAGGTTTGGGTTGGATGAAGTTAGAATTATAATAAGGAAGAATCAATTGTAGGAAGAGACACTTTGTTATTTTGTTAAGTTTATAGTTCCATATCTTCCGGTTTAGGTGATTAGGATGTGAATCCCTTAACTGAGTATTATATGAACCATTGAGAAGAGAATAACTTAAATCCGAGTGAAGTGATTCCTGAAGCCTAACTTCATTCAAATCTTGATTTCTTTCGTTAACTTTATCTTATCATTACATCTTCGATCTATTTTCTTAACTTTTATCCCTCTTGATTGTTTTCGATATATTGTTATCTGTGTTTTTGGATCTTTCCTGCTTGTCTCTCTGTGGGTTCGACCTCTCTTATATTGTACTGCACCGCGACCTCTGTGTATGACACATTTGAGCGACATCAATATCCATGAATCAAATCAATTGGATATCAATTTCCTACTTAATTCCACACATTTAACTCATTGCCCTGTTTCAACACAGTCCAGAACTTAATTCAGAAAAAATCATACATAAATTCGAAAAATATGAAACTAACTGGGTTAGAAAGTTAACTCAGATATCTACAACGTTCATGTTGAAAATCAACTGAGATTATGTATGTATGGGACTGTAATCATGCTAGAACAGCAGTTTCAATTAAAACAGAAATCCGAAAATTAATCAAGGAAATGTTGCTTAAACCAGATTAAATCCAAATAAAATCCAATGAAACTTCAATCAGTTACTAAGCATACTTAGGATCATCATCTAGCATAAAGAAATCAAGGAAACAATGAATCAAACAACCCAAAACACCTAAACAAAGGTTTAGGTTAATAATCCTACCTCTATACGCTAATCCTTGATTAATCCGAGCTATGATGGTGTAGATCAGTTCTTCCCGTTGATGTCGACGCCTCCAAGCCATTGGAACCACCTCCCTTGTGAAACCCTAGCGACAACGGAGAGGAGGAAAAAGAAGCAAAACAGGGGATTCACAAGTACTTATAGCACCCGTGTCCGATCGGTCGCATCCAATTGGTCGCATCTGGTTGGTCGCATAAAGCAGCGATCGATTGGACTAGGTCAGTTCACCTAACACCTCAGCGTTGGTGCCTTCGAGTCAGATCGATCGCTCTCCGAGCTGAAAGCTGTCCTAAAGACAAGCCTGCACGCTCGAGCTCGGACCTTCAGATCCCAAGCCCGCCTAGGGTTCTAACAAGCACATTCATCATTCATAGAGCCGTGTGTGCACTACACGGGTGTGAAACCGAGCGACAAGGCGCAATTTATCAAATTGCTATTGGGCTCCAAAATCAACAATGTGATCGACTGATCGTGCTCGATGCGGAAACAGACCAACAGGGCCGCCGACCTACGCGGTCGAGCCAGGTCAGAGAAATGGGTCCTCACAAGAATATATCATGATTTCAGTGACATATATGTAAATATGAAAATGTAATGGCATATATGTAAATTAGGATCTTTTGAGTGACATATATGTAAATTTTCATTAAATGTTGCATGTGTGGTTCCGTCCGGGGACCCCTGTATACTGTACTAATATGTGTAGGTCCTTGTAATTTGAGCGAGATTGTCATGCCGTAAAAGAAGAAATGGTCCGGTATTCCCATGTTCCCCATATTGGTTATGTTCCTTATTCCTTGTTTAGCATAAACTAATCGAGCTGGAATTGCTATCGATGCATAGAAATAATTTCATCATGTGGTCTCTCTCTTCCTTTTGTCTTTTGTCGACGCGCGCATCCATCCCCCCTTGCCAACTTTGGCAAAATAATCACTCTTCTCTCTGTAAGCCACGACCCTCCTTCCTAGCACTGTAACAATTTTATTCTATGTTGAAGCGAAATAGGAAGAAGCCATTTATTCTTGAAAGAATCTCCAAACCCCCTGCTTACCTTTTCCTTCTATTCTATATTAAAATGTGAAAATCTACTCTACGCCCAATCAGCTTTCTACGAAGGCGAGCAGGTTTGAGGATTCTGACTCGAACGGTAGATTTGCAATGTTTGGAGAGTGATAAATGGCCTAGGATATCGATTTATAAGGAGGAGAGATCCTTAATTACTGATATCGAGAAAGCAAGGACGCTATGATGTAATTAGCAAGTGAATTGGATAAGTATTTGTTATCGTAGGCTCCTCCTTCGACAAATAAAGGAAAAAAAGCGTATACTATCCACCGTATCAGTCTTCATGCATGGGTCTTTGAATTTTGACTTTTTGTAAAATCAAAGTTGTAGAATTTTTAAGTTTTTTTTTATGGATATAATAATTATTACGGTTCGAGATCGTATGCAAAAAATTAATCAATTAATGTAAGTTTTAGTCCGTGGACTCATCTCATAAAAAGGGGGTTTTAGCATATTGGTCCCTCAAATTTTAATTAATTACATATAAGCTCCTTAAATTCTGCTAATATCGTATCAATCCCTCAAATAATGCAAAGGATTACAAAAGTATTTTCTAGTTAAAAGTCAACTGCGGTGTAGAAAATATCGGAGATACCCTTGTGCAATAAGTTATCCAGTCGTACACTACTTTTGTAATCCTCCTCAACATTTGAGGGACCAATATGGTATTGTTATGATTTGAGGGATTTCTATGTAATTAAGTAAGATTTGATTGACTAATATGCTAAAACCGAAAATTAAGAAAGCTCAGTGGAGGTGGTAGTATGCATGTGCTTTATTGGATTGGTCCTGTGTTTGAAAAAAAAGGTATAAGGCACCTTCATGAATCTAAGGATGAGTTTAACTCTTCTAGGTGATGGGGCATGGATGGAAGAAGGCATGAATTTGTGATGGAAGATAGGGATTTAAGGGCCTACAGTACTACATCAAATGCCAGTCCCGTACTAACTCACACTACAAGAAATAAGGCATTTAGTGACGACAATAGTCGTCACTAAAAATACAAAACTCATCACAGAAACTTTTCAGTGACGAGTCAAGTGATGACTTTATCTCGTCACATATACCTCCGTCACCGAAAGTTTCGTGACAACCTTATCACAACGTCACTAAATCATATTTATTAGTGACGAGATCTGTTGTCACTAAAACGTTATCTTTAGTGACGACTTCACTTGTCACTAATGGTTGTTATTTTGTGACAACTTCACTTGTCACTAATGGTTGCTATTTTGTGACGACTAATATTGTCACAAACGATAAAATTCTTATCACTGTATGATTAAATGTTATTTATTTAAATTATACTCATGATAATAAAAACTCATACAGTGACAAGTTTTGTTGTCACTAAAGGCGTATGTGATGACAACTAAATGGATTGTCACTAAATGTTTTTATTTTGTGATGACTAACATTGTTGCAGAAAACGAAGTTGCTGTCATTATATTGTTGATCGATGCATCAGACTGATGTCATTAAATCATGCACAACCCACAATTTAAAAATTTATAAACCATTATCCAAACACTACACTATAGGGTAGAATAACAATGAAATCTGGAGTCAATCCACATGGAAACTTTGATTTAAACGGAGAAATCAGAATTAAATCTCAAAACTCTAATCCTAAAGAAAAGAAGGGTTTATTTGGCTTTTTAACTAATTAATTAAAACTAATTAAGACAATAATGGAAAAAGATTGAAATAAATCAATGAGAGAAAAACCTAGGGATTGCTCAATCCATTTTAGTTTCACTTCATGTATTCTCTAGTTATCCTCTTGTTTTCTTATCCAAACATTATAGAATCATAGTTTTTTAAGATTGCATAAATCCCTAAAAAAAGGTAAGTGTTTTCCAAAAACATACTTTATCTTTGATTAGCATAGCTTGTCTTCGGAGTAATCTAAGCACAACATATCATCACTAAGCATAAAGTATCCCATCTGGTATTCACAAACCATATAAAAACTATCTTATAGATCTGTACAATTAATCACAGAAATCATGTAGGCCTGAAGTTACGTCAAGGGAATTCTATTCCTTTAACTCTTTTATCATTAAAATAAAATCCATAATATCATGTTTAGAAAAAGAATATAAGATTCAAACTATAAAATAGAAAGAAGTTATCCTAAAGCTTCATGAGATCCCTAAGTAGAGGAATTAGCCACTCATATTGGGGATGAAAGCCATAAATTCGATGAAAAACGCTATGGATCCACACCACGGCTCTACCGTCTTTCTCCAACGTCTTCAGAAAATCTCTGAAACCCTAATTCTCTCTATTCTCTCTATATTATACTCTAATTGTTTGTTAGAAAACCCCCCTTTATAGGTAGGAACTCGGCCAAAACAATAGCAACTCAAATAGGGTTCAAATTCCTAATATTTCTAAAATTTGGACTTCTGTATCACCGATCGATCGGCCTGCATAACCGATCGATGTCTGATGTCACCGATGGATCGTCCAGGCGAATGATTGATCGTCGATACTTATTTTCGAGCAGATTTTGTCTTAATAATTATTGAACTTATGTAAAGAATTGGTTGAAGCTTCCAACATGAAAATTGTTCATCTTAGTGTATTCTAACAGTCCTCCAAATTTCAGGAAATGACAAATTTTTTGGAGAGTTTTACGAATTCTTTTCAAACTGACAGCGCAGCAGCATATTTTTAGCAAATATAGGCATATTAACATTTTTCTATATTTTTTATCTTGAATCTTCACTAAATCTAAAATCAACTAACAAACTATCAAATACAAACACTATCGGGCAAACAAAGGTAAATTAAGGGGGCAAATTATGAATATTCAGTGACTTATTACACCCCAAACTTACATTTTGTTAGTCCTCGAGCAAATAAAAGATAAAAAGAAAGCTGTAAATATAATTAGCCACTTTCATAGGTCTCCCGATTGCACTTAGCATGTGCAACAAGCCTTTAAACTCCCGAGTTACCCCAGTAGAGGAGTTATAGTCTCCTAAAGATTTTTAAGGATGACACCCACAAATATCTATACACTCCCTCGAATATGCCATTAGAAATCAATTATGATACTCATTAACTCTAATACTTGAAATCAATCTATACACTCCCTCGAATATGCCATTAAAAACGCTACCTAAGTTTTTCGTACACTGTCAAAAGAAACTACAAAATTTGCATATCAATGCATGTATTATGCATCTTTTTACAAATACCTGTATTTCGTTAGTCAAGCAATATTAGTTTTATTGGATCCGGATCTATGATGCTTGATCCAATAAGATTTTATATTGTTGAGGGATGCATCCCTTTTCCTATTCTATCTGTCAGTTGATACCGAGCTGACGCCTAACTTGCGTAATCAACGAGACTAAAAAACCCTTATTTTTGGGGCAAGGGCTTCAAATCCTCTGATGACATATCTCCTCATCCTCCGACGACCTAGCTATCTGCTCATCGGCAGCAAACTTCTCCCAATTTCTCTCTATTTCTCTTTATTTCTGCCAATTTCCATCCTCTATAGATCGATTTCCTCGTCAATTTAACCATGAAGAAGTCTCCATCTTCTTCCTCCACCTTAGGTTCGCACAATACACCCTATATGACTTGTTGTTGCCATGAATCCTGCTCCATCTGGCAATCCAATCGCACCAACAACAAAGGTAGAAAGTTTCTGGACTGTTCCAGATATAAGGTATTAATCTCATTGTTTTTTTTTTACATTTCGAAAGGTTGAACTCCACTCCATCTTTTACCCTAGTCTTATTTTCTCAGAGCATGGATGATGCTAGTTGCCATCCAAGCCCATGCAGTAGCTCTAAAAACCCTTGCCCCAACAATCGTCGGGTAGGAGGAGGGAGAAGGAAGCATATATAGGGGTAGGGGTAAGGGTATTTTAGTAATTTCAGCTTCCACCATTAGCCTCCGTTAGCTTGCGCATCGAATATTCCATTCCCAATTAACCCGAGGGGTTATATGCAAATAATCAAGATTTTCAAGCTTTCTGATGCAAATTTTGTTTTTTTAAGGGGGTATATGTAAAATAAACCTTTTTCAGGGGGGTATATGCAAATAACCCAAAAAACATCTAGATTAATTTTTCACAAACAAATTTTCTTTGAATATTCTATTAAAAAATTAAAGGACATAATTGTCCTTGCTGCAATTTTCACTCCATTGAGTTTGAATTCGAATCAAAATAATTGATTAATTAAGTGATAATATCAATCGCTTGCACAACTCCAATGAATCAATGATACCTTTGTTGGATTCATCAGAACTATAATCCCAAATGGCATACATCCTTAATTAGGCTAAAATATGTGTTTCGTCCTTGAAGTTTCTGACAAGTTTTTATTAAGTCCCTATACTTTAAATATTCATCATTGAATTCTTGGGTTTTTTGAACCGGGCGCAATCTCATTCCTCCGTCCATTCACCGTCAGCCAACTAACGGCGGCTCGGCTCAAACCAACCCATCCCCGGTCATGTGCAAAGCCAAATTCACGCCAAAGGGTGGGTTCCTCGTAAACCCAACCCAAATATCCCCAACCATCAGTGAGGTTTTTACCCGATCGTCCCCTCCTCCTCTCTTTGAATCTCCGGTGATCTAGGGTCTGAGGGGTTTGATCCCTTGGCTAGGTTCCCCTGCTAGGTTCCAAGGTTCCATGTGAGTGTGGTTCCAAGCTTCCATTGCTTGTCGATGATCAGGTAGATTCGAGGTTCCAAGGTTCCGTTTGAGGTCGACGACTCTCTTCAGGCAGGTACGCATCTCCTATTTTTTATGCATTGTTGATATAGCACCCAATACCCATGTCAACCTTATGTGTTGCCATTAGGGGTAATGCTTTGGTTTGCTTTTGGGGGAATCAAGGGACCCATCTTTCACTATTGGGGGGGAGGGGGACCAAGGGACCGTTTAGGATATGATTTTAGCACACCTCAGCTAAAGATCAGGGCTTTTTCGTACATGACATGTTTTTTATTAGCTAGTAGCATGTGCATAGTAGTTAGGGTCTTTGTTGCTGGCTGATATCAATTTTATAGTAAGCATAGAAGCTACATCACTTTGTTAAACTACATTAACTGTTTTTTACTTCTTTGTTGTACTACATCAACTGTTTTCTAGTTAGTATGATATTAGCACTTAGCATGTGTATAGTATATATACTACATGTGGTTCTTTGGTTGTCTGCTATCATAGAAGATGGTTCTTTTACAAATGCTTTGTTATATAATAGTATCAAGTATCTACATGTGGTTTTTTCTTGCTTATGGCCTTCATATGATGGTTGGTTTTTCTTGCTTATGCCCTTCATTTCTTCTATGTTTCTCAGTATGGCTGCCAAGACAGTAGAGCCTCCTTGCGGCCCATTTGATATCCACATCCATCACGGTGGCCAATTGATTTTCTGTGACTTGACCATCAAATATGTGAGGGAAAAAGTTGATGTATTTGGGAATTGTGACCCTGATCAGCTAAGCATTCTTGAATTTGAAGACATGATGAAGTAGCTGGGGTATCTTACATAAATAAAGCTATGGTATGTCATTCCTGGAGCAAGCATGGATGTCGGTCTAAGACCATTAATGACAGACAAAGATGTACTGGAAATGACAGGCCCAGCAAGTGTTGCAGTTGATATTTACTCTGAGCATGTTGTAATCAAAGGACCTGTTGTCCTTTCAGACAATGAGCTAGATAGGGAAGTGCATAGGAAGAAAGGAGGTGGGGGGGGGGGGGGGGGGGGGCCAATGATTGGGGTGCATTTCAGGTTGATTTTGATAGTTGTAGTTCATCACAGGTTTGTTATGATCCAGAGATTGAGGGCAGCGGTGAAGATGGGGAGGGAGATGAGATTGACTATACTCCTTTTCTTATTGGAAACTGTGGGCTGCTCTTGCGAGTAGATAGTAATCATGAGGGTGCTGGTGGGGTGGGTGAAGAAAATATAAGAGAGAGTGATGGGGTGGATGAAGAAAATAGAAGAGAGAAAGGGCCTGTGAGTGAAGGGCATGAGAGAGCAGATAGGGAGGCTACTGATGGTGCCAGGGGAGCTGTAGATGGTAGGAGGAGCAGTGATAGAAGTAGAAGGAAAGGGAAGGCTGCACAAGAGGATAAGTGACGGGACACGAAAAGTGTCGCGGCTTAACGCGCCCAATCAAAATTAGAAAATTTATAATCAAACTCCTAACTAACTACCTTTGGGGGTAGCTAGCGGTGAGTCCGAGTCGAATCCACAGGGAATGCGTATGGAAACAATTAAACTACCAAGCTCAATCTAAGTGTCCCTACAATGATAATGAAAGAGATGGTTTTTGGGTTTTATGATAAAGAAACTAAGAAAGCATGTAAATGATTCAATGGATAGAGAAAGGTTTTAGGGAATCCCAATCCAGATTAGGCTCAATCATAGCTTTCTAATGGATCAAGATGTGCAATCCTATCGAGACACTACAATATCGACTACCTTGTGGCTAACAAAGGTCGTCGCTAACGAATAACTAGTTAAAAACTATCCGTCACACTAGGTGTATGCTAGAAAGTCGACGATCGAGGGATTAGCTACAATCATCGCCAACGAGAAGTCGGGTTAGGATCATCTCGTCGCAAGGAATCGGGTTGTATGGAGTACGGTAATGGATCAATGTGGTTCTAGCACATTGCATCCAATACACTACAAAAGATAGGATAGATGCTAGGTTAGATGTGGATTGGAGTGGTTCTAGCACAACCAAGTCCCTAACCTAGAGCCAAGACTCCCTTCAACACAAGTAGCCATGGTTCTAGCACAAGCTACTCATTGGGGAATATCAACAAACACCTATTGGGCATAAGGTTCTAGCTTATGCATACCAAAAGATTCATCCATCCAACATTAGAATCCAACTACAAAGGTATAGAAATGAAGAATAAATTCATACAACTTGTCTTATAAGGATTACAACATCCAAATCCAAAAAAAACTACAAATAAAAACCTAAAACATCATGATATTTCACTAGATAGATAGATTAGCTACTCATCTTTGATGGAGAAGCCATGGAGAAGAGATGGATCCTCTTCTTCATCAATCTCCTCCCTCTTGGATGAGAGCTCCCTTCCTTGCCCAAGGGGATTGCCCCTTTCCTTAGCCTCTTCTTGTCCAAAAAAGAATCCCCAAAATCCCCCAAAAGGGGTCTATTTATAGCCTCCAAGCATCCCCCACTCGGATTAGATCTGGACTATTGATTTTACTCGGCTGGCACCAAAGGATCGATCCTTATATGGTAAAGGATCGATCCTAGAGAATGTTGCGCTCTGTCTCTGGAAAATATGCAAAAAGGATCGATCTTTTATATACAGAGGATCGATCTTCTTTTCTGCATATTATCTCTTTTGCCATTCAACACTGCGCATTGGTACGAAAAATGCCATAACTTCATCTAGGAAACTCGGAATCATGAACCGTAAAATTCTTCAGAAACTAGACTTCCAGAGCTTTCCAATGATATATGACACATTATCTGGTTCTTCCTGAAAAGATACAGTTTAATCTTTGAAGTTGACCCATGTACCTAAATGTGCTCGAATAGGCTCGTTTACGCTCCAAAGTTGATCTAACTTCTGTTGAAGGCTCTTGTACCTGAAATACCATGAAGATTATTAGAAATACCTTGCTCAAAAACTAATAAAGGTAAATTAAGGGGTTAACTTGTGTACTTTTCACGTCTCATCACACCCCCCAACTTACACTTTGCTCGTCCTCGAGCAAAGCCAAAAAGAAAGAAACACACAAACAAACAAACAACCAAAACCACTAATTTGTCAAAATACAATGCATTGATTCATATGCAATCAATTCTCAACTACGATGCTCAAAGTTGATTTCCATACATGAATTTTATCTCTCAAGTCATGGCCAAGTAAAAAGCAAATGAATAAGAATATAAATGATATAGTTCCAAGACTTCAAAGCACTTGACATAATTAAGATCTAATTGAACAATCCCGTGTCGTGAAAGGAGCAACCAAGTAATCGGGGTCTTGTAATCATCTAAGTAGGGAGCCAATCAAGATCAATCATCCTTAGCAATTCAAATCAATTGAACATGTGACATGTTTTATTCAACACTAATCATATTTTTTTCTTTTCTTTTCTCTCTTCTTTTTTCGAGGAATAGAGCATGTGGTTGTGCAATGTCATGATCCCTTAGGCTTTCTACTAGGTCCGTGTAACAGGATTTAGGCCAGTGACTCCCAAACCAGATGGTTTTCGGGCACTAGGTGTAAAAGCACCCTTTAGGCTTAATCTCCCGAACCTAGAAGGCCACGAATCACAACTAATGACCATTATGCTTTTATTCAACTAGCGTGACTGTGCAGTGCCTTGATCCCTTAAGCTTTCTACTAGGTCCATGTAGCGAGTATTGGGTCAATGACTCCCAAGCCAGGCGGCTTTAGGGCATTAGGTGTAAAACACCCCACAGACATAATTACCCGAACCTAGAAGGCTACGAATCAAGGCTAGTCAACGAAAATTTTCTAACACAACTATAAGTCACATCAATTGATCATGAATATGCTCCAGAATCTCAATCTATCAAGGTCCCTACTCAAGATAATCACTCGACCCTTCATACAAGTGCATGTGCGCAGGTGATTCGGACTGCTCAATTCGCCTTACAATGTGTTAAGCCGAATTGAAGTAAAAGAAAAATGTCATTTATCCAATAATTCATAACTTTTTATAAGACATGAAAATCAAGAAAATCCGTGCAATGGTTCTCTAAGACAAGCATCTAAGACAAAAATAATTTCACATAGTCATCAATGCAAGTAAATTGACAAATTAAGTGAAGATATACAGGTTATCGAACATGCAAATGTACCCCCTAACTTAAATGTGGTTGTCCTCAAGCACATATGAAGGGTAAAAGGGAAGAGATAACCTGATGTGCTTCAAAGCATCCATGTGAAGGTATTCTTGGCCAAATGCAAAGAAGATATGAAGTATAACCAAGGGTTAGTCCAATAAAAACAAGAGTACAAACATCATCATCTTGGTCTAAAATCGTACAAAGATCTAAACATACCAAGGCCAAAACTCGTGGACCGGATGCATGGAAACACTCATTGGAACCAAGCAAACATGCCGAAAATAAAAACAAAACAATCAAGCATGCAAGAAAGCAAGTAAACAATCAAAGAAGCATGGAAATGTTGGGTTGCCTCCCAACAAGCGCTCATTTTACCGTCTTCTGCCCGACGTTATGCTATGTACAACACAATTGAATTTGGGTGGCCGATGGTTCCACGTAAAGAAATTCATGGATTGAAGAATGGAAAAGACATACAAACATGATTTATCAAAGAAGAATGAAACATCATTGGCAACGAAATCATGCAAAGCGTCAGTCATTGGCCAATTACCACCCTTCAAGCCATGTATTGTAATAAATGGGGCCATCTTAAAATCGGCTTTTGGTGGCCGATGGTTCAAGGTAAAGAAATACATGGTCCAAAGAAAGTTGAACTCATGCAAACAAGTTTCATCAAAGAAATAGGTATTGCCCTTAGCGAACAAAGTACTTGAAGGGTGAGGAGTCTCAATAAGGTCCTTGATGAAATAACGTGGAAAATTGGCATGGTCTTCAATCGAAACAAGGTCCGGCCCCTCAAAATGTTCAACTAGTGTGGATGATATGGAAGATAGAGGCTCAATTTGAGGCTTCCTATAAAAGCTCTCGCAAATATCATTAGAGTCCTCATAATCATTTAAACAAGGCAGAATATCATTCCCATCTGACACGTCAAAAACCGGCAATGTATCATTGCAAACACCATCATCCCCATAATCATCGAAAATTGGTAAGATATCATTGTCATCCAATGCATCAAGAACAAGTAAGCCCTCACAAAAAGCTTCATGAACCGGTAAATCAATATCATAAGAATCATCCTCCTCAAAATCAAATGTGTGCTCATGAAAACCTTCATAAACCGGCGACACAATATCGTATGAATCATTATCAAAATAAAGTATATCCTCATAAAAAGCTTCATAAACCGGCACATTAATATCAAATGATTCATCCTCAATCTTAGGTGTGTCCTTGAGGAAGGCTTCATAAACCGGCATCGTAATATCCCATGAAATCTCAATATGATTGGAAATCATATCATTAAGAACATTATCATGACACATGGGAGGTACCAAATCATGCATGCATTCATCATTCTCATCAATGTCAAGATTAACAAAAATCAGAGGCTTCGAATCATTCACAAAATCAACATATACCGGCAAAACATCATCAATAATATCATCACGCACCGGCAAAACATCATTCAAATTATCATGAATGAGCGAACCCTCATTAGGAACCTCATAGTTGCATGTATCACTAACATTGGTAAGATAGGTATTACAAGCATCATCATTAAAATTAGAAGGCATTACCTCACTCACACAACCATCAACCTCATCATAATATGAATCGATCAAGGAAGCTAGTTGTCCAACTTGGACTTCTATATTGACTAATGATTGTGAGTGGGAATGTATAAGTTGGTTTTGTGCTTCAAATGCCTCTAGAGCTTTAAGGATCCTTTCATCCAAAGATGGATCTATTTGTGCTTGTGGTTCAAAGGAAATGGAGGGCTCGTGCCAATGTTGGGGTGGTGGGTATTGTGTTTGACAAAGATAGGGCGATGTAGAGCTAGGTGCAAAACTTTGGTCCGGTATGCTCGAATCTTGTGGTTGAACATTAGGTAAATAGTAACCTTGGGGTTGCCAACAAGAGTATGGATGATTACTCAAATCCGCATCATAGGTGTATGAATGCAAATCATATGCCGGGTTGGAGAAATCATATATATCGTTAACATAAACGGATGCATAATTAGGTGGTAAAAAATAATCACTCAATGCACCCGGTGGCATACAATCATCGGCCATGTATGTACTATCACATAAACAAGGACCAAGCCAACAGGTAGAAATACTTTACAATGGCCGGTCCAAGCACGAGACGTCAGTCGCCGATCTTGATCGTCGAAGTCTTGCCGAAGGCGTCTCCTATCAACACAAAGATATAGCAATTGTAAGTACAACTCTCTTTTTATTTTTTTTATTTTTTTTAGAGATATGAAGCAAAATTTAAAATTGAAGATATTTACAAGAAACACTAGATTAAGTAAAGCACTTCAATCATTTCCTAAAGCAATTCCCCGGCAACGGTGCCAAAATTTTTGACGGGACGCGAAAAGTGTCGCGGCTTAACGCGCCCAATCAAAATTAGGAAATTTATAATCAAACTCCTAACTAACTACCTTTGGGGGTAGCTAGCGGTAAGTCCGAGTCGAATCCACAGGGAATGCGTATGGAAACAATTAAACTACCAAGCTCAATCTAAGTGTCCCTACAATGATAATGAAAGAGATGGTTTTTGGGTTTTATGATAAAGAAACTAAGAAAGCATGTAAATGATTCAATGGATAGAGAGAGGTCCTAGGGAATCCCAATCCGGATTAGGCTCAATCATAGCTTTCTAATGGATCAAGATGTGCAATCCTATCGAGACACTACAATATCGACTACCTTGTGGCTAACAAAGGTCGTCGCTAACGAATAACTAGTTAAAAACTATCCGTCGCACTAGGTGTATGCTAGAAAGTCGACGATCGAGGGATTAGCTACAATCATCGCCAACGAGAAGTCGGGTTAGGATCATCTCGTCGCAAGGAATCGGGTTGTATGGAGTACGGTAATGGATCAATGTGGTTCTAGCACATCGCATCCAATACACTACAAAAGATAGGATAGATGCTAGGTTAGATGTGGATTGGAGTGGTTCTAGCACAACCAAGTCCCTAACCTAGAGCCAAGACTCCCTTCAACACAAGTGGCCATGGTTCTAGCACAAGCTACTCATTGGGGAATATCAACAAACACCTATTGGGCATAAGGTTCTAGCTTATGCATACCAAAAGATTCATCCATCCAACATTAGAATCCAACTACAAAGGTATAGAAATGAAGAATAAATTCATACAACTTGTCTCATAAGGATTACAACATCCAAATCCAAAGAAAACTACAAATAAAAACCTAAAACATCATGATATTCCACTAGATAGATAAATTAGCTACTCTTCTTTGATGGAGAAGCCATGGAGAAGAGATGGATCCTCTTCTTCATCAATCTCCTCCCTCTTGGATGAGAGCTCCCTTCCTTGCCCAAGGGGATTGCCCCTTTTCTTAGCCTCTTCTTGTCCAAAAAAGAATCCCCAAAATCCCCCAAAAGGGGTCTATTTATAGCCTCCAAGCATCCCCCACTCGGATTAGATCTGGACTATTGATTTTACTCGGCTGGCACCAAAGGATCGATCCTTATATGGTAAAGGATCGATCCTAGAGAATGCTGCGCTCTGTCTCTGGAGAATATGCAAAAAGGATCGATCTTTTATACACAGAGGATCGATCTTCTTTTCTGCATATTATCTCTTTTGCCATTCAGCACTGCGCATTGGTACGAAAAATGCCATAACTTCATTTAGGAAACTCGGAATCATGAACCGTAAAATTCTTCAGAAACTAGACTTCCAGAGCTTTCCAATGATATATGACACATTATCTGGTTCTTCCTGAGAAGGTACAGTTTAATCTTTGAAGTTGACCCATGTACCTAAATGTGCTCGAATAGGCTCGTTTACGCTCCAAAGTTGATCTAACTTCTGTTGAAGGCTCTTGTACCTGAAATACCATGAAGATTATTAGAAATACCTTGCTCAAAGACTAATAAAGGTAAATTAAGGGGTTAACTTGTGTACTTTTCACGTCTCATCAATGAGTATGTTAATGAAGCAGATAGGGAGGCTACTGATGGTTCCAAGGGAGCAGCAGATGCTGGGAGGGGCAGTGACAGAAGTAGAAGGAAAGGGAAGGCTGCACAAGAGGATGAGTATGTGAATGAAGCATATAGGGAGGCTACTGATGGTGCCAGGGGAGCTGAAGATGCTGGGAGGGACAGTGACAGAAGTAGAAGG
Source organism: Narthecium ossifragum (assembly GCA_963920575.1). Classification (NCBI taxonomy): domain Eukaryota; kingdom Viridiplantae; phylum Streptophyta; class Magnoliopsida; order Dioscoreales; family Nartheciaceae; genus Narthecium; species Narthecium ossifragum. The sequence goes on along the minus strand of OY986974.1, from coordinate 9,241,241 downwards.
AAAGGGAAGGCTGCACAAGAGGATGAGTATGTGAATGAAGCAGATAGGGAGGCTACTGATGGTGCCAGGTGAGCTGTAGATGCTGGGAGGGGCAATGACAGAAGTAGAAGGAATGGGAGGGGCAATGACAAAAGTAGAAGGAAAGGGAAGGCTGCACAAGAGGATGAGTATGTGAATGAAGCTGATGTTGAAGACAACAACTCAGAGTACCTGCCAAGTGAAGAGCTGGTGAGTCTTTATGACTCTGATGAGGATGTTGTCACTTCTTACCCGATATACAACCCAGACACTGACTTGACTGGTAACATATATAAAGCCAATTCTTGGGACCAAATTCACATATGCTGAGGTGTTCAAGGACTACATCAGGGAGTATGGAATTAGGGGGTGTTACAATGTGAAGATTGTTAAGAATGATAAGGAAAGGGTTAGAGCTATATGTGCTGATGGCTGTGAATGGAGGATTCATGCCTCCAATATGCAGAGTCAAGATACATTTTAGATAAAGACATTAAAGGGCTAGCATACTTGCAGCAGGAGTTATAGAAACTGTGAGGACCTGTCCCAGTACTCCTGGATCGACCGGCTGGGTCGGGCCCGCGGCTCGGTTGCTTGTTTCGCGTCAAGCGCACGATCCGGTGGATCACATTGGTTCTTGGACCGCAAGAACAATTTGGTAAATTATGTATTGTCGGTTTGTTTCACACCCGCGTGTGCAAACTTTGATCGTGTTTGTGATAATGGTTGTTTAGAACGGTTAGGTGAACCCAGGATCGAAAGATTCGGGCTTGGGCTTTCCTTTTAGCCCAAGTTTAGCTTTCTGCACAAAAGGATCGATCTTCTTTTGCTAAGAAGATCGATCATTTTGTGCCATGAAGTCTTTGGATCGTCAACAAGGATCGATCTTCTCTTGGGAAGAGATCGATCATTCTTAAGTCAGTTCGTCCGTCTATAAAATGGATGCAACCCTCTTCTTTAATCTCTTTTGAAATCTGTCATTCCTGAACTCAGATCCAGCTGGATTTGGAAGAGGTTGAGGGTAATCTTTGGCTTGGCAGCTGGGATTGAAGCTGCTTTTGTCTAGGTAGGGATGCTACCTACTTGTTTTCCAATTTTTGTGAGTTTTGAGCTTGGTTGTGTTTGATTTGAGTAGATCTCTTTATATGCTCGTTGGTTTTTAGTATAAGTACCAGTTTTGGACTCGTGGTCCTTCGTACTACCAGATCCCGAGGTTTTGTAGGGTTTGGTAGAGTTTTCCAACAGTATTTATCGTCGGCCGGTCACCGGAGAACCCAATTGGATTGATCCTTTTTGAGGAAAAATCGATCATTCTTGGGGCGTCATGCCTGGTGTAAGGACCCGTTCCTCTAATCCGGTCCGACCACGTTGGGTCGAGGGCTTGGCTTGGTTGGTTTTGGCCCGGTTGGCCTTGGGGTGCGATCAGTTGATCGCATCGCTGTTTTTGGACCCCAAGGGCAATTTGGTAAATTGTGCCATGGCGGTCGGTTTCACACTCACGTAGTGCACACACGGCTTTGATTGATGTACGTGATTGAATAGATCCAGTAGGAGCGTTCGGGATCGACAGATCCGGACGAGATTGCGACGAGATCACAATTTGGAGTCAAATCGGATCCATCTCGATCAATTGGCTCGTCTGAACCGGCTAATCCACTTAAGTGACTTAACCCTTTTCTCTCTCTCTCTTTTCCTTTATTTTTCCTTCTTTCTTCTCTTTTTCCTCATTTCTTCCCCTGCTCTTCCCTGCGCCCGACGGTCTCTTCTTCTTCTTCTTCTTCTTCTTCGCTCGCGACGATGCCTGCCTCTCCCCTCTTCTCCGGAGCTCCTTCGCCACCGTTGCCGCCCGTTGTCCCTCCCGAGCTCTCCTCTCCTCTTCCTAGATCCCCTCCGACTTCTCCCTCCTCTCCTTCTCTACCTTCACGTCTTGTTTGGAGGGAGGCATCGGACGACTCCCGACGGTTCCCCGGTGGTTCCCAGGCAAGCCAGGAACGGCGGCGATAGCCCCCTACTCCTTCCCTTTCTCTCTCCCGCGGTTGTCCCTTCCTTCTCCGGCGATGGCTGGAGATGTGGGAGGACCCCTGGCGGCGCTCCGACGAACTGGAGACGGCGACGGCGAGGAAGGAAGGCGGATTAGGCGAGGTTAACGGCGGATTTAGCGATTAAGGTAGGGTTTCTATCTTGATCTTTGGGTTAAGCTTAAGTTAGGGTTTGATTGTTCGATCTGCTGTTTTATTTGTGCTAATTAGTTCCTCTAAGCATGCTAAATTACTGATTGAAGTCTATGGAGATTTGATTGAGATCTATTTGGGTTTTATGCATGTTTTTCCCGGATTTTATCAAAGCTCTGTTTTTCTGCGAGCTGAGCTGTTCTAGCTCAGATCGTGGCTCGTACGTGCATGATCTTGTTTGATCCTCAAGATGAGAGTTGTAGATCTTCGGATCTACTTCCTATCGCCACTGATTTCATAATTTTCAGAGTTTTCTACGATTTATGATGATTTTTCTTCGGATTTGCGATGAAACCGAAATTAGTGAATTGATTAGTGAATTCCGGGAAGATTAGCCATTAGATTAATCCAATTCCTGGGCTGCATGTTCCTAGTATGCTAATATACATTTGCCCAAGTTTGATTTCCAATTCGACGTCGTTTGGACGTCGAATTGATAAGATTTCATCGCCTCTAACTAGGGTTTAATGTAAAAATCCAGAAATTAGCTTGTTAGTGGATTTGTCGATGATTCATCGTGTTTGATTCTTCAGGAATTATGAAGTTAATGCTCCAACTGATTTCTAGGATTAACATGTTCAATGTGATGATCTTTGTATACTTAATTATCTCAATTTCAGCCTAATTAGTTAATTGCAAAACCCCCTCTAATTAGCAATTAGATTGTGAAGTATGCCGATTAATTATAAGTGATTTGGATTATGGTAATGAGCATGTATGTTAATCCCAGTAGGATTTTGATAGATTTGTTTGCATGCTTAGTTCTAGGTCATGTTTATGAAGATCTTTTCCTTTTATGCAAATTGATATATTCTGTGTGATAATTATTAGTATGCTAGTGGGCGGTCTTCAGCTGGATTTCCTGTGAATTTAACGTGGATTTATCAAGAGAATAGACTTGGGTTTTCTATTTACGAAAATGCTATATTTGAGGAATTCCCCTCGATTCCTCTTATCAATGTTATGTTAGCATTTTTCTTAGCATATTATCTATATGTATATATATAGGTAGGCCCTATGTGTGGCCCAACCCTATGTGAGGCTTGTGGTTGAACCAAGGGAGTCATGCCTCTTGAGATGTTTAGATAATTAAATGGGCAGAGGTTGTGCCATAGTTGTTGCTTATCATAATTGTTGTTGATTGAGGATTGCATGGCCGGGGTTGTGCCCCCGTTGTAGAAATTGCGGTTGACGGCTGTGGATGCCGTTGTAATGCCGAAATTTCCATTGAATGTGGTGTTGCTTGTTTACGGCCCGTGTGCACCGTTATACTATTGGATTATTGTAATTTAGACATTTATCTACTTTAGACCCCTTGCTATGTTTACCCTTGGCAAGCTATAGGCTATGCCTAGCCCTGTATGTTGTGATGTCATATTGTTGCATGCTTATCTTCCTGTATTTCTGTGCGCGTGAGCATTGTATGCATTTGCTTGCATTAGAAGCATTAAGGATAGGTGGTAGGCGATGGATTCGATCGCCGATACGGGGTTCTCTGGTAGCCTGGGTCTAGCCCTAGGACCGGGGTTTGGGGTAGTCGAGGATTAGGACGTAATTGTCATCAATGACTATGTTTGATATGATTTGAGGATTATTAGGTAGTCGGACTGGAATATTGTGGTTGAGGTTTAGAGGTCGTGTTGTTTCTCCAAGGCCAAGTGCAAAGGATGGATGTCGATGCGTTCCCTGACATGTGTGTCCCCGCGAGAGATGGTATGACTGGACAGGGTAGTACCTGGACAGGAGCCCACAGTCTTTGTTTCCTCTCGTTTGTTCTTGGGTAAGGGTGATCCCGCATGGTACCATTCCCCTGTTGGTGCTTAGGGTGATCTTGGTAACATGTTCAAGAGAGAGATTCATGACGGGAGGCTCTTGGGATATCGATAGGGTTATGAGACCCTTGGCATTCCTTAGACTTAGGGGGAGAGACAACACAGTTGTTGTTTTCCTCCCTTCAGTGTGACGTAGAATAGCATAGAACCCTACTGAGTTTTGTTGCTCACTCCTACCTGGGATGCATCGGCGATGCAGGTCGATGCAGTTCCTTCTTTTTCAGGTAGTTGCGGCTTCGAGGCGACACTCCCCTTGGTGGCGCGTGAGATCGAGGATATCATCACTTTATCTTATTCAATTGATGTACAGCCTTGAATGTATGAATTGTAATATGAAGGAGAAATGTATTTGTATTTCAATTTGATGTAAATTGATCAGAGATTGTCGTACTTAGAGGACTTGAACCATTATTGTGTCTTTTTAAAGTTAATTGAGTATTGTAGTAGTTAATTTGTATTATGATTTGATGATAGGATAGTTTAAATAATTTGTGAATATTATAATCATGCATCATGTTTAAAAGTGATGTTTACAAGGGAGACTCTCGTCGTTTGATTTTAGATTTAGGACCCTCACGTCCCGGCCCGGATGGGTTTTCTGGGTCGGGGCGTGACACCTGGCCCGTGCATGATCAATCTTCTAGTGGAAGAAGATAGATTTTTTGCTTGGCGGCATGGACGAGGTCCTTGGCCATGAAGGTGAGATCGATCCTTTTTGGCTTGACAGGGATGGAACTCCCTGTTTGTGAAGAAGATCGATCCTTTTGGTCGCATGGAGGTGTTTTCATCGGATTTTGCCCGTGGGGCTTTATATGTGCGGTTTTCTTTACCGTTTTATAACTTGTACATATCCTTGAGCATGTTAGCCCCATAATGAGGGATAGTGGTGAACCGGGAGACTGTCGACTCACGGGATGTGTAGATAGTATGTTGTACTATTAGTCTTGTTTGTTGGGGTTGCTTCTCGTATCATGCTATCTTTTTATGGACTGGTTGTAGTTGGTGGGGTTATCACTGCAGTAATCCATTGGCCTATATTATCTGTTCACCACCCCGGGCCGACAGGGTGCCGAGCCTAGACCTTGTTTATTTTATCGTCACATATGTTGCATGCTCATCTATTTCCCTGCGTGTGTTCATAGCATGCATATGGTTGTGCATTAGCTGCATAAGGTTAGAGCATGGGCGATTTGTGGTATCGCCATCCCGAGGCTTGGAAGCTCGAATTTAGCCTTAAGACCGGGGCTGGGTAGCTTGATCCAGGTTTGAATGCTGGTGTTCAGTCGATTTCGATGATAGGCCTAGATGACTTGAACACATGTTGATTAATGATTTAAAGGTCATGTCGGCCTCGAGCCTGGTTCTGGGGTGTAGCCGGTGTCGTCGTCTCATCTTTGGGCAAAGGGTGTGTCTTCCCAGCAGTGTCTTCTTCCTACTGTTTTAGGTGTTTCTGGGATGGGCCCAGTTCGTTAGGGTAACCATGGTTGGATACCTAGAGACACCGGTGGGGTTATGGGACCCCTGTGTACACCCAGACCTTGCTAGAGGGCGACACTGTGCCTTTCCCTCTTCCTTCTGTGAGTCATAGTGTAGTTTCCCTGCTAAGCTTAGTTGCTCATTCCTACCCGGACTGCGTTTTGCAGGTGCATGTGTTAGCTCCTCTTCGGTGGCCCCTACCGGGAAGTTGGTTGGCGGTGCGATGGCGCCTGGTAATGTTTGAGGAGTGGTGGTCTTTCTGTCTTCAGAACCCTTGTATAGTTAGCCTCCTGCGGGAGTGTGTAAATGTTTGTACCTGATTTTCCCTCTTTGAGGTTTTGTAGAATTGTACTTTGGATTTGTAATCTTTCCGTTTGAGGTTTCTGTTAATTTTAGAATTGTTAATTGAGGGTGTTTAATGAAAACTTAGGGAAACCAGTAGACTAGAGGGAACCCTCGCCAAAATTTTCGTAGTTAGTTAGGTTCCGATTCGCGTCCCCGGCCCGGTTGGGCTTTCATGGGTCGGGGCGTGATAGCTTGATATCAGAGCTTAAGCTGTAGGTCCCACGGATAGGATCAGGATGCGATTGAGATTGAGCGTGGTATGGGATAGTTCTATGTCTAGAACATCCGTGGATGTTCTTCTGTGATGTGTTGTGATTTTGCTTTCTGTTTGTGCTGCTTGTTTTGTTGCTTTTGGCGAGTGGACTCTTGTTTGTTGTTGGTGATTGCGCAGATGTCGGGAGCTCTAGGTCGGCCTTCGGTTGTTGGTTGGGGTGAGGCTCGACCTGGTCGACCCGCTCGATCAAGGAGGAAGGTTGCTGTTAGGGTGGTTCGAGCTAGGCGGGCTATGCCATCACCAGTGACGGTTTCGGACGCACAGGTTGAGGCCTTCCTCACCGAGGAGAGGGTTCTCGCTCCTGTCGACGGGCCGACCGTTGCAGCGGTCATGATGAATTTTTAGCGGCTGAACCCGCCTAGGTTCAGTGATGAGACTGGGGATCTGACTACAGTGGACGACTGGATAAGGGGAGTCACGCGCCTCCTGGATGCTCTCTTCGTCGAGGATGACCGGATCTAGGTCACCCTCACGGATTTTCAGTTTGACAGAGACGCCCTTGACTGGTGGTGCACTGATGAGTGCATGAAAGTGCACTCTGAACAACCTTAAAACCATCTCAATTGCTATATCTTCACCCTTAATCAACTTCTTTTGCACTATTTTTATAGTATATGTTACTTCACATAGTTGCTTGGAAAATGCAAGAAATTGGAGCTGAAAGAAGCTGAAAAAATTATATGGGTCGACTTGGAAGATGAACCTGTACCTGATGATGAAGAACCAGATAATGTGCCATATATGGTTGAAAAGTTCTTGAAGTCTAGTTTCTGGAGAATTTTACGGTTCGTGATTCCGAGTTTCGTAGAGGAAGTTACAACATTTTTCGTACCAGTGCGCAGTGCTGAGTGAATAGTGACGGTCGACCGTCAAATCCTCACGGTCGACCATCGCACCCGAAAATCCGCACGGTCGATCGTTAAATCCTCACGGTCGACCGTCAAAGCCTCACGGTCGACCGTGGAGCTCAAAAATCCTCAAGATCGACCGTAAGATGCCACGGTCGACCGTAGCATCGACCGTGGCATCGACCGTCAGCCTCTGTCATGAAAAACACTTCCGACAGACAATGCGAAGATCGACCGCAGCTTATCAAAATAAATCATGCACCTCACGGTCGACCGCCAGATCAGCCAGGAGCGTATAACGGGTTTAAACTTAACCCGAGTTTGCTAATTCTTGGACCCTATAAAGAGGAAACTTAGGGTTACTCAAGGGGGACTTCTTGGACGTTTTTGGAGGCTCTTTCTGGACGTTTTCCAAGGGAAGAAGATGAAGACATCTCCATCCATGGCCGAGTAATCCGCGGGTATGGCGGACGGATGACCTAGCGAGGATTAGGGTTTCTTCTCCAACAATGGTTCATAGTTTTTAATCTTCATTGTTAAACTCTTTTCTATGTATTGGATCTTCAAATATTATTTTCAGATTATAGATTTCTATGTGGATGAGTAATATTATGAATCCAGTCATGCTTCTTTCATGATTTTATAATCCCATAGTCTTCTCTTTTGATTCTCCTACTGAGTCTTGCGAGACCTTTGCTATGCATTGCCCGTAGTGACAGCTGATATTGTATATTCTTAGAGATATGGTAAGACAAGGTTGGGGCTCTATCCCGTGACATCTTTGCTATGCATTGCCGATTGTGAGAGTTGGTATTGTGTATTCTTAGAGATCCGGTTAGATAGAGTTAGGGCTTTGTCCCGATGAACTTTTGCTACGCGTTGCCTGTAGTGACAGCCGGTATCGTGTATTCTTAGGTTTGGTTGGATGAAGTTAGAACTATAAAAAGGAAGAATCAATCGTAGGAAGAGACATTTATATTTTATCAGATCATAATTCTATATCTTCCGGTTAAGGCATTTGGGATGTGAATCCCTTAACTGAGTATTATATGAACCATTGAGAAGAGAAGAACCTGAATCCGAGTGAAGTGATTCATGAAGCCTAGCCTCATTCAAATCCTGATTTCTTTCGTTAACTTTATCTAATTATTACATCTATAATCTACTTTCTTAACTTTAACGTTCTTTTTTGTCTTTAATTCATTGTTATTCGCGTTTCTGGATCTTTCCTGCTTGTCTCTTTGTGGGTTCGACCTCTCTTATGCTGTACTGCACCACGACCGCTGTGCGTGACACATTTGAGCGACATCATGCACCGCCTAGCACACCAGTGATGGAAGAGAGCAGCTGTGGGAGGCGTTCAGGGCGTTGTTCTTGGACGTGTACTTTGCAGAGAGTACACATGACGCCCTGTCCCACGAGTACCAGTCCCTTCTGCAGGGTACTCACTCTGTTCAGCAGTATGCCACCCAGTTCACACATCTAGTCCGTTTTGCGAGGGCAGTGGCTGAAGATCTGACAGCCAGGGCATGACAGTTTGAGTGGAGACTCCGGCCAGAGATCATACGACAAACCTGTTCCCACCGCTTCCAGACGTATGTAGCAGTTCTAAACTGTGCCTTAGTAGTGGAGGCGCAGTTGCAGGATGAGAGGTGTCAGGCAGTTCCACCGGCATTCTCTACCAGCACAGCGCAGAGACCCCATGTGAGGACCCGTCCCTCTACTCCTGTGGCTCGTCGTGGGCCGCAAGGGTAATTTGGTAAATTACGCCTTGTCGGCTAGTTTCACACCCGCGTGGGCACACACTGACTATGTTTGTGGTAATGTTTGGCTAGAATGGTTAGTGGGACCCGGGATCGAAAGATCCGGGCTTGGGCTTAAGTTTTAGCCCAAGTCTAGCTTCCTGCGAAAGACGGATCGATCCTTCCTTGATAGAAGGATCGATCGATCAATGCCAGGAAGTCGGATCGTTGAGAAGGATCGATCGTTCCTCTTGTGACGGATCGATCGCTCTCTTGGATGGATCGATCGCTCCTCTTGGACAGATCGATCCTGCTTAAATCGGTTCGTTTGTCTATAAAACGGACGTAACCTTCTTCCTTGAACCTCTTTTGAAATCCGAGTTCTTGAGCTGAGATTTTCTGGATTTCAAAGAGGTTGTGGACATCAACTAGGTTATGGGACCCGTGGCATCCGTTAGACTTAGGCTGGGAGACAACACTGTTGTTGTTTTCCTCCTTTCAGTGTGCCGTAGAGTAGAACCCTACTGAGCTTATCTCTCACTCCTACCCGGGCTGCGTTTGCAGGTGCAGGCGGCAGTTCTCCGTCTATAGAGCCGGCGGATCAACTCTGGTGGCGCGACTACATCCAGAGGTATTTGAGGTTGCTGGAGGACGACAGTTGTACTTTTGGCAGATTTTGTAAATTATGTACATTTCGAGGGCTTTTGAGATTAATGTATAATATTCTTTCATTGGAAGATTTGTATCAAATATTGAATAGTACAACTGATGTTATGTAAATTGAATTTCTGTTTCACCTCTGGAATATATTGTTTAAGTTTTTCTTTAATTCTGCTTTGTATCGCGCCACTTGGAGATGACTAGTGTAGGTTTCCCCTCACGCCCCGTCCTGGATGGGTTTTCTGGGTCGGGGTGTGACAACTTGGTATCAGAGCAGGCTGTAGGTTCCAGGGATAGGATTAGGCTTGCGGTTAAGGTTTTGAGTGTGGAATGGGATAGTTCTAGGTCTAGAACATCCTTGCATGTCTGTGTGCGATTGCGTGTGACGTGCTTATCTATCTGTTTGCTGTTGTGTTTTGTTGCTTCCCGGTTGCGTCATGACGTCTCAGGGGGAGATGTGCATACGCACCGGTGTCGTCCGTTCCCTCGCCTGACAGCGTCTCCCCCCGTGCTAGAGACGAGCGAGTAGGGATTGGACGTGTGTCGTCTTTGTACTTTCGAAATCTCGAGAGGTGAACCTGCTAGGGTTCAGAGACGATGTTGGAGATCTTTCGACAGTAGAGGACTGATTGAAGGAGGTGACCCGGATCCCAGATGTTTTGGACATCCCGGACGATCGCTTGCTTGGGAAGCTGTTGTTTTCTTGCCTTCCTAGGAAGCGATTCGTAGTGGCGCTTGTCGGGGCCACTAGGGACACTGTTGGTTGTGTGTTGAGAACAGTTCGCGTACTGTTCTCTGGCACCTACCCTTGGAGGGTGGTGCAGTTGGGAGTACCCTCCTTTGGTTCTGGGTACTCGCACCACGTGGTGACACGTGGGTTGGCTGGTTCATCTGGCTCGGTGTGCTAGGGCGACAGCAGGGTGCACCCTGGACTGTGTGCTAGCTACTGACACAAGTGACTTGAGGGTTGACACCGGGCCGTGGGTCGGTGGTCGTGGTGAGTTTCGGGGTTGTCGTTCCTGCTTCTGGGGAACGGCAGGGTAGCCGTTGGCAGAGGCAGTGGTTTCAGCATCAGCGACAACCGTGGTAGTAGCAGCGTCGTACCATCCTTTGAGGGGTAGCCTGGACCGCCATACTGAGAGGTATTACACCGGGTGCTCGAGTGCTAGCCGTTGTGGGTCTTTCCGCCGACGGTGCTGGTTGCGAGGGGCGCTGGGCGCTTACCGCAGAGCAGTCGGGCGTGACACACGGCGTGAGCCAGAGCGGTGGATTAGTGCCTCGGTTGGGGCAGGTACCTTGGGCAGACGCGGGAATTCAGATTCCAGGTAGTGGCTCCAGCAGCAGCCAGTTTCAGAGCCGCCAGCTTCGACTTTCAGCTTTCAGCGTTCAACCTTCAGCTTTCGGAGCTTCTCGCAGCTTGCGATTTCCTTGTGGCTCTAGGCATTCCCCCTTCCGACTCGTCCCCGTGTAGCCGTGTCGGCTTGGGACCTAGGTCGGGTGTGGCTTTGAGAGTCGCCACCGATTGGGACAAGAGCTTGGGTTGGTTGCTCTTGTCGGGGCGTTTGCTAGAGGTTGGAGATCTCTAGGTGTCCGTCGCCCACGTGTGGTACACATTGGGGTTCGACGGCTTCCTCGGTTGCGTCGGTTGGCCACGCACCGGGTTGTGCTTCTTTTGCCGTGGGAAGGTGTCGTGGGTACACCTGACGGCGTTGTTTCGCTCTCGTTGGAGATCGCGGTTCGGCGATCCTTTTGCTTGTCGAGAGCTGGGGTTTGTTCACCGGCTTGTGGTGAACTCCCTCTCCGTTGTTTTCGAGGGTGCTCTGGAGAGCAGCTTTCCCCTCGTCTTGTTGTTGTTATTTGTGCAGCTGTCCTTTCTGAAGAGCTTTCTGTATTGTCACCTTCGCGGGACACCGAGTTCGAGGTTGAGGTTCCTTTGGGCAGTCTTGAGCGTTGCGGGTTCGCATGTGGATGCTAGCAGCGTTTGGAGAGTCGAGGGCTCAGTCGGCCGAGTCAGTGGCCCGGGACTTCATTCGCCCAGGTGTGTGACCTCAGAGTGTGTTCCGGTTCTGATTGTGGATGGTTACCTCCATAGATGCATAGACTTCAGGAAGCTGGACAGTGTTGTAGCACAGAGTATGCGCCGCTGCAGTGTAACGGTGATAGACTGGCAGTTGAGAGATTCATCGACCCCTTCAGGGTTCGACTTTCACATCGACTACACCAGCTGAGGATTCGGGATTGCGACATCCCAGAGACAGCCTTCCGTACGAGGTACGGACTGTACGAGTTCACAGTGATGCAGTTTGGTCTGACGAACGCACCAGCAATCTTCACAGATGTGATGTGGAGGATCTTCAGGCCGTATCCTGATCAGTTGCAGTGGCGTCGCCGACAGCATCATATCTACCGGCGCGTTGAGGAGGAGCACGAGCGATGTTTGACGTTTGCATCGCAGCCGCCGAGGGTGTATCGGCGTTATTTGGCTCCCAGCGTGAGGTCTTGGCCTTCAGAGGCAGGTTTCGACCGACAGGCAGTCTCAGCGGCAGGCAGATCGATTGATTCAGCTGGGCTTGACACAGATGTGCGACAGCAGAGGTGAAAGATGGTGTTCGAGGTTCAGTAGAGGCATCTCCAAGACCGCGGGACCGTTGACCAGAGTGGCCAGGAGACCGGAGCTTTTGCCTTAAAGTCACTGCGTCAGTGCCTTTAAGGGTAATAGCCACCAGCAGTTGTTAGAGAGGCTAGAGCAGATTTGGGGATTTGTCAGCTCATCGAAGGCAGACAGTTAGTTGGATCGGGTTTCGAGGATCAGATTCCAAATGACTTCCCATTCGGTGTTTACGGCATCCCAGCTCTCCCGGCCAGAGTGATATAGACCCAGGGTATATATCCAGAGCTCGTGGAAATCCATGCTTCGGTTGGTACCGAGCAGGTGACTGAGAGCTGGACAGCATCAGCAGATCGCAGGTTGTGTTTCGTTAGCAGTGTTGCAGATCCGGCAGTTCGTGCCGTTCATCCGATTGCTCAACTGAGGTTGTTGAGGCTTCATCCGCCACCCCAGGCGTCATCAGACAGTCCTCAGGGAGATCAGCACAGAGCAGATGAGAGAGCTACTCAGGTCAGAGGTGATGATCTTTGGAGTGCTCAGTTCCTGGCAGAGTGTTCCCGAAGGTTCCTTCGTGTAGAGGACCAGTCAGAGTTGGCAGAGAGCAGAGACCAGATGAGGTGGAGGCCTAGGCAGCCCTACTCCGAGAGTCTGCACCAGAACCATGACGGCGTGGAGCGATGACGACATCGAGCCTATAGAGATTCCTGACAGCTTTAGCAGACAGCCGACAGCACTCCAGAGGTGGAGTAGCAGATCCAGAGTTGCACGAGGACATCCTACGGGAGGTTCACTCCTCTCCTATTGTTGTTCATTCAGGAGGCATGGAGATATATCTTGGGTTTCGTCATCAGCTGGTTGGCATCAGATTCGGGATCAGATTTGGGATCAGATTCAGAATCGGATGCAGAGATCAGATTCAGAATCAGATGCAGAGATCAGATTCAGGTTCAGATCCAGAGACCAGATGCAGAGGTCAGGTCAACACATATACCAGATGTGAGGTGAGTATATGTGCCACATAGCAGTCCAATGTCAGAGCGGTGATCAGATGGCGTGACGCTTCAGCTTCCATCACTTCAGGTCATGATTCCGAGATCACAGACATGAGTCTACTACAGCTCTTAGAAGCCGATGATCACATCGTGGACTTTCAGCACAACATCTCGCGACGCAGATGGACAGACGGTCAAAGAGGACCATTCAGATCCATGGTGACGTGCTTAGAGCACGTATTGTTGATGCAGACGCCAGACGACGAGAGCACATCCTCATAGCGGAGTTTGCCTACTTCCGCAGTTGACGACTCAGCACCGGCGTTGCACCTTTTGAGGTAGAGAGGTCAATGCAGGTCAGATCAGAGGTGACAACCGTTAGAGCTCGCAATTGGCGATAGAGGGTTTGCTTACAGATTAGCTTTAGTTACGCACTTGTTAGTTGCGTGTCCTTCCGCCACATGTTCGGTGCTGAGGGAGTACATTCCATATCGGTCCCACATGATCAGACACGATGACATCGTAGTCGAGGAGGACGTCGCCTACATAGAGCAGCCAGTGCAGATTGTGGGCATACGAGATCAGATACTGAGAGGCAGATCGATACCGTTGGTGATGATCAGATAGATGCATGGTAGTGCAGAGGGCTTGTCGTGAGGCCGAGGGGATTGCAGGAGCCAGCGGTTTCCCCGATTGTTTGACCCAGCAGGTAGTTTCTTTTGTGTGGGCGTTCGTGCCACTAGGACTAGTTGGTTCTTCTTTCCGGCCCTACCCTTGAATTTCGGGACGAAATTTCTTTAAGGGTAATAGGTTGTGAGGACCCGTACCTCCAACCTGGTTCGACCGCGTTAGGTCGAGGGTCTGGGTTTGTGGTTTGGCTCGGTTGGCCTTGGGATGCGATCGGTTGATTGCATCGCTGTTTTTTACCCCAGTGGCATTTTGGTAAATATGCTTCCTGGTGGTCAGTTTCACACCCGCGTTGCACACATGGCCTTTGATTGATGTCTGTGTTTGATTAGAACCTTTAGGGCGCTTCCGATCGGAAGATCGGAGCTCGATCGGGAGAGATCGAATCGGACAGCTGTGATAGATTACAGCTTTCTATTTAAGCTCCTTCTTTCTCTTTCTTTCCTTCCTTCTTCCCCTGCAGTTCTCTTCTCTCTTCTCTCTCTCTCCTGCGGCTGGGTGCTAGGGCATCGGAGTGTGGATTTCGAGGAGCGGTTTCCGGCGATCGGAGTTGGGGGATGCGTGGAGGAGCTGTCCTATCTCTTCAAGTACGTGTTTCTACCTCGATCTTAGGATCGGGTTCTCCTAAGATAGGTTTATTGTATTTTCGCTGTAGGAGTACTTATTAGAATGTTGTGTAGTTCATTGTGTATGTGTTATAGATGATTTCAAGTATTCCTACCTCGCGATTTTCGTATTCTAACGGTTGGTTTTCCGTATTCTCGCCGTTTATCGGTTTTCGGCCGTTTTGACCTAAATTGGAGATTTAACCGTCAAAAATATGATTTCTTTGTACCATTGGATTCCCCATCATCTTTTATGCATGCGTGCAAAGTTTCATTAAATTCCAACTTGAATTGATCCTTGAAATCCAAGGAATTGGATTTCCGACACTGTTCTGATAAGCTGTGCCTAAGGCTCGACGGTCGATTGGTGCATCGACCGTCAAGCGTTGATACGCTCTTTCGGGGCTCGACGGTCGATCGGTGCATCGACCATCGAGTATTGATTTGCTCTTTCTGGGCCTGACGGTCGACCGTCGCATCGACCGTCAGGCGCTGTTTGGTTTTGGGCTTCCCAGGGTCGATGGGTGGGTCGACCGTCACCCATGTAGTTTTCCTCGTTTTGGCCTCACGGTCGACCGTGGCATCGACCGCGACATCGATCGTGGCCTCACGGTTGACCGTCACATCGACCGTGGGCCCTTGAACATGGTTTGCTGGCTTTTCTTGAATGGCTTTCAATCGTGGTTGATCTTTAAACATGTTGGGAAGTTTATAAATGGATTTTGTAGAGTTTTCAAAGGATTTCTATCGAGTTTGAGGATCGATTCGAGTAATTCCCTTTTTGAGCAAATCTATGGTTTTGATTGCATTTAATACATGTTGGATTGTAGTCAAATGCTTCTTTGATTGCCTAACCATTAGCTAGCTATGAATGCTAGTTATTGTAGAAATGTGGAACCTTAGCCTGATACCGGCGTGTGCCGAGGGCTATTGTATAAATGTGGCCAGTTACCTGCGGGGTAACTGTGGAACCTTAGTCTGTCAAGTGTAACAGAGCACTGAAGACTATTGTATATCTGTATTTAATGCTTTGTTCAGATGATTGGTTGGTTAGCGTAGATTATCTGTATTTGAGGCTTTTGCTATGCTTATCCTTTTGGCTAGCTATAAGCTATGCCTAGACCTGTATGATTAATGACATCTTGTTGCATGCTTATATCTTGTTATCTGTGCCTGAGCATTGCATGCATCTTGATTGCATTAGAAGCATTTGAGGTTAGGCGGGCGATGGTTTGGGTCGCCGATCCGAGGCTCTCGGGTAGCTCAGATCTAGCCTTAGGACCGTGGATGGGTAGTCAGGAGTAGGGTGTGATTGTGTGATCAAGTCTCATGTCTTTTGAGGATTCACGCTAGTTGACTCTGATCGGTGTTTGAGGTTTAGAGGTCGTGTTGTCTTCCAAAGCCAAGTGCTAAGGATGGATGTTGATGTGTTCCCGACGTGGTTCCCCAAGGCTTGGTATTCCAGCTTGGGTAAGGGTGATCTTGCATGTTACTATTCCTTAGCCTCCTAGTAACTTGTTCAGGAGAGAGGTTTCATGACAGGAGCCCTTGGGACATCAACTGGGTTATGGGACCCGTGGCATCCGTTAGACTTAGGCTGGGAGACAACACTGTTGTTGTTTTTCTCCTTTCAGTGTGCCGTAGAGTAGAACACTACTGAGCTTATCGCTCACTCCTACCTGGGCTGCGTTTGCAGGTGCAGGCAGCAGTTCTTCGTCTGTAGAGCCGGCGGATCAGCTCTGGTGGCGCGACTACATCCAGAGGTGTTTGAGGTTACTGGAGGACGATTGTTGTACTTTTGGCAGATTTTGTAAATTATGTACATTTCGAGGGCTTTTGAGATTAATGTATAATATTCTTTCATTGAAAGATTTGTATCAAATATTGAATAGTACAACTGATGTTATGTAAATTGAATTTCTGTTTCACCTCTGGAATATATTGTTTAAGTTTTTCTTTAATTCCGCTTTGTATCGCGCCACTTGGAGATGAATAGTGTAGGTTTCCCCTCACGCCCCGTCCTGGATGGGTTTTCTGGGTCGGGGTGTGACATGGCTTCCGGGTCTAAAATCCATTTACAAATGGACATTCATTTCTGAGTCAGCATTTGACTTGTTTTCATATATTCCATGAGGAATATGAGATTCAGAATTTCTAATAGCTTGAAATGGAGTTCCATGAATTGAAACAGATTTCCTAGAAGGAGTAGTTACATCAGTAAACCTTATAATCCTATTAGGATCAAAGGTTATGGTGACTTCGCCATCATCGGTCTGTGATATTTGATCAATTTATTGATTGGCAATTGGTCTAGGTGGGACAGTGTTAGTTAATACCCAATTATCTCGGAAGTTTACTTCATCCCATTTAATCTGTCTATTAGTAGCAATTTTGGATGGCAATAAATTTGTTTCTATAAGCACAATTTTACCTGGAGGGGTAAACTGTCGTGCTCGAGGAGCTAAAATGCTTAGAACCTTATAATGGATTCTATAAACAATAGCAATTGTTTCAAATTGTGGTAAGAATTCATAACCATGAGTCTTTATATTTAGACTTATGGCTTCGAGAATATTAGGGTATGTTAAAGACAAGCTTAAATTAGGATACACATTAAAGTAAATCGGCCCATGACTAAGGCTAGTTTCCATAATACCCATTAGGGATTGAGGCCAATTTAAGCATCTAGCATCTCTTAAACATGAGAGGATGGATGCATTTAATGCTTGTAAAGTAAATGGTTTATAAGCCACTTGAATTAAACCAATATGTATATAATTGTACTTATCCAAGTAAGGATTGAGATCTTCTTTCGATAAGAGTTTTACCGCCTGATCCCCTTGATCGACAGTTACTGTCCTTTCGACAGTTTTAATCGTTATGAGCGATTTAAGATCTAAAAACCCAATCTTGTAGATGTCTTTATTAGGGACATACATCTGGGATTTCCCAATGGTTTAATGCTTCCAATTCGAAAGGAAATTATGCTAATTGATTATTTTTTATTTTTTTATTTTTTAGAATTAATTCTTCTAACATAGGTGGATGCCATAATTCTAGAGGCATGCAGACTTAATCTTTGAGGAGGTGTAAATTTAAGGAGATTAGTTTTAAATTTTTCTTTCTAGTTCATACTTCTACATACAGTCAACGGCTTATATCAACTTTTATTTTGTTTTAAATTCTTGATTACTTCCTGAACCATCTTTTGCTCGTCTACCAACGATTTTTAGGACTTATCTTAACGCCTAACCTCGGCTAACGGTGCCACACGCGGCTTGGGTGACGATCTACAGAATCAATTCATTGATAATAAGAATAAAGAACAAAACAAGGATACGTGACTATATCATGTAGATTTATGAAGAAGAAAGAACATAAATAAAACTAATCTTCTAGGGTCTACATCTTTCAAAGATCAAATCTACACTATACTCTACTCACATTTCATGGCTCTGATACCAAGAAGGTGGAAGGGGGGAGATATTGATTAGATATCAATATCTAAAGATCTGGCGCTCGATACTAACGATCTAAGATAGATTGAAAATATGGAACTGAACGATTAACATTCCAGTCTTTATATATATATATATATATATATAGAGGAATTTTCGAGATCAAACTAGTTTGATAAGTCTTGTATGTCAAACTCGAATCTGGACCGAATTTTCGAGATCAAACTAGTTTGATAAGTCTTGTATGTCAAACTCCAATCTGGACCGTCCGATTGGATCGGACGGTCCAGATCCAGCCAGTCCAGCCTTTCTCTCCTTCACATATTTCTCTACCCACTCATCCTCCCCCGAGCCCATCCTCCCTCCCCCCGAGCCCATCCTCCCTTCCTCCCTCGCCGCCGACCACCTAGGCCCGGCCTCCCTCCCCCCGAGCCGTAGGAGGGTTGGTTGCCGGAGGTCCCCCGCCCCCGAAGAAGATACCCGCTGTAGTTCAATAAATCGCTTTTTTCTTACTCGTAGATAAGCTTTTAGTGGATCAGTTGGTGTTTAGAGCTTGATTCGCTTCTCCAGTTCTACTCGTAGATAATACTTCTTATGTTGACTAACCTTTGATGATATCCTCCAAGTTCAGCAGATGCAATCTTAAATTGTCCTCTTATTGATGCTACATTTCTTATGTTGACTAAACTGATGAATCTTTTTGACCAAAAACCACAGGCTGGTCTGTCACTAGCTAAATGAAATTTTGTATCTTCGCCTTTCAACAGTCACAATTCATGTTGCATTGTGAATATCTATTCCCATTAAATGAAATTTTTTTTGAGCTTACACTAGATTCTTGCCTGTAAATGGCTATATAAAGTATAACTACTGCCATAGATTCTAAATGTGTTTCCAATCACTCTAATGAAATCAACATCCTCTATTACTGTGCAGGAAGTTACAGAAGATACAGTAGGTGACATAGTTTTCTATGTATTACTGCCAATGATATGGTTAATTAATTTCTGCTGATCATCACCATTACTGTCTACTGTAGTACTTCATGAGTTAATATGTGCTAAATATCCATCTTGGTCTTTGGATCAGGTGGTCTGTTATTGCTTCCAAGCTCCCTGGAAGAATTGACAATAATGTGAAGAACTACTGGAACACCAAGTTAAAGAAGAAGTTGATTGCAGGACACACAAACCTCCCTGTAGCCAGCAATACTCACTTACAAGAGCTGGAGTTTCCATTCTTTTAGGTTCTTTAGTTCCGTACCTCTTTGTAGATTGGACAATGTGGAGCTTACAGTGATATAAATAATATGTAGAATAACATTTCATCAGTTTATGAACTCATTTTGTAGATTGGACATCTCTGACTATCTGCTTTGTAGTGCATGGTTGTAATCAATGCAAACAAAAAAGTGATTTTCATTGCAAATTGCTAATGTATTTCCAGTGTAATATGTTTACAATGGAGGGGGCATCAAACTTGACCTCCAAACCCAGATACAACATGCAGAATTGAAATTTTTTGAGTACGGTATAAGAAAAATAAAATGAATCTCGTATGAAGAGCTTGAGTTTGAGCTTTCGCTTAAGCTTGAGCTGATCAGAGCTTGAGTTGTGAAAAGAGTAAGAGCTTGATCTTGATCTGATCAGATCTTGAGCTGTGATCTCTCTCTTAAAATGTTAAATGACTAACAACATATAGCTGATACAAAACTGGGCATTATACAGATAATTTGATAGATACATGCTTGACAGGGGATAGATAAGCTATGCAGTTAGAATCCACTCGAATAAACTAATGAGGAATAAGATTCATTTTCATCAATCGCAGAATCCCTCCTATCACCCTTGTTTAATTGCCTGGTTGTGACGTTCAGAGAGGTCTGAGATCCCAGACCAGCCAATTCACATAATTGCAACCTTCCACGCCTTGCTTCTTCGACATCACCATCCCAGCATGTCTGATCAAGAATTTCGAGCGCCCTGCCCATTTTGTCCTGTGCAATAGCATCCGTATTCTCCAAGAGGACTAGGTATGTCTGATCAGCAGCATATTTTCTAATTTGTAGGATTGAATCAGAAGAATAGAAGTGCTAGAGCTTGTCGCTAGCATCTTAAAGGAGATATCATAAAGCTTAATCAAAAGCATATGCTTGCATTGGTAGCACTGTTGCATTTCCAGCAACAATGTTGAGAAAGCTGCCAAAATAAGCAAGTTAAGAGATGCATGTCTGTAAATAACAGAAAAAACATCCATTTAGTGAAAGCTACTAGTGAAGTTCAAAAGGACCCTTGAAGTAAAAGAGTATCGACTATAGGTCATTAAAACGAAGCAAATGCTCTGGTCCAGTGGAAAAAAAATATGTAACTTAGACTAATTTTTTTGGAATAAGGTAAACCAATGAATCTAGAACTGCAAGGTATGTATAGGAAAAGTTAGAACTGCAAGGTATGTTTCCTACAACATAGAGCTTAGGAAACTGTTAATGAAGCAATTATTGATGTACAAATGCCTACTCTGTGTTTGTTCTTCAAAGGGTGAACTGCAAGGTATTTATGGGAATCAAAATGCAGGTCTCTTGTTCTTCAGATGGTAGCATTTCTTCACGATTTCTTTTGCTCTTGGAAGATTAAAAAAAATCAAGTAAAAAAATCAAGATGTATTTCTTCACCTGGTCATCGGGATAGGAGAGGAGGAGGGTTGGTTGCCGGAGCCGACGTTGGTCGGCGGAGAAGCGGTGCGACGGCGAAGAAGGGAGGACGGCGGCAGCGCGAGATGGAGGGTGGACGGCGGCAGCGCGAGATGGAGG
>OY986974.1:9167055-9220456 GCA_963920575.1 Narthecium ossifragum | reverse complement strand
TTTCTCAAAAACCGCTCTTCCTTATATAATGGATATATATATATATATATATATATATATATATATATATATATATATATATATATATATATATTAAAATCAGGTTTTATGAGTCACAATCTGACTCATGTATTTTCTCAAACGTGACAGCTGAGTCATCGAGAGAGGAGGAGAGAGAGGGACACGTGGCAATTGAGTTATAAAGAGGAGGAGGAGAGAGGGGCAATGGGGGTGGGTGGTTACGCGTGACAGGTGGCACGTGGCCCACCTAGTTATAATATAAGATATGGTGTATTTTATCAAGCATAGAAGGATGTCGATGCAAGTTATACCATAATATATCATGCGATCGAGATGAAACCACGTGTAAGTAGTGGAAGGAGGTGGTTAGTGGGTGGTTAGGAGAGAGAGAGAGAGGAGTATGTATGGGGGTGGTGGTTATCGGTGGCAGGTGGCACGAGAGCTCATCTAATGTATATATAACTTAGGAATTTTTTTTTCTAGGCCCCTAAGAATTGTGGGCCCAAGGCACAAGCCTTCTAGGCCTTGCCTCAGGGCCGACCCTGGGTTTGGGCCGAGCTGACGTTAGTTGGTGGATGGCGAGTGGACGGAGGGATGAGATTGCGTCCGGTTTGAAAAATCCAAGGATTTAATCGAAATTTTTTAAAGTATAGGGACTTAATAAAAACTTGTCAGTAACCTCACGGATAAAACACATGTTTTAACCTCCTTAATTATAAAGCCATTTTCTTATACATATAATGATGTATGTAACCTTGTTTATACGTACGTATATGAAAGCGCAGTATAGGACTTACCTGAGCAGCACACGTGGCACTACCAGAAAAGAATACGTACGACGTCCCTCGCTCCTGTACACTCCCCGCCTGGTCCACGTGGACGCCTCCCATTAGCCGCACCAGCTCCTCCCACTCAAGCCTGCCCCGCGGGTCACGTATCGAAAGATGACGGCGTCAGTCCCCTGTGTCGCCCTTCATTCTAGCCGCCGCCTCACTAGGCGACAAGCGGGTGCCGTCATCCCGCCGTTACGACCACCAGCCGCCCTCCCGATCGACCACGTGTCTGGTCCTGCCCGGGCTGCGGCCCCACGTGGCACGCGTCATTGAAATGAAATGACGCGTCTCCCGAGTCCCGACCCCATAGCTTTCCACCCGGTTCCCCTTCATTGAAATAACTGAACTACCCCCAATCTTATCAGATCCTGTTATAGATTTCACTTCAATTACCCGGACCCGAAGGCTAATCTCGTCGTTTACGACGAAGTCGCAAGCGGCAGTCCTATGAGGTCAACGTGGTCACTAAAATGGTAAAAATATGGTTTAACGCCAAGTAGTTCTCTTGTAAATTTACCAAAATAGCACGTACCTGTCTCTTCATCTCAGCCGCTAGATGGAAATCGTACGGTTGATATCTCATCATTAGTCAGGGAGATTGTAATATGTGAGAAAGAAGGCGTCCCATGGCAGGATAGTACCGTCTCTATCCTATTGCGGATAAAAAAGAGGTTTCTATAGCGGAAAGAGTACTTTTTATTTCGGTTTAAGTTTTAGTAGATATCGAAGTGTTTGGATTTAAGGATGGATTCCGATGGGTGAGAATGGAGTATGGAGATGGAGGAAGGGGTGTAGCGATTCGCTGTGAGTGAGTAGTTCGATCGATCTCTTTTAGTGCTTCGCGGATTTGGATTCTTTGTTTTGGTTTTGAGTTCTAATTTGATAGGGTTACTGGAGGAACTCTATGTGGTAGTTAATTGGCTGGGAAGGTGTATTTTGTATTTTGTTGTGCGGATTGGATTTGGTGCTGCTGAGAAGCTATTGGAGACTGCTTGCTGGTTGGTAATCTAGGTTTTTGAGTGAGTTTGTTTGTGATGAGTTTGATCTGTGTTTTGGGACTTTGCGAGTGTGAATTTAGGATTGGTTTGTGGATGTCTCTACTAAATTGGATTTTTTTCCTCCTGAATTGCTAAAGAGTGTGTGAATTATTTGCTCCCTTTCTTTTGATTTTGGAATCGCATCT
This sequence comes from Narthecium ossifragum, assembly GCA_963920575.1. NCBI lineage: Eukaryota > Viridiplantae > Streptophyta > Magnoliopsida > Dioscoreales > Nartheciaceae > Narthecium > Narthecium ossifragum. Next base: position 9,218,419 of record OY986974.1, on the reverse strand, counting down.
GTTTATGGACTGTGTTCCGTTGCATGCGAAGTTCTTCCTTCATCTGTTAGGCTCTTGGAATTTTGTAGTGTTCATCAGTTTGTGGGAAATTTATATGGTTTTTTGGGCAGAATTTGAGGATTTTTGGGGTTTGCTATTTTCTTTGGTTATGACTGATTGGTACCACCTCTTTTTTTTATTGCATGTTCTTGAAGTTGGTATTTGGCATACAATTGTTTGGATTGATTTGCATATGACGTATGATTTTTCATATTTTGAGTTGCGAAGATTTTCCACCTCTGTCGGGAGAGTTGTAACATCTGTTTATCCGGCGCAATCTATGATTAGTTTAGAGTTATATTGGGTCCATACAAGGATTCTATGGTTCAATATATATTTCAATTGGGGGAATTTCTGGGTATGACTAATTTCAAAGACCAATTTTGTTAGTATTTCCATAGTTATGGGGGTTACTATTAATCAATAAGATACCTGTTATTGGCTTAGTGGCATTAATGAATTTCCTGTAATTATGAGTCGTGAAATATCTATTCTCCTCGCTGTAGAGATTTTTATAAGCTTTGAGGCTCATATTCAATCTGTATTGATCTTATGGCGAGGTGCTCTAGGTGAGTGCTTTTATGGTTTCCATTGTCACTCTGGCAAGGACAGCTTGTGGGCATGACTAATTTCCTATTAGATTGGATATATTTGCATTTGTTTGAATCTCTTCCTATAGTCAAGGAGACAGTGACAAATTTATGAACACTTTAGGTTATGGTTTGTGAGGCAATTCCTTTTAACTTTCAGGATCCTCAAAATTTTCTAAGATCTAAATTTTTCGTCGTATATGGGTTAATAAAAGCATAGTTGGAAGTTTGGAGCGATAAGAATGGAAGCAAGACCTAAGGATGCAGGAACAGTAGACCCTGTCTTACAAGGCTCTATGCCGACAACGATCGGTTCACAGCCGTGGTGGCGTGTTCCTGGATTTAGTGCCATTTCACACCCTGTACTACCAGAAGGTGCCTCAAAATCATCTTCCAACATTCATAACGGAGGTGGGGGAGCAGCAGGTGGTGCATCACAGCCACAAGATAGAATCAATGATGGTGTTGATGTCAGCAAAGAGATGCAAAACATTGGGACACATACAGGTATCTCTCAGTTCTTATGTTAATTTGGCAACACCTGTTTGATAGGATACATTTATTATGATGATTTACTTGATCAGTTTAAGTGAAGGGATATGTAACTCTGTATCAGTGACATTTATCCACTTGGTTGTTAGATAACATGTCTCTTTGACTGTGGTGAACAATCAGAGAAAAACCAGAGGTTATTTTCGTGTTGTTCTCTTCAGAAATATCCTTAAAAGATTAGTCCGATAAATTGATTCTGATTCAGCATCTACTTGATTGAACATGGTGATGTTATGTGTCGCATAAGTTGCAAATTTTGCAAAGTTATTACGTCATTGTTGTTGGCATTCATGTGGAACATCTTCTTGTTTCACATTAGTTATTATCAGATGTCGTGCTGATTCTATCACAATCATGTCTCATCTATAAGTCTTATGCTAAAGAAGATTGTCTAGAAATTTGTAGTGTCTTTTGCTCTGACATACTTTCCTCGGGTATTAACATAAATTCAAACCATTGGAGCTTCAATTAAATCTAAAAGCTCGTGCTGCATTGATTGTTATATCTGTGATTGCTTGCTGATAATCTCATAAAGAGTTCTTTGTTGTTTATACAAAGAGAGGTACTTTACAAGCTTTTGATGTAGATGAACCATGATACAAGTTGGCTTCTCGTAACTCACCCTAGATCAACTTCAGTATGTAAAGGCTGGCTTGGGATCCTAGGGTTTAGATCTAGGGCTTTAGATAAGGCAGGATTTGGATAAGTTAAGTAGATGACTATTTAGATAACTAGCTAATAGGATCGAATAGATATGGGAAAGGATAAGGACAGTTCCCAACTAGGCTAGGACTGTTGTGGCAACTCGGGAGAGGCAACTAGGGAAAGAGGACGGAAAAGAGGGAAAGCTAGGGTTTGGGACAGCCTTGGTGATGGCCAGTCGGGAGCAAAGGAAGAAGATGACAGTCTCTAACCTGGGGTAAAGGCCAGATCTAACTTAGGTGAAAGAAGACAACATTCCTAAGAGAAGAACTAAGGTTGCATTTGGTTACACGATGAGGGAGAGAGAGAGGGAGAGGAATGGAGAGACCTTGTTGGTGCTTGGTATGACCACAGTAAAGGGAGAGGGAGAGACCTTGTCAGTATTTGGTATGACCACAGTAAAGGGAGAGGGAGAGGCCTTGTCGGTGTTTGGTATGCTCAAAAATAGGATGGGAAAGCGCATGAATGACAGCGGAGTTACTAAAATATCCATGCTAGATTATCTCATTAATATGACATTTATTAAAAGGGTAGTTTAGTAATCTCATTATACGTTAACCAAAACCGAGGGGAAAGGATTCAGGATTTTTCCCAAAGAGAGAGGAATCCAGTTTCCTCTACTGACATGAGAGCTCACGAGAGCCGACTCTCTCTCCTACGCTTAAAAGCCACCCAAACGTGGCGATGGCAGTCATGACTCCCTCTCTCTCTCTCTTTCACTCCCATGGTCAAATGTGCAACCAAACGCAACATTACGCAACGTAAGGTTGCGTTTGGTTACACGAAGGGAGAGGGAGAGGGAGAGGGAGAGGGAGAGAGGAATGGAGAGGCATGGGGAAGTCCTTGTCAGTGTTTGGTATGGCCATCGCCATGAGAGTGGGAATAACCTTGTCAGTGTTTAATTTCTGTCCAAAAAAAAGATGGGAAAATGTAGCAGTGACTGTGGAGTTACTTAAAAAATCCTTACTAGATTATTTTATTAATATGACACCTATTTATCCAAGAGGGTAGTGTTGTAATATAATCTAGTGTTGACCAAAACCGGGGGAAAGGAGTCTGGATTCCTCCCTCCGACGGGAGAGCTCATGAGAGTTCATTCCCTATCCTACAATTAGAAGCCAACCAAACACAGGGGTGGGAGTCACGACACACACTCTCTCTCTCTCCCTTTCCCATTTCAATGGTCAAACGCGCTATCAAACGCAACCTAAGGGAAACATAGAAAGATAGAGAAGATGGACACTGATTTTGATGGTGGCCAATAAAAGGGGTAGGAGACGGTGGTGGTGGATGTAGGGTTGGCTATGATTGGCCGGTCCTTCTTGGGGAACACAGCGGTCATAGATCGAGGAGATGGCGATTGAAGTGCTTGAAGAGAATCTCGAGAAAATCTCAGCCCGTTGAATAACTACTCGGAAGGGAATCTAAGCCCTAAGGAACCAAATGAACCTTCTTCAAAACCGAACTCTTCCCCTTAATCTTCTGCATAAATTCTTCTCCATAGAAGGGTCTATTTACAGGCTTACTATGGTAACTCCTGAAAAGGAGCTTACATTTTCAGATAGATCTCAACCTAATCAAATCCTAGCACATATACTCTAAGAATGAATAGATCCTAATGCAAATCATTCTATAGATAAACTTATCTATTTCTAGCAAATTGGCATCAATATCTAATCTATTATGAATAGGTGAATCCTATCATTCAAGGATAGATATCTATCTCTAATCAATGACTACCTAAGACAAATTTCAATTAAACTAATCAATCCTAACCAGATAGATAACCAGGATAGGAAACCTTGTCGGATTGGGATCCGTGGGAGATCCACTTGAGCTGGCTAGCTTAAGCCCGCCCAACCCCTTGGTCAGATGTGATCTAGCCCAATTGAGGTGGATCAAGCCACATCTGATTTGGCTCATACCAAACCACTTTAAAATGATCTACATTTGTCTCTAATAATGGACTAGAGTTGGTTAATGTCGGACGTGAAAAAAAAATTGCGGCTTGTGTTTTTGGTATGTATATCTATCGTAGAGCACCTTGAGTACATGAGAAACAGCTTATGCCATTTGGTGCATCCTCATAGATATCACATACCAGGATTTGTTGTCTATCACTTTACATGTTAGATGTATGTGAGTAAGCTACTGTTAATACGTCATGAGCACGTTTGTTTCGCAAGATTAGGATCGGGATAGGGGAACTACTACCATTGACCAACCTAATCCCATGTTTGGTATACTTTTTGGAGATGGAAGTAGTAATCCTATGTACATGGGATTTAATAATTTCAATGGGGGAGGAGTTATGTTATCCTAGGTAGATGAAAGGTTGGATTTGAGTGGAAAGTCTTAATTACCCTCCATAGTTAGATAAATGTATTGTATGGAAAGAGGCAAAATTGTGTTTTAACATCTACTTTATCACTTTCCTTAACTTCTATGTCATTTATTCCTATCTTGTCCTAAAGCCTACCAAACATAGGAGAACATGTCATGGGAGAAGATCTGCCAAGAGATTACATCCCCCCTTATCTCATACCGCGAAACAAACGTGCCCTATATATAGTCGCGATTCGACTGCTTTCTAATCTATCTCTTTCTCGGTTTACTTGGGATCATCGTTTGTTAGTTTAAAAGTTAATATCGAAAGTGTATTCCCTTTCATCTCTCCTTGCTCCCTTTCTCTCTTCTGTATCCTCTCTATCTTCTCTCGCCCGTCTCCCTTCTCCACTCTCTCTTCCCTTCGCCTCCACTTCTCTTCCTCCCCCTGCCTCATGAACTGGTGGGCTCTTTCTGGAACAGCAGTCGCGAAGGCTAGGGAATTTTGTACTCCAATTTTCATTCTTCTAAATCTCTCTCCTATCTCCTAGTCCTCCTCTTTTCCTCTCTTCCTCTTGTGTTTTCTCTCTCCCCACATCATTGCTGGTTGGACCACCACCAGCAGTGGTCTTCTTTTCTCCCTCATCTCTGCAGACCTTTGCCTATTTTGCTATTGGGCTATGTTTTGTTGGTAATAGGCCTGGTGTAGCCCAAATCCACATTGGAAGCATTATATATGCATCTCTTCTGTAGGGTTTGAGTTGTGTTAGTTCGTTTTTAACTATGGTTAGTTGATTGAAGGCATTATGATCAAAGCTAATGGCTGGCTGTTATTTGCACAAATTATTAAAAGTATGTATAAAGTAAACTGCAAATATGTATAAATTGTGGAGATATTTCGCAATATCTATGAAATGTAGGTGGTTATTTGCAACCACTACATTTTTAATCTGAGCTGGAATGGTGACATACGTTAGAGGCCGAACTTATCAACTTTTGCTGATCATATATTGGTGTGTCCGGTGCAATTTTTGATACTTACATATACTTTAATTTTAGGATCAGATGGTAGCTATGGACAGGAACAGCAGCATTTGCAACCTGGCTCATCTGCCATGCCTCCTGGGATGACTGAATATGTTGTGCCACATACTCAGCTGGAACTTGGCCAATCAATTGTGGGAATTCTTCTTTTTCCCTGCATTTAAATTTTTATCATAACCTGAACTTGTATGTATAACCAACAAAATACCCTACTCTGAGCTGCTAATAGAATTCCTATTGCTTCTTTGAAGTGTATGATGTGTTGTGCTTCTGAAAGTACTCTCTGCTGGTGCCTCCTATTTCTCTACAGGCTTGTCCGGCCTTTCCGTACTCTGATCCTTATGGAATGATGGCTGCTTATGGAACGCAGGGTCTGGTTAGTTACCTTCATGCAATTTCCTTGTTTGAGTAGCTCAGCATTTCGAAGTTGTTGTTTTTTCATGCAATGGTTTATGTTACAGCTCTTGATTTGTAAAAGCGATGTAGGGTCATTAGATGTTTTCAATTGGTCATTTGTATCATCAGGGGCGGAGCCAGAAATTTCATTTAGGGATAGCAATCAATAAAGACACTGTAGTCCATAAATGATAATCTCGATTTAAATTTTAAATATAATTTAATAAAATAAATGAAAATTTTTAGACAATTTTAAATTAGAAGAGTTCATAAAATTATGTTTTTTGTTTTTTTTTTTTTTGGTGGGGTGGGGGGGGGGGGGGGGGGGGGGGCGGCGGTGGTCCTTTAAAATTATGTACTTCCCTCATTGGCCTTCCATATTAATTGATGGGCTTGGGATACAAATCAGGAGTATTCTTCAAAAGAGTTGTTGATAGTACATTTATTGTGATGGGATATGGTTATAAGAGGGTTTTTGTGTTGTTTATATCTTACATATATATGAAACTATCTGAACTTTCTCAGCATTTGCTTACAACAAAAATTAAATCGTCTTACTTTTTAATGTGTTTATTACAAACGGATAAGTCCTTAACAATCTGTTGACTTGTATCAGGTGCATCCCCACTTAATTGGAATGCCTCATACTCGCATGCCTTTGCCCCTTGAAATGGCAGAGGAACCTGTCTATGTTAATGCCAAGCAGTACCATGGAATTCTAAGGCGAAGACAATCACGGGCCAAGGCTGAACTTGAGAAGAAAGTGATAAAAGTTAGAAAGGTAGATCCAGAAGACCAATGTTTTGCTTTGCATGTTTGTTTAGTTCTTTTACCGTGCAGAATATTAACATTTCAAGCTGTATTGTGGGCACTTGTTTTTTTCACTCACAACTTATGTTGTATGATGCTGGTTCTAGGTAATTTTGTGCTACAAATACCTCTTTCTGTTGTTGGAAAAGATTTTTCTCCTATCATTCATGTTATGATGTTACTGTAACATGCTTGAAATCTACCTTTAAATAGTAGAATGTAAAATTGGTTTGAAATATCGTTACTTCTTCCTCGAAAGTAGGCTGTTTCTCTTTTTTGCTAGCAAGAGCAGTTTTTGTACCATATTCTTTTATCAAGCCATCATCCAAGCGCCAAAACTGTTTTCCTTGTTTAATCTTTATGTCAATAACTCTGAGGTGTATATTGATTGCATTTGTCCATTAATCTTGTGCATAGTCCTTCACATCTTTTTATGTTGTAGCTCGTAAAGTCAATCATGCTTACCCTTTCATTTATTGACATCGCACGCTTCTCCAAGTTGATGATACAATTAATGCAACTAAAATTTCCTGAAATTTATCTGTCTACATAGGGAAACCAAAATTCTCAAGCAATTTTGAAAGGTGGTTTTGGTATTCACGCAGTTTAGTGTCCTCATAATGCGTAAGAAGAATCAAGGTCCTGATTAGATTGGCTAAGAAACTGATCATATTTTTAGAAAATATCAAAATGGCCCAAAAATTTAATGTAGAAAGCTTTTGTCCTTGTATCATTTTTGGATACTCTTGATAAGCTAAATGGTTTTTAAGGTTGTTTGGACAGGAGGGAATATGATTAGGCGTGAAATGCAGGTTAGGCTCCCCCTAGAGTTCATTGGACAGAGGAGAATGCATGGAGGAGGATATGGAGAATGAAAGAAACCTACCGACTCTAGAAACTTCTAGTATCTTTTCCACTAGATGCACTAAATCTTGCTTTTCTTTCGATTATGAACTTCATCAAATTTGCACCGCCCACCCCATGTAGATCCGCGCAAATCTGTCTACCTGGATTCAGTAGGCTGCTTAAGCTTAAGCAAGCCTCATGGATGTTCGCTTTGTAGCTGAGTTGATTGAGGGACTCCCTAGCCATTTCATCTTGGAAAGTCCAAGAAGTTGCTTCGCATATCGGTGGTCGGTAAGTGAATCCTGCTTACCACAGTGGGTAAAGATGGAAAGTTGCTCATGAAGAAGCAAGGTAGACGGATCCTTAGACATGTTTTATCTAGCATGTTCATGCATAATTTGCATATTTCCTCATGTTGTTCGGAGTAGGTTTGCATTGCAACTTAGAAGGGAAAAGCAAGATAGATAGTCAAAAGATTTGAATTCACTTTATGGATCCTATTTAGTTGCCTTCCCTAATAAATATCATGAGATGCATAACTAATTTCGTTCTTTCTGTTTATAGTTATAAGGTAGAGGAAAGGCACTCCTTCTAGATATTGTTTCCTCTATGCAAACTAAACATGTTTCTCTGCTATGACCTCAGCATAGAAAATCCTGTTAAAAGTTCAAGCATGTATCTTTACAAGAATTTTCAATAGAGAGATTGTCGTTGTTGATTTTATCGACAAAGAACATCGAGAGAAGAACAAAGAAAAAGCTGTCAAAGAATTCTAGAATACAATATTAGCTGTTCACATATCTATATCTCTTTATTTATTTATTTTAGTCAAATAGCGCATTCCTGTCTTGATATAACTGGTGGATACATATTTTTTATGTATATAAAATTTTAATTTTTTTTTATTCACAAAGGTAACCGGATACATAGTGTTCTGGATGTCTTGGGCCCGTATGAGTATCCAACACGTGTCGGATTCTAGTACGGGAACTAAAATCACTATATGTGTTTTCTTGATAGGAAGCATGACTGTTAGACTAATTTATATAAACCCGCCCGCATCCTTGAGGGGCTAGAAATGGATATCTGAGGTTCTGAGTAGATAAAAAATGGCATTCCAAAGTAGTGATACCGATGCATGTGCCTACATTTTTGTCATCATATACATAGTGTGTAGAGAGAACGAAATAGCGAGAAGAGCCGTTCTCAATTTTATAGACATGGACTATAGGAAGAAAAGGAGAAGGCTGAATTTTTTGCACCGATTTGTATCTGTTTTTGGTTCATGGACAACCAATAGTAAGAAGATTGTATTGTTGAAGGCAAGAAGATCAACCTGCCTTCCCTGCATCAAGGACAAGGACAATTTGGCTTCATAATCTTTGGTGGCATCTCCCCCTTCATCTTAATTTCATGCATCTATTTTTCATTGGCTCAATTAGTGCCGTATATCCATTCTCAAGTTTTCACCCCTCTGATTTGATATAGACCTGAGGAAATGATTCACCTGTTATTGGCCGAGATTATATTAGCATGAGAGCAAACTTCCCTGGTTTGATTCACTTGCTACCTCGGGCCTTGCGCAATCGATCGGATAGTATAGATATCCCTTCAACACAACATAGGTCATTGAAAGGATCTCGGACGACTCACTAAAGCACGAAAGCCAGGAATTGTCGTTTGGATGTTTGTCTGTATTTGATTCACCAAGGAACCTGCAGACCTATTTTCTAGCATTTCTCCACCTCTTTGCACTAATTTTTGCTGACCCCCATTTGTGACAGGTATATTTTTCAGAATTGCTTCTCTAATCTTCACAATCTGAAGTAAACATGAGCATTCAATGTGCTCTGGATTATTCTTATATCCGTTTTAAACTTGTTTGTTTGACATGTTTTTCTTCTTGAGAATTTATTAGGATTCTCTATGATCCCCTTACTCTATGATATTTTTTGGTCATGCTCTAATATCATGCAACTAGAGACCATGCTCTGCTTGCCAGGCAATACGAAGATGGCATGGTAAAAATGTCTGAATTTGTGTCTGGGTATGAGCCAATAGTGAATGAAAGTAGTCCCAAATACACCTGTGGTTCCCAAGCAATAAGGAATTTAAATTTATAGCAAAGATGGTATGGAAGAAGTGTCTGGATTTGTTTCCAATTATGTGCTAAGGAGTTAATTGAAGGTGGTCCCAAATGCAGCATGAGCAAATATGTTCTTTAGAGAGAGAACTGGTTAGGGCTCATATAGCTAGGCCAGCCATTTCACTGATCTTCTCAACAGTCGGCGGAGAATAATTTCGTCGGAAGGATCTTCCTGTGGTAGTAGCTGGTTTGCATACAGGATAAGCATTTAATAATCAGCTTATTGTTCACATACCATGTGATACACATGGTGGAAAATAGCTTGGGTATAGTTTATCTCAAATGTTTGTATCAAAAAGTGCAGAGAGGGTTAGGACTACTTGTTATCCCGAAAGGTTCTGGTATAGTCTCAAAGTTGAAGCATAATTTCTCTTACTATTTCATGCTGGTTTTCATTTCTTAGTGGTGTCATTTCAGCCTTACCTTCATGAATCTCGTCATCAACATGCTATGAGAAGGGCAAGGGGATGTGGAGGTCGTTTTCTTAATGCGAAGAAGGCTGAGAATAACGTGAAGAAGGCTGAGAATAGTGCTGCTAACTCTGACCCCAACCCTGAAGGTTTCAATTCAGGTATTCAAACCCAATCAACCAGCTCATCTGGTTCTGAAGCTCCACCATCTGGCTTTTCAGGCAATGTGGATTCAGCGAGCACCATGCATGAAGCAAAAGATTCATCGATGCAAGAGGATTGTGCCGACGGCAATGAATACATTCAGAACTCTGGCTTCCAATTATCGGCCTTCCACTCGATGTCAGGTGAGAGAGTGGAGGAAGGGGACTGCTTGGGACAACAGCGAGGTGGCATGCTTGTGAATCGGCCACCTAACAGGGCAGTCGCCATCCAGTGAAATCTCTCCAGTTTTGATCTGGCCAGTGTCTCCAGCACTGCCCTGCCTGTTTTGATATGGCTTTGCCGGTATATCTGACTCTGTTGTCCATAGCTATGTACACTATATGTATGTTAAGGTCACATCAGAGAGGTGCCTCTCGTGGGTGTCACCTGATGTTCTGGGTGGTGACAGGCTGCAATGCAGTCTGGAGGCATGGGGCTGGCTCAACTGGATCGAGATTCAGCGGGACACCTGGGTGTTTGAAGGCAATTCATTCTTGGCTTTTTTTTGGGCTTTCCTTTTGTTCCTATTCCTCTGTTTCCCTTTCTTACCTCTTTGAAAGGAGGAAGGGGTGGCTTTGTACGTCGGTCTGTCCATGAAAATTGAAGTTGGATTCGTCTCTCTTTTTGGTATTGTTCCTTGTGGGAAATATCTAAAAACTGGTGGAATTTGAACGTTGTGATCATTGAGATGGAAAGTGACCATTTCGTCTTGCAAAAGCTTAGCTCATTTATTTATTTCAAGGATGAAGGGATAGAGCTGTAAGTCTATTATGTGGCTCAAATATTTCTTGTACTATTGAAATAATAATGACTTGGTTTTTTTCTATTATAGTTGACAATGCTAAATGGTGATGGTAGTTTATCTATCATCAAGTTTTCAGATTTCCCATTAACTTATAAATGAAAGTTGAAGTGTCTTTCTCAACTTGGAGAGATTGTTTCTCTATCATATATGAAGTTGTTCTTCAGCAGGCCTTGAGAGTCGGAACCAAATTATGGATTTTAGGATTTTTAAAGGGCATGGATTCACTTAAGATCACCAGCAGAACCATTAAGCACCTTATGTATCATTATTCGGTTAAAGACACATGGGAGTAGTTGGAAGAGAGGAACATGCGTCTTTCTTCACTTCTCTGAAAATGAGATTGCAAAGTAAAACAGTTCTTTAAAAAAAAGAAATAGAAAAATTAAGACGCCATATCTCATATAATTGCTAGTAAAAATAATGTCTCAAGCCCCACATTGCCAAAAGAGTTTCCAACAAATTGCTGCTTGAAGTCAAACAACCCACACAACTCTCCGTTTGTGATTGGACTGTATCTCACGTCTTCCCTATCCAAAATTGCCTCTGTTAGTGTTCAGATAGAGAGCTGAACCGCTCAGCGTGATATGCTAAGTTTGCTTGCAACCATTTCGACCATCTCTCGATGGCTCTACTTCAGAGATAGTTATTCCCCTTGTTCGGCCTGGAGCTCCTCCTTTAAGGGACGAAACATCAAGCAAGAACCTTATCAATGAAGAACACCAGAGTCAATAGTTTCAGCGAAGAAAGCTAAAGAGACAAGCATGAGGAGCAGATAGTGTGGCCTACGATATTTGTGCGCCTTCCAATTCTGGATTGCCAGATTGTATCAGAACCTTTCCTTCCTTAACTGATATAGAGTGACATTGGGTAACATTGAAATTCTTCATTGCTGTAAAGCATTGAACTATATCAGCAAATTGTAGTTTACAGACCATGAGTAGCTAAACACGTCGAATCCAACTTACATGGTTCATACAGTGCTTCACAGCTCTCATCCAGTGACAGGATTTTCTGCATGAAACAAAATTCTCATTACGCAAGTTGTCAAGAATGAGTTAGCATGCTAGCTCTATTAGCCTATTGGCGGTTGCCAATTAACATAAGATTTGACAGTCGAAAATGTGGGTGCCAAAAGTTCGAGATACAAGTTTCAGAGACTTGAAGCTTAGCATGTCTTGATAACATAATCAAATAGCTTGCTTGCAATGGGCTAACAAATGAAGTTAATACATAAGGAGAGACAATTAGTACCTTAAGATTGTCATAGCATGTATCAAGGTCATCATTCACCAAGATATGGTCAAAAATCCCAGAGGTCTTTCCATGCTCAAGCTCTGCCCTTGCATTTTTAAGTCTCTTCTGAACCTGTTCCTCTGTCTCCGTACCGCTACAAAACAAGAGGAAACTGTCAGATGTCATCCCCATGGAGTTCTATTCACAAGCATGCAGATAACAAGAATTCTATTTACCGAGCACGGAGACGCTTCTCAAGCTCCTCAAATGACGGAGGGCAGATAAAGATAAAGATAGCTTCAATGGAACTTGCCCTCACAGACCGAGCACCTTGGACATCAATGTCGAGAATGCATCTCTACAAAAAGCTGACAAAGATTAAAATATGTGCGAGGGACAACATCTTTGCAGGTCTTGTAGAATTTTGAATGTCACTGACTCACCTTCCCAGCATCTGTCACTGCCTCAACTGCTTCAATACTTGTTCCATAAAGATTTCCATGAACTGATGCAGATTCAAGGAATTTCCCTTCTTTTATATCTGTCTCCATTATGCTTCGCTCTGTGAAGTGGTAATGAACTCCATCCTTCTCTCCATTTCTTGGGGCTCGGGTTGTGTGGCTTACAGAAAATCCGAAGGTTGACGGGAAGTCCTTCATAAGTTTAGATATCAATGTGCCCTTGCCAACTCCAGAGGGGCCACTAATCACGATAGGCTTCAGGCCATCAACTTGAATTCCTTTACTCCAAGCAACCACTTCAGTGCCAAACCCCTTCTGCTGCTGCTCTCTAACAAACAGGGTATCCACCTAGCAAGAAGCAAATTGGCATTCTTAGAATGCAATCAATGACAGTTTTATACACTGCCATAGCACGAAACTCATAAAATTTCAAGCCACAAAAGTTCATATTGCAGTCATACATCAAAGCTTTTTGTATTGCCACCAGAATTGGCGTTACGAAACCAATTTCAAAGTCAGATGTTGCATTTTTGCATAAGAGAAGCTGATACAACATATGCTAATGAGCACCATACTTAAACTTCTCCAAAATGATTTAGCAGTGTCCAATATTGTTTAGGACGTCAACATGCAGGTAATCAGATAAATATTTCTGATCATCAACTGACTATACAGCCTCTCGTACAGGTGAAGCACAAATTGGTGGTTCCAACATATTTCGTAGGGACTGATACAGAATGATTTCAACTATGACATGACATCTAATGCATCTCAGAAGATAAGTTTTCAAACATGTGCTACCTTACTAAGTTGCATCCAATCAAGAAAGTGGGGAATTCATCATACAGTAACAGTTCAACGGATTCAAACCTCAAGAAACCAGATGCATTCCTCTGAAGGAGCCCCCTTCTTAAGAATCAAGATCCGATCCTTATTAAGAATCACAGCAGAATGGCCTTTAGACACGTTAGGTTTAGTTCCCAATGCAGTAGGAAAAGACCTGCAAAGTGAACCAAAAAGTTAAATAATCCAGCTCCCAAATTTGAAAAAAAAAAGATCCAGGAGAAGGGTGGGCCGCACATATCTCACCATTTGCCTGTCAACTTATCAAAAAGTTTTACACTAATCGACATGTCTGCTCCATCATCAGATCGACCAATTACAAACTGAGAGTGGTAACAGATCATTAGATCTTGCGAGCTTTTCACTGTCAGCTAATGATTAACCTAGCAGAGTATGTTAATAATGTAATTGGATCGACTCACTATCTTATGGCCTACGGTGGTAGCCGTCTGATAGCCGCAGGATCCTGAATCAAGCCCAGCATGAGATATCTCATCTAGGCCATTCAGAAGGTGCTCTGGCGCCTCTTCTCCCTGATCAAAAGTGCCAAAGAGTTCATGAGAACTCTTAAAACAACTGTTCTCACCATTAAATCGAAAAAGACACCCTATGACAACAAGCAGTCAAAAAATACAATTGATCCAAAAGGATAAAACAACATAGGAAAGTGTGTACTTGAATCTCATAAGAGAGCATCTCACCATGATATCAATTCCTGTTTTCCTAGCTGGACTTTCCAACCTGGACAAAGAGAGAACAAATGAGCAGTTAAAAATAAAGCACACGCTCATAACTACAACCTTAGAATAATCAAAGAAATAGTACTCGCAAAAGGAAAAATACCCATAAGACAATAGCAATGAAAGAAATCTTTGTAAGCAAAGAACGAATCATGCAAGCAAAGCAGAGAAAAACTCGAGGTTGATGAACACAAGACGCAATTCCAAACTCCTCCACCCACAAGCTAAGAAACCATCATATTCCTATCAAAACAAACAAATTTCTCACAAAAGTAATACATGAGTCCCATTGCCAAAATCCATTAATTCTTAGATGCCAAGCCTCCTTTCTTAGATCTAATGCCGCCACTTGAATAAACTCCATGCAAAAACAGTGCCAACCATCAAAGCAAAGCATCAAACCCAGCACAAGAATCCAGACTGCAAAATCCGCAAAAAAAATCGACTTCTTATCAATGTGATCAGAACCATTGTCACAAAAGACCATAAACAGGATAAAAAGCTCACCAACCAAAGAAAAATGCCCATTGAAATCAAATCCCCCAAGAACCCCAAAACAACTCAGAAATCATGATGGAAAAACAAAAAACAACAAAGAAAAGAAAGAAATGACCCAACTTGCCACCAAAACAGAGAAAACCCACCTCGATCTACCTGAGATCTTGCGTGTCCACAAACCCCAAGCACTCAAACCAAAGAATAATGTCCAAATTCAGACAGGAAAAAGTGGAAAAAAATCAAATCTTGCCGTCGGTTTCAGCACAAAAGCCTGGTTTTCAGGGAAGCGTGGGCTATAAATAGCACTCCTTTATATCTTTTTCCTCTTCTTTTCGCATCATTCTCGAGAACAACTGGATTGGGATTAGGGTTTGGCAAACGAACTACCAAGAATTAAACAACGAATAATTCGAAGAAATTAAAGAAAGCCTTGAGGAGGATTTGGGGAGGCGGCCTCCCATTTTATAGAAACCGTTTGCTAGAGAGAGAAGAAAGCTTGGCTTCTTCTTGGTCTCCTTCCTAGACTGGCAAATTAAACCGAATCGAACCAAACCGATTTGGTTTGAATAAACCGGAGAGTTTATCATGTGCTAAGTTTAGCTTTATTATGCTGCAGGCCTACAATAAATAGATTTCATTCAGTTTAATATATGGTGAAAAAATTACATACTAAATCCAGTAAGGGGGTGTGGGGTGTTTAGTTGCTTTTACATCAGTTGATGCTTCATCAGTTGATCAGTTAATAGGGTGTCAAGCAACCAAGCCATTTTAGTCAGGGAATCCTTATTTAAAAGTCAGAATTCACAATTTATAAGTAAATATTCCATATGCAAAATGACTTATTTTATAACCAGAAGATAAAATGATCATAAGTTGTAAAATAGAAAATATAGTGGATTTAATATGTAAGTTTTTCATATATGATTGACATAAGTAGCACAATTTTGACATTTTAGTGATTTTTGTTAGGTAAGGAATATTATGTGCATATTTCCTACTAATGTTTGCATGTGAGAGACCCCAACTTAGTAGAAATTAGATTGAGATTGTATTGCATGTGCTCCTTGTTTGACTTATTAGATTGAGATTGTATTGCATGTGGATTTAGCTTGATTTTAGGAATTTTGGTACGGTGGAATAAAGGCTTTTTTACAATTTCTTTCATACACATGATTTCGGAAGGTAGGTGGGGGAATGTTTTTCTTTTCTAGATCTTATGCATCTTTGAAAATAATCTTCCCTACATAAATGTTCTTGTAAAGTTTTACTAGCATATTTATTTATTTTTGGGAGAAGGGTCAATAGGGGCTGGAAAAAAATACAGGATGGCAATAGGGCAATGTTTCTTTTTGATTTGACAATAGGGGCAGTGGGACGAAAATGCCCTTACCTCTATAATCCCTGATTTGATAATAGGGGCAGTGGGACGAAAATGCCCTTACCCCTATAATCCCCCCAGCTGGCCGCACCCCGCGCCCCCAATGGATCCCGTCACCCCCGTCGCTCCCGATCGCCGTCACCCCGGATCCCGTCGCTCTGGGTCACCGTCGCTCCGGATCCTATCGTCGTCACCCCCGTCGCCCCGGATCCCGGTCACCCCCGTCGCTCCGGATCCCGTCGCTGTCGCCCACTCCGGATCCCGTCGCCGTCGCCCCCAGTCTCCCCCTCCAGTTCCCGTCGCCCTCCGGATCCCGTCGCTCAAGATCTCGTCGCTCTCCGGATCCCGTCGCTCCAGATCCAGTCGTCGTCGCCCAGATCCAGTCGCCGTCGCCCCCCCGTCTCCCCCTCCAAATCCCGTCGCCCTCCGGATCCCGTCGCTCCAGATCCCGTCGCTCCAGATCCCGTTGCTCCAGATCCAGTCGCCGTCGCCCCCGCCGCCCCCACTGGATCTCGTTGCCGTCTCCCCCTCCGGATCCCGTCGCCGCCTCCCCCTCCGGATCCGCCGTCGCCGTCTCCGGATCCCGTCGTCGTCGCCCCTTCCGGATCCCGTCCCCGTCGCCCTCTCCGGATCCCGTCGCCCCTTCCGCATCTCGTCGCCCCCTCCAGGTCCCGTCGCCGTCTCCCCCTCCGGATCCCGTCGTCGTCGCCGCCGGCCAGCTCCATCATCAAAAGTCCCTGGGAAATAAAAAAAAAGTCCACGCCCCGGATCCGGCGTCCTTTCGACCGCCCCGGATCCCGTCGCCGGTCGCGCCACCTCCGGATCCCGTCGCCGCCGGCCAGCTCCATCCTCACCTTTTTTTTTTCTTTTTTTTAAATTTTTTTTAAATTTTTGAAATGGGATGTCCTTCTGCATTGTAACTATACTGACGATTTTGTGGAAAGTAAATGTTTACCTCTAGTTACTTTCCGACCACGTACATTTGCAAAACAATGAAAAATAACATGTACAATTGCAAAAAATGAAAAGTAACTTACTTTCAGTAATCATGAAAATTAATTTGAAAATTAGAAAGTAATTAGAAGTGGTGGAAAGTAACTGATGAATAATTTGGTGGAAAGTAACTGATGAATAATTTGGTGAAAAATAACTAAAAGTAGTGAAAAGTAACTAATGAATTTGGTGGAAAGTAACTAGTGATAACTAGAACACTAGTTCCTTCCCTCTAGTTACTTTCCGCTATGACAATTTGGAAAGTAACTACTGACAATTTGGTGGAAAGTAACTGATGAATAATTTGGTGAAAAGTAACTACTTACTTTCCATTAGTTTTAATCACTAGTTACTTTTCACCTAGCTATTGACAATTGTGGAAAGTAACTAGAAGTGGTGGAAAGTAACTAGTGATAATTTGGTGGAAAGTAAATGATGAATAAAAATCCGACAAAATGGTGGAAAGTAACTAGTGATAATTTGGTGGAAAGTAGCTAGTGATAATTAGAAGTGGTGGAAAGTAACTGGTGGAAAGTAACTAGAAGTGGTGGAAAGTAACTAGTGATAACTAGCCCCCGCACGAGCTACTTTCCGGATTCGGCCTCATGATTCTTTGTAAAAACCATTGTTGATCTTATTTTCCATGAATCACTTTTCATGGAATTAAATATACGAGTTACTTTCCATGAATTATATGGAAAGTAACTCATGAAAATTAATTTGATAACTAGTGATAACATGTACATTTGTAAAAAAAGTGAAAAGTAACTCATGAAAACTAATTTGAAAATGCGTAAAGTAACTAGAAGTATTGGAAAGTAACTCATGATTCTTTGTAAAAACCATTGTTGATCTTATTTTCCATGAATCACTTTTCATGGAATTAAATATACGAGTTACTTTCCATGAATTATATGGAAAGTAACTCATGAAAATTAATTTGAAAAGTTACTTGTACATGATGGAAAACATGTATAATTGTAAAAATAGTGGAAAGTAACTTGTATATTTACAACAAAATGGAAAGTAACTTGTACATTTATAACAAAAATCCAACGAATTGGTGGAAAGTAACTAGTCATAATTTAGTGGAAAGTAACTGGTGGAAAGTAACTGGTGAAAAGTAACTAGAAGTTGTTGAAAATAACTGATGAATTTGGTAGAAAGTAACTAGTGATAATTTGGTGGAAAGTAACTAGAAGTGGTGGAAAATAACTGATGAATTTGATTGAAAGTAACTAGAAGTGGTGGAAAGTAACTAGTGATAATTTGTTGGAAAGTAACTGATGAATAAAATTCCAATAAAATGGTGGAAAGTAACTAGTGATAATTTGATGAAAAGTAACTAGAAGTGGTGAAAAGTAACTGATGAATTTGGTGGAAAGTAACTAGTGATAATTATGTGGAAAGTAACTAGAAGTGGTGGAAAGTAACCAGTGATAATTTGGTGAAAAATAACTGATGAATATAAATCCAACGAAGTGGTGGAAAGATTATAAGATGAAATGTGATATTTAAAATGCTTTGAGAGTGAAATATGATATTAATCCAAAAATTTTACAAGGATTCCTTTGTATCATTTCGATCATATTCTACCTGCTCACCACCTTAAACAATTTGTTCATGAGTATATTTTAAATCTAGCTATGCAATGTCTGCAAACAGTGGAATTTATCAGATATTTTATATGAACTCAGTTAGTGGTCCTCTATATTTGAGTGTAGCAGTCACCAATTTTAAACAATTTTTATAGTTCTTAAAATGTCATTTAAAGATAATTATGCTCTAATCTCAACTCTCACGCACATGGAAAAAGGCTATTTCAAAGTGGGTCCCAACCTGACGTGGCGCCATGTGTCGTCCTCGAATCTAGATGCCATCCCATTAAGACAGGGTTCGTACGTCATTAAAGTCTTTTTACAGGAAGAGTCATAGCAGGGTATTTTAGATATTAAAAAATTACAGCTAAGCATCAAGGTACTAAACACCTTAAGGAAAATGTATATGGAGTTTTGAATAAATATTTCTTTACTATGGACCTAAACACCAATTAATTCTTTATTTTTTGCATATCTATAATTATTGTTGTATGACAATTACCCAAAAGCAATGAGGATATATATTTTATGAGTAGTGATTGGTGTACATGGACAGGTGGCATGTGCATACCTATCCGTAGTCAAAGTACCGATTCTTTTATCTATGTCATCGGTAGTGGCCTACTGATGGGATAGATGAAGATATCAGTATCTCATTACCGATACCGATAAGATAAATGAAGATATCGATAGTTGGCTACCAATAAGTGGCATGTGATGTCCATATATACGAATCTTTATTCTATATTTATTATCTTTCCTGTACCTCAGTACTTGCACGTGCATGTTGAATTTATTAAAGCATCCGTGGCAACTAAGCGAGTCAGGGTTTGAAATTTAGATTTATGCTATAGGCTGAGTTCATTAATTAACTAAAAGCTTAAGCTAATATCTCATCAACCTTATAAGGAGCAATAACGGTTAACCTGCATTAATTCATATCCCCTATAAGTTTCTTTATATATATTCTCTTGCTTTATATAAACCTGCATTAATTTATATCAACCTAAGTTCTATTAATATTATCTTATGCAATATGCAAAGACTTATATTTATTTTATATACCCTAAGTTAGACTTAATAATATTTTATTTTATATTTTATTGGCTATGTTTTATGGTGGCAGTGAACAAAAAGCTATGACCAACCTTCGAACTCTGGACCACCTATGGGTCAACACACCCGTCTAACCAAACAAACTACAAGGAGTTTGTTAAAATTTTATATTAACAATAACTAAAAACTGTGTCAGGGGCACAGGTGAGTACTAGTTCTATATATTTACAGAAACTATTTACTTTGTAATACATTCTTAGTAATTATTAAATATGTCATTTTACCTTAGTCATAATAATAAATTAGATAGTAATTGGTTCAACGCATCAGTCAATAATATCATCAAACCGTTTGGACGCACAACTTGTTGAAGCGTGATGCATAAAACTTAACAACACTATCTTTTTTTTAAGATTATTGCAAATTTATCTCTTGAACCTTCGTATTAATTTACAGAATCTTTGAAATCCAACTATTTACAAAAATATTTCCTACTTCCCTAAACAATTCAGAACAATATCCTTGGTCACCTTTTATTGGATACAAAGTGAATATTTCCCATGACGTCGTTTAGGGCTAACCATGATAGGTAAAATGATTATTATTCCCTTAATAAGTCATTCACATGGTTGGTTTGGAATCTAGCCAAGGTTAGGTGAAAATCATTATGAATTGTTTAGAAAAATTAAGGATATTTTTGTAAATAGTAGGATTTCAGGAATAATTCTATAAATAAGAAGATCTTGAGGGATAAATTTATAATTAATCCTTTTTCTCCTTTTTTTTTTTGTGTACGAACCTTAAAACAATGTAGAAAACTACGTGAGACCAATCCCAGCATGTGATGAGAAGGTGACTGGCTAGAAGCTAATAGATTTGATTAGCTTCTAGTCAACTCTTGACCCTGAATAAAACCTTAAGAATGCAGTCATTAGCTAAAGTGTCATTATTCTAGGATTCCTTGTAATTAAGGTTAAGATAAACAGTTGGAAAGCAGTCAAAGTCAACGAAATAAAGTTTCGTAACGCCCACACAATCCGGAAGTTGGAGATCCAATGGACCTTTCTTGGTTGGCGGGGTGCGGGTCTTATTTTCCAAGAAACGGACCAATTTTGTCAGTCAATGAGAACCGTCCGTTGTCGTGGTTCCAATCGTGGGCCTTTTGATCGGTAATCCCGATGATTGTGGGGGCCCACGTGGTTTTAGTCGGCCGCGGTTTTATTTGATTTCTAGGATTTAACGTAGGCACCATGAATTTACTGCCGAACACTCAGTGGTGGGTGTTTTTGGCTTTTTGCAAATGCTACCTTTGCAGAAACATACTACTACATTATGGATATTTGCGTTTTGTGCCCTGGTATTGATTTTCGTTGAACAAAAACAAAAGACAAAAAAAACATCCTCGGTTATTTTTCATCCAAGGAAATTTTTTTAGAATATTTTGATGAAAAATATTAAAAAAAACATAAACGTCTTTATTGTAATCTTATTCTTCTATTAAATCTGAATTTGACCAAGGTAAATCAATTGACCAATCCAAGGGTAACTTGGTTAAAAGAATTAAAAGACAATTGATGATAGGGAGTTTTTTGTAGCGAAGGCATTTATGTTACAAGAAATTTGATGATAGGGGGCTTTTTGTGAATAAAGCCGATAAAAGAGGGGATAAAATATGAATATCAATAAAGCGGGGGGTTTTCTATAATATAGCTATATGGTATGTTATTTGCAAAAAACAAAGAAAAAAATACGTTTAAGTTAAATGAGGTATCAATGGAATATGTTTAAATTAAATGATGTATCAATTGAATATATTTAAATTAAATGATGTATCAATGGATGCGATCTTGAAAAAAAAATATTTAATTTCTAAGGTTAATGTTATATCCCTAGATATGTTTGAAAATTATGTACAGAGAATCGAGAGAAGATGACACCATAGGAAGCAGTGGTCGACTCCGAATTTATATGAAAAGGGACGGCTTTAATAGAGATAAATTAACAGTAGAGAAAAATACATATATAAGTAACTAGTACTCACCTGCGCCCCTGGCACAGTTTTTAGTTATTGTTAATATAAAATTTTAACAAACTCCCTGTAGTTTGTCTGGTTAGACGGCTGTGTTGACCCGTAGGTGGTCCATGGTTCGAAGGTTGGTCATAGCTTTTTGTTCACTGCCACCATAAAACATAGCCAATAAAATATAAAATAAAATATAAAATATTATAAGTCTAACTTAGGGTATATATATAAAATAAAATAAATATAAGTCTTTGCATATGGCATAAGATAATATTAATAGAACTTAGGTTGATATGAATTAATGCAGGTTTATATAAAGCAAACTTAGAGAATATATATAAAGAAACTTAGGGGATATGAATTAATGCAGGTTAACCGTTATTGCTCCTTATAAGGTTGATTAGAGAATTCAAAATAAGTATATTATTACCCAATAATAGCTATAAAAGTGAACAATTATGGTTGTTTCATGTGAGTTTTCATGCTTTTGTAGTATTTCATTTGGTTGTGCATCATTAAAAAATGGAAATTTTTTAAAATAATATTATTTTAATAAAATATTATTAATATATACATGTGGAGAAAATATTGATGTGGATATGCCTGCATTGGCCACGTCAACGCCACGCTGGCGTGGTCTTTCATTTTTTTAATTCTGCCAATGAAGACGTAACTCCAAGTTACCATTTCATAATGAAGGTGTAACTTGGAGTTTCGTCTTTGACCGTTATCCCACCCCACGTGACTGACTGCGGAGAAGAGTGAGGGGCTCTATTAAGACGTGCTTCCTAATTACGTCTTTAGTGAAGACGTAACTGGAAAGTACGTCTTCATTAGAACCTTTTTCCGTGAGTTCAGTAGTAAGACGTAACTTTGGTACCAACACCAACGTCACACTTAAGTTTTTTTTTCCCACTCTATACAAACATTCAACCAAACAGAAGCACAATGTTTACATTCACATCCACCCCATTCACATCTAAACATAGTCTTTATAAAAATCAAAATCGTTTATATCAAACATCATTAACATATCTAAATAATTACAAACCATTAACAAAAAAAAACCAAAGTTACAATAGAAGACTATCACAACCTCCAAGTTTTTTTGCTTCTTCTTCACTGCCATCTTTTTCTTCCTTGACGGTTCAGCCCCCCTCCCCTCATCGTAGCACCGACATCATGCTCAACATATCCCTCGGGATTCTCCTCTGTCGTGACCATGACTGGATATGATGATGATATATCTTGAGATATCGGTATGTCATAGAAAGTAGTCTGTCCAGTAGTCTGTTGCGACTGTTGTGAACTGATACTGTGAGGACCTGCACCTCCAACCCGGTCCGACCGCGTTAGGTCGAGGGTATGGTTTTATGGTTTGGCTCGGTTGGCCTTGGTTTACGATCGATTGATCACATTGTTGCTTTTGGACCCCAAGGGCAATTTGGTAAAATTGCGCCTTGAAGGTCGGTTTCACACCCACGTAATGCACACACTGCCTTGGATTGATATATGTGATTGATTAGAACCTTAGGGGCGCTTCCGATCGAAAGATCGGAGCTCGATCGGGAAAGATCGAAATGGACAGATGTGATCGATTCTATCTTTCTATATAAACCCCCCTTAGCTTTCTCTCTCTTCTCTTTCTTTTCTTTTCTCTCCTCTCTCTCGTTGGATGCCGGATTGGAGTTCCAGTTGCGGCTTTTCGACATGGATCCGCGACGATTGGAGTGGAGGATCTGGTACATTGGCAACTCTTCTATACATGTAGGTGTTTCTACCCAATTCCTACGGATTGGTTTACCTAGGATTGGTTTTATATGGTTTTGATGTGTTTATATTTATTGAAATGTTATGTAACTTGATAGAGTAGTGTAATAGAGTGTTTAGAACACTTATATCTTATTGATTTTATATTCTAACGGACGAATTTCGTATTTCTCATCGTTTCGTCAAATTTTGGCTATTTCAGCTTGTATTTGGGATTTTTTAGTGTCATTAGGTTCCCCACCATCAATTTCACGTACCCCCAAAGTTTGGTTTGATTAGGATTGGTTTTGATAGATCGAATCCAAGAAATTTGATTTTCAGCACTATTCATTGTACTAGCCGACATATGAAGGATCGATCGTCTTGGGTAAAAAGATCGATCTTTTTTTTGTTAGTGTTTTGTCTCGTCAGAAGAAGATCGATCTTCTTGTGCTAAGAAGATCGATCTCTTCCTTGACAGAGGGTGCTCTTGGAGAAGATCGATCCCCTTGTGAAGGAAGATCGATCCCTTTTTCCCCAAACAGAACGCTCTCTTGGGAAAGATCGATCCTTCTTACCCAAACAGAATGCTCTATTAAGGGAGATTGATCCTCTTGTAAGGGAAGATCGATCTCTTCCTTGACAGAGTGCACGTAGATAGAAGACCAATCCTCTTAGGTAAGAAGATCGATCTCTTATATGCTGATTGTTATGTATGATTCGGAGTTTAATGATTTTGATTTCGTTTCAACCCGGATCTCTTGCATGTCCTTCCAAACGATGTTTAGCGATAAGTATGATATTTAAATTGGGATTTTGATGATTTTATCTTCTAATTTTGCACTGACTCGTATAATGGATTGGTTTACAGAGATTTACCGATTTTAAGCATTTTCATGTTAAGCACTTAATAGTTTGTGTTTGCTTTATTTGCTTTCCTAATCACTTGTACATAGCCTTATAGGTCTTAGACCCATATGTGGGGTCAGACCCTTTAATATGCATTCTAGTTAACCAGGAGAGTGATGACTCTCGGGAGTGTGTAGAATAAATGGGCCGACGGTGTGCCCTTTATCGCTTTGATTAATAACCCAACTATTTGCCAGCGTGCGCCGGGGGTGGTAGCGTAGAATGATTGATTGATTGATTATTTGAATGGTGTGGTTGCTTGGTTATATTAGTAAATGCGTATCGTTGTATTGTTGGTAAGTTATCTGCAGGGTAACTGTGGAATCTTAGCCTATTGTGTGCGAGTGTTGCACCAAAGGCTATTGTATAGCGGTATTGTAATGCCGATTCTTGTTGAGGATCAGGTTGGATCCTCTTTCATACTTTACTGCTTAACCATTGAACCTATTATATGTTGTTGTGGCATATAGTGACATTTAGGTTAGATGCTTGTATAAGTTCATGCATTGTATGCATTAGAGGCATTTTAGGTTAGGCATGAGCGATGGGTTGGTCGCCGGTCCGAGGCTTCGGGTAGCTCGAATCTAACTCTAGGGCCGAGGATGGGTAGCAAGGTTTAGGGCGTGTGTCGCGCCCCGACCCGCATAGGCCCAACCGGGGCGGGCGACGCGAATCGGAACCGAACCTATTGCGAAAAATTTGGTGAGGTTTTCCTCTAATCATAGTGGTCTCCCTAGCAATTCATAATCATCCTGTATTAAACATCAATCACAAATCTCAAAACTGAAACTGAATATATTACAAATCCTCAACAGGGTAAAAGTTATACAAAATCTCTCCCGTAGGAGGCTAACTAAACAAAAGGGGTATAACTGACGATCGCCGCACCTCAAGCACCGCTAGATGCCGCCACGTCACCAAACACCGGCCCAGTAGGGGCGACCGAAGAAGAGCTAACGCCAGCACCTGCAAAACGCAGCCCGGGTAGGAGTGAGCACTAAGCTCAATAGGGACACTACACTACGACACTCACAAGGGAGGGAACACAACAGTGCCTCCCCCAAGTCTACCCTGGGTGTATACAAGGGTCCCATAACCTTATCGGGAGTCTGTGAACGTAGGCCCAAACATTGCAGACTCTCAACAGGAGACAAGACACTGTTTGGCGGGCAAGGACACCGCTGGGTAGGCGCTCCTCGACCCAAGAGTCAAGAACACCGGACACCGGCTACACCTCAGATTCAACTTGGAGTCGAGACGACCTCTAATCATCAAACCACATATATTGAGGTCATCTAACCCTATCATCGAAATCGACTAAATACTACAAATCGAGTATTGGACCAAGCTACCCGCAACGGTCCTAGAGCTAGATCCGGACTATCCAAAAGCCCCGGATCGGCAATCAACCCATCGCCAGCGTCGTACACAGATGCAACTAATGTACAAAGCAATGCATGCTATGATCACACGCAGAATAATACAGATAAGCATGCAACAGTATGTGATGATACATCAAACAAGGTCTAGACACGACACCCTGCCGGCCCGGGGTGGTGAACAGGTAAGTAAGGTCTAGGAGCTGCTACAGTGGTGCAACCACCAACTGTCAGCAGTCCACCACAACACCTGCATCGGGAAGCAGCCTCGCAAACAACAGCTCACAGATATCATAGATAAAGCCCTCGGCGCACGCCAACATGCAAGGCTAAGGAAAGCTGTAGGGCTACCCACCCGTTTATTCTAAACATCCCGGGAGTCATCACTCTCCTGGTTCACCACTGCCCCTATTATAGGGCTAACATGCATAAACATATGTACCAGGTATAAAGCGGTAAGGAAAACCGTTATACAAAGCCCCACGGGCAAAAGCCACTTCAAAACACCCCTCAGCCACTAAGAGATCGATCCCACTTCCAGGAGAGATCGATCTTCTTAATACTTGGGAGAAAGCTCGTCCCTATCAACCGAAAGAGATCGATCTTCTTCTCCAGAAGGATCGATCTTCTTCGTGACCTGGAGACCGCCATACCAGCCTAGGCAAGGATCGATCTTCTCCAACCGAGGGATCGATCCTGCTCGGGCTGGGCATGACGCCCTACAAGGGATCGATCTTCCCTCAAGGGAGATCGATCCGAATGGGTTCTCCGGCGACCGGACGACGAGAAATACCGTCGGAAAATACAACAAAATCCCCCAAAACTCTGGAATCTGATAGATCAAGCAACCACGAGTCCAAAACCGGTGAGATCATGGAAAACAAATATGTATTTTAACAGGTCTAAGCAAAAGATCACAATCAAACCATAAAAACTCCAAAAACCCGAAAGATTGTAGGTAGGATCCCTACCTATGAAATAGCAGCTTCAATCCAAGCTACTAGGCCTTAGATCTTCCTCAAACGAAGTCAAATCCAGCAAGAACACGACTCAAAACTCAGATTTTCCAAAAATATCAAAGGAAAAGGTTTCGTTTGTTTTATAGACGAACGAACCGACTCAAGAGAGATCGATCTCTTTTAAGAAGAGATCGATCTTTCTTGCCAAATCAGGTTTGACTTTCTGGCACTAAGAGATCGATCTTCTAGCAAGGAAGATCGATCCCTTAAGTGCAGAAAGCTAGACTTGGGCTAAAACTCAAGCCCAAGCCCGGATCTTTCGATCCCGAGTCCCACTAACCATTCTAGCCAAACATTACCACAAACATGGTCAGTGTGTGCACACGCGGGTGTCAAACAAGTCGACAATGCGTAATTTACCAAATTGCCCTTGCGGTCCAAGAAACAATACGATCCACCGAATCGCGCGCTCGCCGCGAAACAATCAAACGAGCCACGGGTCCGACCCAGCCGGTCGACCCAGGAGTAGAGGGACAGGTCCTCATAGCGTGAGTGCATTGTTGAATCATTATGTTATCGAGGTTGGTGTATAGTTGGCTATTATTATATTATTATTGAGGTTTAGAGGTCGTGTAGTTTCTCCAAGGCCAAGTACTAAGGATGGTTGTTGATGCGTTCTTGACGTGGTTTCCGAGTATGGTATTCCTGCTTGGGTAAGAGTGATCCCGCATGGTACTGTTCGCTTGTTAGTGCTAAGGGTGATCTTGGTAACACGTTCAAGAGAGAGGTTCATGACGGGAGCCATTGGGACATCGATAGGGTTATGGGACCCCGTGGCATCCTTTAGACTTAGGTGGAGAAATGACACTGTTGTTGTTTTCCTCCCTTTTAGTGTGATGTAGAGTAGAACCCTACTGAGGTTATCGCTCACTGTACCCGGGCTGCGTTTGTAGGTGCAGGCGTCAGCTTTTCTTCCGTAGTACCAGCTGGACAGGCTCTTGGTGGCGCAGTGACTTCAGGAGGCGCTCAAGGATCCTGAGGTGTTGGCAGTTTCAGCAGTTCCTTTTGTTATAGATTACTTTTGACAGATGTATTAAATGTATAATTTTCCTCTTCGAGAATTAGATGTTTATGAATATGTATTCGATGAGTAAATTGTATAATTTTGGCGTTTGTATAAATTATATAATCATGTTTACTTTGATGTTAATATGGAACTGTTATAGTTAGTAGTTTATTAGAAATTACTATGCTTTCCCTCTGATAGAATTGTTCAAATTAATTATGATATTTGCTATATAAATGCGTCAGAGATGATGGACTAGGTTGAGGTCCCTCACGCCCCGGATCGGATGGGTTTTTTTGGTCGGTATGTGACAACTTGGTATCAGAGCAGGCTGTAGGTCCCAGGGATAGGATTAGGCTTGCGGTGAGTGTGGAATGAGATAATTCTAGGTCTAGAATATCCTTGCATGTCTGTTTGCGTTCGTGCGTGACGTGCTTTTCTTTTGTTGATTGCTGCTTTGTTTTGTTGGTTTCCGGTTATGACATGACGTCTCAGGGGTCTCTTCTCGTACTGGAGATGAGCGAGTAGGGATCATGATGTTTGTTGCCACTTTACTCTTGGAATCCTGAAAGTTGGGCCCGTCGTGGTCCAGAGGTGATGTTGGAGATCTTTCGACAGTAGAGGACTAGTTGAAGGAGGTGTTCTGGATGCTTGATACCTTGGACATCAAGGAGTGTCACCCACTTGGAAGCTGTTGGTTTTCTTGCTTCCTTTGAGATGATGCGTAGTGGCGCTTGTCGGGGCCACTAGGAACACTATTGGTTGTGTGTGAGAACGGTTTGGCGTACTGTTCTCTGACACCTCCTTTTGGAGGGTGGTGTGGTTGGGAGTACCTTCCTCTATTCTTGGTACTCGCACCGCGTGGCAACACGCGGGTTGGTTGAATCACCTAGCTCAGTATGCTAGAGTGACAGCGGGGGACACCCTAAACTGTACTTTGGCTATTAGGACAGATGGCTTGAGGGTTGACACCGGGCAGTTGGTCATGATGAGTTTTGTGCTTGCCCTGGTCCCAAAGTATGTCTGGAGAAATTGAACTAGGCTCACTCTTGTACGACCTTGGGTCAAAGGCCCTCCTGTGAGTCATCTCGAGCCTATTGCATGCAGAAGAAAAATATTAGTATAAGTCCAAAATGAATATACTTTAGTACAATAATTAGAGAAGCATCATTACTCGTGTATCTGTGCTAAGTAACGGATCACGGCATGTAGCCCTGTTGTGACCCGTTTGATTGCACCTGTTGCACCTTATATGTTGCAATCCTCTCCTTTCATCCATGCTATTACGCAACCTTGTACTCCTCGGGCTCCCAGTCGGCCTCCACGCATGTGAAGGAAGCAATGTGTACTCTTGGACTATCGGCTAGTGTTTACGTCCACGAATAGGATGAAAATAGGTTGCATATGTTTGTCTGTACTTGCTTTAGGAGTAAAACGGTGAAACGAAATCGTATGCGAAGCTCTGATAGATATGTCACTGCACACTGCTAGAACGTGAGAACATGGATATAACATCATATGAAATTGTCCACAACTGCATGTCTCTTCCTGTCCAAATAACTTGACAGTAAAGGTAACCTCATGTCGTTCTATCACTGTATACTCACCACCGTCAAATGACTGCACATGACATGATTGGGCAAGTATGCAATGCTTGCGTACTACATCTTCGACTACCGGTGTCACCTAGCCAGTCATTGCTTGGTCCTCCCGACGACAGCGCATGAAGAGGTTATTCATCCTTTCAAAGGTCTTTGCCACTAATACTTTAATAGGCATACACCATACACCTTTCAAAACATTATTCAAACTTTCGGACTAATTGGTGGTCATTGCACCAAACTGTTTGATATTATCATGAGACAACGCCCAAGTTTTTGGTGGCTTTGTAGTAACGAGCCACTGATAAGCTTATGGTTTAATTTTTTTAATTCCATCAATGATCTTATCATCGACCCCTGCGGAAGCTCAAATCCCATCGTCATTCTTGACCTCGAAGTCCACAGCCGAGGCAAATTGATCTCCGATCGTGCTCACCTCTCTAAAGCTTTTGAAGCTCTCTAGAGCCACCAGAACTCTCCTCCAACCTTGGCCGTTCCATCCACAAACCCGCCGGCTCCCAAACCTCTCTCCTCCGTCTCCGACGACAAACTACAAGGAAGTCACGGTCTACCTGTGCCCGATCCTACTGTAACCACCTTTCACGGTCCACCGAAGGATCTCCAGAAGGACCAAAGGCCGTCCTCAAAACCATTCGACCCCTTCCCTGGTGTTTTTCAACCCGGCTTCAAACCCCAATCACCGGATCACCATCGGCTCTATTTCCTCACTCAAGACCGACGGCAACCCCTCCAGATCCGCTGCTTGTACTAACACCCGGCCAGATCCACTCCGTTGAATTGAACCCCCATCCTCTCACGACCTCTTCTCCATGGGATTTGAACTCCAATGAGCTTCCCTCACCGGCGATCGAGTTCCGGCCACTCTTAGCCACAAGATCTCTTTCCTTCCTAAAGCTTCGTCAAGCACTAGACATATTCAACCATCCGATCTGATCAGATCAAATCACCACCGTTTGAATTGATCAGACTCTGACTCCATTATCCCCACTTGATCGAGTCCGACTCCAGCTTAAAAGACTTGGTCAGATTCAATCCAGGCTCAACCAAATTTGGCTACACTAGCCAGATCCAATCAAGCCTAGATCAGACCAAATTCTAGGCGATCTCAACCTTCTAAATAGCTTGCAACGAGATCCAACCATCTGATCGATCCGATCTCCGATCCGAGAGCTCTAATCGATGATCTGAACCTGATCAAGCACCCTCATTCCATCAGAACCGTCCAAATTAGTTCCAGATGCTCCTTACTCATCTTCATTTGATCAAGCATCCAATAATCAATCTGAGGAGCTTCCCTCCTTATTCGGGTGCCATCATCCAGCTAATTGGATCCGTGAGCATCGTCCAACATCCATCAACCACTCAAAGCTTTAGAATGACTCCGTCAACTCAGATCGTGAGGATTGACGTTGTAGCCAGAGCCCAGATGATCCCTTTTGAGCGAAGCAGAGAGATATCCGAGCTCAACTGCTCTCGACCGTATGCTACTACCATATTGGGTCTACTTCTACCATGGGAAGGCTCTATTCGAGTTGATCTAATCTTTGACCTAGGACAACAGACGATGACAACACATAGCCACCGATCTGTCGCCGCCATCTACTTCTTGGAGTTCTAGCGACCCCCACATACACCTGAGCTTCAGCTTCCCTCTCCCGGACTAGCTACATGGCATTCTGATTCATTGGCTTAGTTACGACCTGATCGACCATGGGTGCGACCAAGATTCTCACCACCGAGCCCAGAGTTATAGTTGCGGTTCAGTCAGGTTACTCCGGTTCGACAATAGCAGAGCCCTCTTCCCTCAAGAAGTTCAGGCCTTGAGGACAAGGCTCATTCTGACGGGGGAGGGGATGATACGATTCGATTCGACCGACTAGGCCCGTCCACAAGGCGGACCCACGCCCAGAAGAGGACCCCGAACGGTTTGGTCTCTTTCCTAGTTTGGATTGGACTTCTCTAGTTCAAACTAGAGTTAGATAGTTAATTAGAGTTTATTATTAGTTTGAGTCTTTCATATTTAATTCAGTCCTAATTGTTATTTGCTTTCCTAGTTTGTTATTTGTTTGTTAAGAATTAATTAAGAGTCATAGTTGAGTTAGGAAAGTTGTTAGAGTCTTAGTGGGTTATAGCCTCATTAATTGAGGGAACTTGAGTATAGTTTGAGTCATAGTAGGAGAATCCTATTACTTGTTCATTAAGCAAGGGGATATCTGAGTATGAATTGAAGTAGAACTAGGAATATGTGATGTCTCTATATAAGGACCTCCATACCTTTGTATTTTCATATGCTGGAGTTTAAGAATAAGGTAGAGAGTAGTCTAGGAGTAGCTTGTTATAAAATAATGGCTTAATTCCTCTAGCTAGGATTATTCAAGGGTTAGTTCTCCATCAGGAACTATCCAAAGGCTGAGATCTCTTTCCCAAGAGTTCTCTTCAACCGACGTCCATTGATCCACCTTCTTCCTCGCCGGTCACTTCTACGCAGCCGGTTCGCCTCCGCTGGGTATTTTCCTCGACTCCCCCTCCGTCGTCTCTATCTTCTTCCACCTCTTCCTACCCTGCGAAATTCTATGTATCCATAGTTCACCCGATCCCTAACTCATCTAGCTAATCCCAACCATCCATTAGGAGCTCCCTTATCCAAATAGCTTGCCCGATCCAATCTCCTTCCATCTCCAAGCCGTACCCTTCTTTCTCTCTCTAGAATCCCATTTTCTCTCTCTTACCTTGTTTCTCTTCCCTCCCTATCTCTCTTTAACCTACTTATTTCTCTCCCTAGAATCGGCCAATAGGAATTGCCTTTTGTAAACCGAACCACCCATTAACCAAGCCCTAGATCCAACCTTAGATCTAATCCCGGCCATCCAAACCTTCTCCTTCCTTGAAAACCTAGATCCTTCCCTACCTTAGCCGAAACCCTAAACCTAGGAGCCCTAAATGACCCCTTACCATCTGGGAATTGATCTAAGGCGAGATACGAAAAGCATACTCGTATCAGCCAACTTGGTCAATCGATCGACAATGACCTAAATTGCATCCTTTCCTCTCCGAGTCCTCTGCAGTCCGATGATGACGTTCACCATGATATGCTTTGCTCCCACTCTGACACGAGAAAGGGCTGTGAGAAGCCTGCTTTCTACTTATGCTCCGCCTTCATATCGTGACAGGCGAAGTAATGAGAAATAAACTCTGTAACTTAACTCTGCATCTTATGCTTCCAAAACTGACGATGATCATGATATACCCTTGTGCCTTCGGGATGGATAATGAAAGGAAAAGTGCGGAAGTCTCGAATGATGTCATCACACAATTTTTGAACTATGGTTCAGCCTCTAAAGTACAACCAACTATCTGTTGATGTTGTCTAGCTCTCATTCATACGCTGATATTGCTTAAATGTGTCACGCATAGCGGTCGCGGTGCAGTACAACATAAGAGAGGTCGAACCCACAGATAGATAAGCATAAAACATCTAAAACGCAAATAACAATGAATTGAAGACAAAAAAAAACTTAAGAATTAACTAAATTAGATCAAAGGATTTAATTATAATGTAAGGTTAACTAAAGATATCAGGATTTTGATAAGGCTAGGCATCGGGAATCACTTCACTCGGACTTAGGTTCTTCTTCTACCAACGGTTCATTCAATACTCAGTTAAGGAATTCACATCCCAATCACCTTAACCGAAAGATATGGAATTATGAATCTAACAAAATATATAAATGTCTCTTTCTACGATTGATTCTTCCTTATTATAGTTCTAACTTCATCCAACCAAAACCTAAGAATATACGATACCGGCTGTCACTATAGACAACGTATAGCAAAAGTTCATCGGGACAAAGCCCTAACTCTATCTTACTAGATTTCTAAGAATACACAATACCAACTCTCACAACCGGCAATGCATAGCAAAGATTTCACGAGATAAAGTAGGTAAACAATATATAAAACTATGGGATTATAAGATCATGAAAGAAGCATGACTGGATTCATAATATTAATCATCCACATAAGAATCTATAATCTGAAAACAATCTTTGAAGATTCAATACATAGAAAAGAGTTTAATAATAAAGATTAATACTATGAACCATGATGAAAAAGAAAAACCCTAATCCTCGCTAGATCATCCGTCCGCCATGCCTGCGGCTTACCCGGCCATGGATGGAGATTTCTTCATCTTCTTTCTTGCTTTTCTCCCCTCCAAAGCTCTGTAGAAAACCCCCTTGGAACCAGCCCAATTTTGGATTAAATAAGCATATATATAGGGGAACTCCCGAAATTAGGGTTTTAGTTGAGTTGGACTTCTGGTGCAACTCGGATTTCCTGAATTAATCCTAATAACCCTATTCCGGTCACAACTGGGTCCAATAAAGCCGTAATTTGGAAACTTTCTCAATAATAAAGTTGTAGATTTGTAAGTCTTCTACCAGATCTCGAAGATTTCGTAATATTCTGAGTTAATGGAATATTTGAAGAATATTCTTCTCAGCTTCGACAGAACAGTTTTCCAGCTTGTGTAACTTCATCTATTCTTCAAATCTTCTATCACACCACACAAAATCTCACCAAATGTCCAACATAAAAGTTGTAGATCTCTTAACCGTCTATCACCTATTCCAATTTCCGAATATTTGGACTTGCAGGGAATATTTTCTGAATAGTTTCCTACCAGTCGAGTAACTGTATTTCTTCTCATTTTCTGTGTTCTGGGTCGCCCCGACTAAGATCGATCTTTCTAGGAAATAGGATCGATCTTCTTGAAACTAACTCTCTATCAATTCTCTGTCAGCGTCTGAGCACAAAATAGATCGATCTTATTTGGGATCAGATCGATCTTCTTCTTCCGTAGCTGCTTGCTCCTGCACCTCTCGTACTAAAAATAGCATATCTTTGTCTACGAAACTCCAAATCACGAACCGTAAAAACTCTCGGAAACTAGACTTCCAGAGCTTTCCAACCATATATGATACATTATCTGGTTTGTTCCGAGAAGGTACAGTTTTGGTGTTAAAGACCCATTTTTGCTTCAATTTCCTGGATAATACAAATAATTCTGTGAAGCAACATATACGGACGATATCATCTACATAAATTATGAAAACTCAGCAAAGAAGCTGCTCTTAGTCATGTTCAGAGTGCAATTTCATGCACTCATCATACGCCTGGGATTACTCTAAGCACTGACTTTCATAAGCTTTGCGTCATTGCTTCACATTCGCCATGAGTCTGGATAAAATGCTGACATACCATGAATAGCAAGAAAACTGTCTCATGTATGTTCTTGAAAATATAGTCCAAAACTGACAAACTGTCTCCATCATCCGCCACCAATGAGCCATCAATCCAGGTAAAGCTACTCTAATCCCTCTTATCTATCTGCTCAAGGCATCAGTTATGACATTTGCCTTACCTGGATGGTAACACAATGCAAGAAAATATCCTTAAGCAACTCCTAGTTGCTATCACCCTTAAAGGCACTGACGTCGTAATAAACACGACAATGATCAACATGGACACACTCGTCAATCTCATCCTCAAATCCAAGACGTCATGCTTGCAAGCATCATCTTAAATGAAAATAATGACTTCTTGGTCAACCTGGTCAACGATCCTGCGGTCCTGAAGAAGTCTCTGACAAACCTCGTGTAGTATCCAGCCAAGTTCAAGAAGCTGAAAACCTTGAATACAGTCTTTGGCCTCTACCACTTTACAACTACCTTGATCTTAGCTGGATCGACTAATATGCCTGCCGTTGGCAGAACATGCCAAAGGAACCTCACTTTTGGAAGCAGAATGTCACACAAGGAGCCTCATAACACCAATATCTCCTCGGCAACTGTGATGTGATCCCCGATGTCGATCCTACTCCTCCTTAGTGTGTGAGTAAGTAGAATGTCGTCGACTAAAATTACCGCAAGCTGATCATGGCATGATTTGAAGATACTCTGGATCAGGTCCATGAATGTCACATACGCGCCTATCAATGCAAAGGGCATAACTATGAACTCGTACAATCTATGTCTTGTCTGAAATATCACCCTCGGGATGTCGCAATCATGAATCCTCATTTGATGGTAGCTGAAGCGAAGTTTGACCTCTAAGAAAGTCAATGAAACTCTCAATGGACAGGTACCCTTCAGTGCACCATTGTTCAGCTCCTCGACATCCAAGCACATACGGAAGGAACCATCTGTAGTGAGAACTAGAATACTCTGAAGCAATGCGTTAGAGTGGAAGAAGTCTCCAGCTATCGACATGGCCGACTGAGTCATCGTCTATCTCTATTCTGCTGGTATCACCACACAAACTGGTAGCGATCAAGTCTGCTCGGAAGAACCTCAACTCCAAACTCAGTATTCCCCGAATGTGATAACCCCCAGGAAATTCTTTAAGAAAGACAACTACACAATCAACAACAACATGAGAGAAACCTGCTCTCCCGAGCACCCTCA
Source organism: Narthecium ossifragum (assembly GCA_963920575.1). Lineage (NCBI taxonomy): Eukaryota > Viridiplantae > Streptophyta > Magnoliopsida > Dioscoreales > Nartheciaceae > Narthecium > Narthecium ossifragum. Next base: position 9,182,579 of record OY986974.1, on the reverse strand, counting down.
AAGATGAAGGGAAGGAGTTCATCATAAGCTGGTGAACAAGCTTAGCTCCCGACAACCAGAAGGCTCACCAACCCTCGACCTTCAACGAGAGCAAAACAAACGCCATCAAATGTACTCACAGAACCTTCCCACGACCCTCGCAAAGACAACTCGGTAAGCAAATAACCAGCGCAAACCGAGAAACCATCGAACCCCAATGTGTCCCACACTTGGGTAACAAGCAACTAGAGGTCTCGAACGTCAAGTAAATGAACCGACAAGAGCTACCAACCAAAGCTCTTGTCTCAGCCGGTGACTGCTCCCAAACCCATGCCCGACTCCAGCTCCAAGCCAACATGACCGCACGGGGACGAGTCACAAGGAGGAAATTCAAAGCCGCAAGGAAATCGCAAGCCGCGAGAAGCTTTAGAAGCTAGAGGCTGAAGCTAAAAGTTATAAATATTGGCTCGGGAACTAGCTGTTGCTGAAGCCGCTCTCTCCTCAGAAGTGCGTGAACCCTGACAAGACTGGTCACTGCCTCATCTTTGGCAAGCCTCTATCTGAAATCTGAACTCCATGTCTGCCCCAGGTACCTGCCTCAATTGAGGTATCAACCCACTGCTCTGTTCCATGCCGTGCATGGCGTTGACGTGGCCAAATGAGGCATATCCCCATCAATATTTTTTCCACAGGTATATTTTAGTAATATTTTATTAAAATAATATTATTTTAAAATATTTTCCTAATTTAAAAGACTTGTGGAAGATTTAGTTACGTTCTTCATGTTTATATTTTTGATTAGTTGTTTAGAAAACCAAAAACCATCCTGATTTTCTGTTATAACATATTTTATCTTTATCTCTATTCCGAGGCAAACAAAGGGTAAAAATGTATTTAATTATTTAAAAAAAATTTCACGTTTAATTGGTTGTCTACCATATATATATATATGTATATATTATATTATATAAGATTCAGTACATTCCATCACTGTGTGTGGCGGTGGTGTGGAAGGACGCGGAGGTGTCGACTGCGACGACGACGATGCTGATGTCGACGATTCCGGTCAAGATGGGCATGTCATCCATAGATCTGCCGATGATTTCGATCAAGACGAGCCCGTCGTCATCCATGGATCTGCCACCGATCTCGACACGGAGCATGGCGGACTGGATGCACGACCCCTTCGTGACGACATATTCCCGGGTTCATCCAGTTTTTGCGGCAGCTCCAGCACCGGTCAATGGGGTATGATGGGGTCCGCTGCCCGGCATACCCCATCGTGTATGTGTCCCCTTAGAAAAGAGAAAACAATGAACAACATACAAAGAGAAAAGAGAAAAGAGAAAAAGAAAGCTGAGATGCAAACTTAGTCCGTGACGATGTAGTCCGGCGATATCCGCATTGAAAAGTGAAAAGAGAAAAGAGAAAAGAGAAAAGAGAAAAGAGAAGACTGAAACTGACCTGCATCGAGCGATCAACCATTTCAGGATACGCATCAACAACCCCCACACCCCACACTCGCCGCCCTTGCCCCGCCCAGCCTTCTTCTTCATCTTCGGCTCCTCCTCCCCTCCGGTTCGATGCTTCGACGCTTGCTCGATGCCTCTGGCCTCCACGCCGCCACCTCCGTCCCCGTGTCCTCATCACAGAGCAAACCCTCCACCACCCCCACCGCCCCCTCCACTTCCTGTTTTTTCCTCCCCTCCGACTCCGGCTCTGGCTCCGTCGCCTCCTCTTCTCCGGCTCTATAGTCTCTCTCTCCCAGACCTCTCTCTCTCTCCATCAACCTCTCCGAGAACCTGTTGAAGCTGTTCCAGGATGGGGATGCGATCGAGCATCCGATGAGGTTCATGGAGGTCGCCATCGCTGGCGTCGAGTTCCAGAAGCTCCTCCCCTCCGGCTCCGGCTCTCCCCCCTCTCCTCTCCTCCTGCCCTCTTCTCCGGCTCCTCCTCCCCTCCTTCTTTCTCCTTTGTTTCTCTCTCTCTCTTCTCCGTCGCCTCTTCCCGTCCGGCTCCGGCTCCCCTCTTCTCCGGCTCCTCCTCTCCTCATGCTCTCTCCTCTGTTTCTCTCTCTCTTCTTCGTCGCCTCCTCTCTCTTCTCCGTCGCCTCATCCCCTCCGGCTCCGGCTCTCGTCTTCTCCGGCTCCTCCTCCCCCCTCTCTCTCCTCCATCTTCCTCCGTTTCTCCCCTCTTTCCCTCCCCTCTCCCTTTCTCTCCTCCCTCTTCCTCTATTTCTTTCCTCTTCCTTGAAGTATTTCTTAAAATTTGAAGGATTCTTTGCTTAAAATTTTGAAGGATTCCTCACTTAAAAACGAAGGAATTCCCTCCTTCTTCCACGACGCTCTCTTCTCCTCTCCCTCTCCTCGCGGCCTCTCGGTGCCCCTTCGCCCTTCCGTGACTCACACTATCGGCGATCTCGCCTGTGCCACGCCGCCTGATGCCCTCGGCCACCGCCGCTCTTCCCCCAACGCGCTTCAGGGAGAAGCTTGGGGGAGTTGGATTTTGAGAAGGGACTAAGACTAGAACTGGGATGGGAGTTCAACTAGGAGAGGAAGGGGAGGAAGGGGAGGAAAGAGGAAGGATCGAGGAGGGTGGAAAGGAGGAGGGTGCAAAGGAGGAGGGTGGCTGGCAAGGTTGTGGCTACCGTGCAGGTGGCGGTGGCCGGGGCAGGTGGTGCCCAGAAGTCGCAACAGGTGGTTGAGCTGCTGCTATCTCAAGCGAGGGTGGTGCAAGACCAGGAGCGGCCAGATGTGGGGAAGAGAGGGAAGGAGGCTGCAGGAAGAGTGATGATGAGTAACAAAATATGCATAATTCACTTGTTTAACTTGGCTTTGTTAGCTCTCAAGCAATACATTTCTAATAACGTTTCATGTTATTTCATGTACAAGAGTTTTCAAAGAGAGTTGCATCGATTCCGAGCTTAAAAGACATAAATTGCACAAAATCTACCATATTCGGATTGATCCATAGCCAGTACGGATCGATTCGAAAAAGTTCCGGATCGATCCAAACCTAATCCGGATCGATCCAACCCAGTCTGGATCGATCCAAAACCCTTTCCACATACCTTATTAAGCTAATATACATTGCATCGATCTAGACTCAATTCGGATCGATCCAGAGCCTTGTTGGAAGGATCCAAACCAGTCTGGATCGATCCAAAACCCATTTTCAGAGCCTCTTTTGTAGTTTTGCACATTGGATCTATCCAAACTCATAGTGGATCGATCCAATCTGTTAGAAACCCCAAGATTTATAGTTTGGATCGATCCAAACCTATTTTGGATCAATCCAAGACCAGCTGACAGGGAAAAACAGACGGTTCGGATCTAATCTGATGGTTAATAACCCAAGACCTATAAATATGGGTTTTGACTCTTATTTTGGGATCCTTTTTCCATATTTTTCCAAGCTTTTCTTCAGCCTTCTTCCCTCCTTTAGCTCTTTGGATTTCTTCTCTAATTCTTAGGGATTTAGGGCTCCAAAGGTGGATTTTGATGGAGAAGAAGGGTCAAGCCTCCTCTTCCATGAATCTTCTAGCTAAGATGAGTAGCTAAACCCCTTCTCCTTGAGAATTCCTTGATGTTTTAGGTTCTTTTCTTAGATTTCTCTTTTGTTTCTTGATGTAATGACTCTTTGAGATGGTTTTTGATACGAGGTCGAACCGAGCCATTCCAAGAAGGGTCCCACGTCCTTGCTTGGATGGGCCCACGCCAAGGAGTTGGCTGCACCCAAGTCCCTTTGGGCGTTCTAAGCTCAGCCGGCCAAAGGAATCCTATTCCTAGCTGGTTTGCTTACTTAGTTGATTTTCTAGTTAGTAGTTATCTTGATTGAGTCAGTTTCCTAAATTGAGTTCAGTTTATGGTTTGCTTAAATCAGTTCCTATTATGAGTCCTTGTTATTAGGAAGTTGAGATAAGATTGAGTCTTATTAGGAAAGTCTGGTTACTTGCTGATTAAAGCAAGGTAGTATTCAGGTTGTAGTAGAACTCTCTCGAGGCCTCTATAAAAGGACCTCCATAGCTTGTAATTATGCATGGACGAATTTATGAGAGTTATTATTTAGTAGAGATAAATCCTAGGAGTAGAAGTAATATAGGAGTAGCTGTAACCTAGTTTCCTCATAATCCACCAGCCACTTTCATCTCTCTCTACAGCCGGTCCTCCTCCATCACCGGTCTCCTTCTCCGCTGCCGTCCACTCCTTCACCACCACCACCGCCGCTACCAACCACCTCCGCCGTCCAACCCCAAGTCCCCGGCGTCCCCTTGGCTGCCGTGCTTCCCTCCACCACGTTCTCCAAGGCTTGGATCTCCAAGAGAAGCCAGCCAACCCTAGAGGAGCTGCAAGGTATCCCTCTTCTCATCCGTCTCCTCCTCTAGTCTTCGTCTTCCTCGTCGAATACCCAGGGTCCTTCTCCTAAAACCCTAAAGGTATCTCTCGACCTAGCCATAGATTTGGCTAAAGAGGATCTGAGATAAGGCAAGAGACACGGTACGAAAGCCCTTGAGAAGGTGCATCGTATCAGTTTTTATATGAATTCACATGTAATTCCATATTTCTTTAATGAAATCCATTGTTGAATGGTTTGAATACCTATTCTTGTATGTGATTGTATAGATATTATATGCTTGATAGGTAGTTGACTTAATTCCTCAAAGAATAGGTCATGCTAGAACCATGACCATCTATCTTGGAGGGATCCTTGTTCTTAGGATATGATCATGAGGTGCTAGAACCACCCTAAGTCATCACTATCCTATTTACAATTCATGTCTTCGATGGGGGGTTAGAGTGAGATATTAAACCCATCTCAACCCAATACGTTATTCATACAAAGCATTGATTAATTGCCAACAATATGACCTTAACCCGGCGATTGTTGAGCTATGATCGAATTAAAGCCTTGATCATGGATCTTAACCTTGTAATTCGCCGATGAGATGATCCTAACCCGACATCTCATTAGCGGCGAGCGCTACTAATCCTACACTCGTCGATACCCAATTTAGATCATCTCCTTGAGTGTCATTCATCTTGATTCATAGAGAAAATATTTAGACCCTAATTCGGATTGGAATTCCCTAAGATTTCTTTCTCGATAAATCTTAGCCTTAATTGCTTTTAGAGTATTTTAGTTAGAATGAGCAAAGAATCAACCATATCATTTTCAACTATTGTAGAGATTTATCACATTTACTAATTCAACCATCCAATTCCTCGAGAACTCGACCTGTACTTCTACTAACAACGTTGTAGTTAATTAGTTATCCGGTAATTTGTTTTGACCGCTTTTGAGATTTATAACGACACATTTCAAAGCGCGTCAAGAGAGTAAGGAGGAAGAGGAGAAGAAGAGGGAAGAAGAGGGAAGAAGAGGGGGGGGGGGAGTGGGGAGTCATGGCAAACCGAATGATGTGGCCACGGGTACTTTGGTCTTGAATTTATGGATTTGGCATGTTTTGTAAACAAACACAAAAGTGTCATTCGATTGATAAATTGAAAGACAAGTGGATTTAAAAAGAAAATTCCTCCATCCCAACCTATTCAAACATAAGATAAGAATGTTTTACATTTTAAATCTGATTCATTATTGATTTTGCAATTTAGGCACGTTTTGCTTTTCATTTACAATTTCAGCCGCAATCCATCTTTTGGGACGGTTTGTCCTTAATAAATATGCCATGCTATCTTCTCTCTCTCTCTCTCTCAACACCTTCCAACTCTCACCTGCAGCCTCATCACCACCTCTTTATCTCGCGGCCATCCCCGCCTAAACACCACCACAACCTCCATTAAACCCAGCTCACACCTCAACCATCGTTGGCGTCACACTCATCTGTCATCACCGGCTCCGCCCTCATCCAACCTCATCAGAACCCAACCCACCTTCGAGCACCCAAGCTACCTCTGCCTCCTCCATTCACGGCAAACCCAACCCACCTTCGATCACCCAAGCTACCTTTGCCTCCTCCATTCATGGCAACCTCGAGCTCAACCTCATCGTCTGGCACAGCCATTCACACAACTTTCCTTCTCCGAACCCCTGTCTACCAAGGAACCCCAACCCGACTACTTCCTTGGGACCCTGATGCCGGCAAGCCTCTAAACTCTTCGCCCCACTCCTCCCTCTCCAAAGCCTGGTGTTTCCACCTCCTTAACCCGCCTTTTCCACCCCTCTTAACCTCCACAAATATCAGATCCCAGTACCCATAAACCCCCGACCTCTCCTCCAAGGTTTTTTGGCGAGATCGGGTTACCAACGCCACTGGTCGTCTCGGCTCGTCTTCCCCGACGAGTGAGGAGGATTCCAAAGAAATAACAAAGAGAATGATGATTATTTCAAATAAATAAAAAAGGAATCCGTTGAAAAACTAAGTATTCCCAACATAATATGAAGTGATGTATACTCCTCCAAGATTAAAGAAGTCAAACAAAAAAAAAGAGAAGGAGATGGATTTCTATAGCGATACTAAGTAAGAAAAACCGATGAAGGTAAGGACCGGAGGAGGAAACCAATGATGACACTATTGCTAAACAAAGAAGGATAAGAGGAAATAAAGTTTCTTGTATATATTGGTAGTCTTTGTATTTTCATAGTAATCCGTGCATAAGAACGTATTTTCACATATAACTTGGTATTCTCAACAAGGATTACTTGACTTAAGTGAGGAATCCGAAAAAATGCGTAAGGATTACGTAAAGCAAGAGAGAGAGGATGTCGGAGCAATTTAGGGACGTTTTGCTTTTCGTTTACAATTTCAGTCACAACTCATCTTTTGAGACGATTTTTTCCCAAAGAGTATCCGCAACAACTCTTGTAAAAGAGCTAAAAGCTCTATCTACAATGCTTTTTAGGCCAAAATTCCCCCATATCAACTCTTCTAAAATAGAGCTTTTGGCTACAAGAGCTACAATGATACTCCACATGTAGAGTAACATCAAAGTTGTACTATTTAGACATCAGATACAGATTTATCAAAATTCTTCAAAGAGGAAAATTATACATTTAACAAAATCCTCGAGGGATGTCTATATACAAAATCTATCAAAAGTACAATAGGTATTCCATAGCAACCTCAAGTGCCTTTAGAAGTCGTCGTGCCGCCGAAAGCTGGTCTGGCCTACTGAAGAAGTGATGGCGTCTGCACCTGCAAAACACAGGCCGGGTAGGAGTGAGTGACAAGCTCAGTAGGGTTCTACTCTACGTCACACTGAAAGGGAGGAAAACAACAACAGTGTTGTCTCTCCAATTAAGCCTAAGGTATCCCAAGGGTCCCATCACCCTATCGATGTCCCAAGGGTTCCTGTTATGAAACCTCTCTCTTGACAATGTTAGCAAGAGGCAGCGGAACAGTAACATGTATGATCACCTTTACCCAAGCAGGATATCCATGCTTGGGGACCTGTGTCGGGAACGCATCGACAACCATCCTTAGCACTTGGCCTTGGAAAGACGACACAACCTATAAACCTCAATAACAATATGATAATAGCCAACTAGAAATTAACCTCGAGAATACAAGATTCCAATAATACAATCACGCCCTAAGCCTTACTACCCAGCCACGGTCTTAGGGCTGGATCCAAGCTAACCGAGCCCTCAGATCGGCGAATAACCAATCGCCCACGCCTAACCCGAAATGCCTCTAATGCATATAGTGCATGTACCTATACAAGCATCTACCCTTGATGTCACTATATGCCACATCAACATCAGAGTTCAAAAGGTTAAGCAATAAAGTAATAAGGGATCAAACCGGATCCCCAAACAAGATTGGTATTACAATACCGCTATATTAGCCTTCGGTGCAACATCGGCACAAAACAGACTAAGATTCCACAGTTATCCTGCAGATAGCTGGTCTACACGTACAACGATAGAGCTACCATATCAAACATCCAATCATTCTATACTACGCCCCCGGCGCACACCGGCAAATAGTTGGGCTATATTTAAAGCAATAGGGCACACCTTCATCCCATTTATTCTACACATTCTCGAAGGGCATGACTCACCCGGTTGATCCACAAAGAAAATAGAAACGGGCACACCGCCGGCCCTAGACATTTATTCTAAGCATACAAGATATGCAATTAAAATCTTACGACGAAAAACCTTAACATAAAAACCTTTCTAAAAATCCGTCAAATGCATAGAAGGTCAATGGGTAGTCCTGAACATGCATCAACATGATATACCAGGCTATCGAGTCAATCCAGAAACAATTGATCGACCAATTCGGAGAAAATTGATTAATATCGATAAATCATAAGTTCTTTCAAAAATGTGTCTCCGATCAAATCCGTTGAAATCTCAAGCAAAACATCATACTCATCCATAAACATCATTTGGAAGGATATGTAGGAGGTCCAGATTGAAAAGAAGGCAAAATCATTAAAATTCGAATCATACATAACAATCAGCATATAAGAGATCGATCTTCTATCTACGAACACTCTGCCAAGGAAGAGATCAATCTTTCCTCACAAGAAGATCGATCTTCCTTAAGAGTGTGTTCTGTCTGGGAAAAATGAATCGATCTTCCCCAAAAGCACCCTTTGTCAAGGATGAGATCGATCTTCTTAGCACAAGAAGATCGATTTTCTTCAGACGAGACAAAACACTAGCAAACCAAAGATCGATCCTTCATACGTCGGTTGGTACAGTGAATAGTGCTGAAAACCAAATTTCTTGTATTTGATCTATCAACACCAATCCAAATAAAGCCAAACTTTTGAGGGATGTGTAATTTATTGTAGGGAACCTAATGGTACCAAAAAATACAACTTCTGACGATTGCATTTCAGATCTATGTCAAAATAGTCGATAATCGAAGAAACAACAAGGAATATATAATTCGTCAGATAGAATACGAAATTGACAAGGTAGAAGTGTTCTAAACACGTTATTACACTACTTTATCAAGTTACACAACATTCCAACAAACACAAACACGCCAAAACCACATTAAATCAATCCTAGGGAAACCAATCCGTAGGAATTGGGTAGAAACAACTACATTTATAGTTGTGCATGCGATCTACAAAATCCTCCACTTCGATCGTCGCGGATCTCTGCCGAAAAACCACAACCGGAGCTCCAATCCAGCAACCAACAGGAGAGAGGAAGAGAGAGAAAAGGAAAAGAATGAGGAGAGAGAGATAGGAGGGGTATTTATAAAGATCTAAAACGATCTCGGCTGTTCGATTCGATCTTTCCCGATCGAGCTCTGATTTTCTGATCAGAAGAACCTCTAAGGTTCTAATCAATCACATACAACAATCGAAGGTAGTGTGTGCATAACGCGGGTGTAAAACCGACTGTCAGGGTGCAATTTTACCAAATTACCGTTGGGGTCCAAAATGCTAATACGATCATCCATTCGCACCCGACGCATAACCAAACCAACAGGAAAATGGCCCTCCATCTATGCGGTCGAGCCAAGTTAGAGGAATGAGTCCTTACAGGAGTGATATGTTAGATGGAGAAACTGTAAACTATAAAAATGACCATTTTTTTTGTAGTTTAGGGAATATGTAAAGAATAGCTGATGCTCTAATAAATATGCTCTCTCATCCTCTCTCTCTCTCTCTCTCTCTCTCTCTCTACATAAGTGAACATTAAATGCAACCCATTCATTCTCTCTCCAGATTTTCTCCCTCTTTCCCCACATTAAATGCACCTCCTTTATTCTCTCTCCATACTTCTTACTCTCTCCCCTCTCCGTCTCATATCTCACTCTTCACCCCCTCCCTCTCTAGTTAATCCTTATACATTTATAGGGATTTCATACATAAGTCAAGTAATATTTAATTATGAGAAATAACAACTTATACAAGGAAATACGTTCTTATGCATGGATTCTTATGACTATGCAAAGACTATCAATATATACGAGAGAATTTATTCCTTCTGATTCTTCTTGGTTTTTTAATAGTGTCATCATCAGCTTTCTCCTCCGGTCCATACCTTCATCGATTTTTCTTAGTTAGTATCGCTATAGAAATTCATCTCTTTCTCCTTTTTTTATTTGACTTCTTTCATCTTGGAGGAGTATCCATTACTTTTTATTATCTCAAAAATACTTAGTTTTTGGGCGGATTCCTTTTTTATTTCTTTGAAATACTCCTCATTCTTTTTTTTAGTTTTTTGGAATACTCCTCATTCGCCAGGAAGACAAACCGAGACGATGGGGAGGTGTTCGTAACTGGATCTCGCTGAAAAACCTTGAGATAGAGGTTGGGGGGTTTTGGGTACTCAGATATGGGGTTTGTGGAGGTTAAGAGGGGCAGAGAAGGCGGATTAAGAAGGTGACGACGTAGGGTAGAGGAGAGGGAGGAGTGGGGTGGTGAGTTTAGAGGCTTGTTGGCGTCGGTGTCGAGAGGAAGCAGTCGGGTTCGGGTTTTTAGGTAGACATGGGTTCTGTGAATGACGGTGTTGGACGATGAGATTGAGCTCAAGGTTGTCGTGAATGGAGGAACTGGAGGTAGGTTGGGTGCTCGAAGGTCGGTTGGGTTCCGATGAGGTTGGATGAGGGCGGAGCCGGTGATGACATATGAGCGCGTCATCGGCAATGGTTGAGGTGTTGTCGGGTTTAATGGAGGTTGTGGCGGTGTTTAGGCTGGGTTGCTCGCGGGATAAGGTGTGAGGACCCGTCTCTCTACTCTTGTGGCTTGTCGTGGACCGCAAGGGTAATTTGGTAAATTGTGTCTTATCGGCTAGTTTCACACCCGCGTGCACATACACTGAGCATGGTTGTGTTAATGTTTGGCTAGAATGGTTAGTGGGACCCGGGATCAAAAGATCCGGACTTGGGCTTAAGTTTTAGCCCAAGTCTAGCTTTCTGTACCTAAGGGATCGATCTTCCTAGCTAGGAGATCGATCTCTTAGTGCCAGAAAGTCAAACCCGGTTTGGGAAGGAAGATCGATCTCTTCTCAAAAGAGATCGATATCTCTTGAGTCGGTTCGTTCGTCTATAAAACGAACAAAACCTTTTCTTTTGATTTTTTTTGAAAATCCGAGATTTCAGCCGTGTTCTTGCTGGATTTGACTTCGTCTGAGGAAGATCTAAGGCCTAGTAGCTTGGATTGAAGCTGCTATTGCATAGGTAGGGATCCTACCTACAATCTTTCGGGTTTTTGGAGTTTTTCCTGTTTGATTGTGATCTTTTGCTTAGATATATTAAAATATATGTTTGTTTTTCATGATTTCATCGGTTTTGGATTCGTGGTTTCTTGATCTACCAGATCCCAGAGTTTTGGGGGATTTGGTTGTATTTTCTGGCGGTATTTCTCGCCGTCCGGTCGCCGGAGAACCCATTCGGATCGATCTCCCTTGAGGGAAGATCGATCCCTTCTGGGGTGTCACGCCCAGCCCGAGCAGGATCGATCCCTCGGTGGGAGAAGATCGATCCTTGCCTAGGTTGAGGTGGCGGGTTCCATGTCACGAAGAAGATCGATCCTTCTGGTGAAGAAGATCGATCTCCTTCGGTTGACAGGGACGAGTTCCTCCCAAGTACTAAGAAGATCAATCCCCTTGGGAAGGGATATCGATCTCTTAGTGGTTGAGGGGTGTTTTCAAGCAGCTTTTGCTCACGGAGCTTTGTATGATGGTTTTCTCTACTGTTTTATATCTGGTACATATGTTTAAGCATGTTAGCCCTATAATAAGGGCAGTGGTGAACCGGGGGAGTGATGACTCCCGGAATGTTTAGAATAAACGGGTGGGTAGCCCTACAGCTTTCTTTAGCCTTGCATGTCGGCGTGTGCCGAGGGCTTTAACCGTGATATCTGTGAGCTGTTGTTTGCGAGGCTGCTTTCCGATGCAGGTGTTGTGGTGGACTGCTGACAGTTGGTGGTGGGATCACTGTAGCTGCTCCCAGACCTTACGTACCTGTTCACCACCCCGGGCCGGCAGGATGCCGTGGCCAGACCTTGTATGATATACAATCACATACTGATGCATGTTTCTCTGTATATTCCTGTGTGTGCTCATAACATGCATTGTCTTGTGCATTAGTTGCATCTGTGTAGGACGTTGGCGGTGGGTTGATCGCCGATCCGGGGCTTTCGGGTAGTCCGGATCTAGCTCTAGGATCGTTGTGGATAGCTTGGTCCAGGACTCGATTTGTAGTATTCAGTCGATTTTGATGATAGGGTTAGATGATCTGAATACATGTGGTTTGATGTTTAGAGGTCGTGTCGACTTCAAATTGAATCTGAGGTGTAGCCGGTGTCCGGTGTTCTTGACTCTTGGGTCGAGGAGTGCCTACCCAGCGGTGTCCTTGCCCGCCAAATAGTGTTCAGTGTCCTGTTGTGAGTCTGTAGTGTTTTGGGCCTGCGTTCACGGACTTCCGGTTGGGTTATGGGACCCTTGTATACACCCAGAGTAGACTTGGGGGCGGCACTGTTGTGTTCTCTCCCTTGTGAGTGTCGTAGTGTAGTATCCCTGCTGAGCTTAGTGCTCACTCCTACCCATGCTGCGTTTTGCAGGTGCTGGCGCTAGCTCTTCTTCGGTCGCCCCTACCGGGCCGGGGTTTGGTGACGTGGTGGCATCTGGCGGTGCTTGAGGTGCGGCGATCATCAGTTATACCTTTTGTTTAGTTAGCCTCATACGGGAGAGATTTTGTATAAATTTTACCATGTTGAGGATTTGTATATATTCAGTTTCAGTCTTTGACGTTTGTGATTGATTGTATAATACAGGATGATTATGAATTGCTAGGGAGACCACTATGATTAGAGGGAAACCTCGCCAAAATTTTCGCAGTAGGTTAGGTTTCGGTTCGCGTCGCCCGGCCCGGTTGGGCCTACGCGGGTCGGGGCGCGACATAAGGAGGTGGTGATGCCGAAGTTAAGGGGGGTGATGAGGCTGCAGGTGAGGGTTAAAAGAGAGACAGAGAGAGGATGGCAGGATATATTTATTAGGGGCAAAACCGTCTCAAATGATGGATTGTGGCTGAAATTGTAAACGAAAAGCAAAACGTCTCTAAATTACAAAATTGATAATGAATCGGATTTAAAATGTTAAAAATTCTAGTCTAATAGAAAGAGTAGAAGTAAAATAGAAAATAAAATATGGAAATTAGTTTTCTTTGAAGTAAGCCTAGGTAAACCAGAAATTAGCGACATAGAAATATAGAATTAAGAGGGAGAGATAGAGAGAGGTCCACTATGCCTATGTCAATCTATATTATAAAGTAACGTTTATGACATGACATATGAGTCATCAGTTGAATCATATATGTCGATCACATACATGGCGTAAATAGATCCATTTTAGTAAGAGTAATTGAATAGAGAGAGTGGATAGCGCGGGGTGAGTGGTTACCCATGTTAGGTGGCACGGAGGCCCACCTAGTTAATATATAAAATTGACTTCCAACCGTATTTATACTGTTCCATTGCCTGTGCTGACATATTTTTCTTATTTTCACCTTGATTACGAAATTCATTTGAATGCAATCAGAATAAAGAATCAAAGCATGTGAAAATGTCTTTCGAACCGGATACTACCAATTGTTGAAATGGACCTACCCATATCATGCATGTCTTTGTCAATTAAGGACAAATAGAGCATCAAGCATTTCCGCCTTTCTTTTCCTTCGTCTCCTTCCTTACCAAATATAATTTGAATAGTTCATTAAATTGTAAAACTCAATACGTAGGGCATTTGCATAACTCATAAAAAAGAAAAATATGATATCTTTGATTCTGCAAACGTTCGGGCAATTCATGGCAACCTGGTATTTCTTTTACCCACTTGCTTCTCGAAGTTGGTCCAGCTGATCCGATTCGATAACACACTATGTCGGCATTGGCGGCCAGGCTGGAGAAAGAGACTATACCATACGACTAGAAAAGTGGGCTTCTAACAAATTGATGAGAATTATTGAAAGACGAATATAAATGACAATTTGGGCTCCTTTTGGTGGATGTAGGTGTCAGGGAAATCATCAAGCTATCAAGTGTTCTATGAACCTTTCTCAGCCTATCAAGTGCCCTATGAATCTTTCTCAGCCTATCAAATGTCATATGTATTGGACTATATTAATATAAACTCCCGCACATTCATCAGCTTAAGCTTTTGAATTAAATAATTAGAGTTATTATATTATGAGACTTTCTCATATAATTGGTCTCTCTAATGAAGGATATAAAAATATACATATATAACTTTACAAAGTTGTGATATTACATTTGTACCCATGAATTCTAACTTATTTTAAAAATATTGCTACAAATTTTGAAGAAATTCAAAAAGAGTGATTCAATGGACAAGATTTTTTTTTTTATAACAACTATTAGTATGTATACAACATCTATCGAATCCACTAATGACAATAATAGGGACTTTTAATGCAAGATAAAATATGAATTATTATATGAATGATTTATTATGAAATACCAATTCTTAGTATGAATACAATCGATTTTTTTGAGAAATTAAGCCGGTACATCATACAACTAGGTATGAATGCAATTGATAGAAGCTACATAATATCAGATAAATGCATCAACAAATATAAAAAGCTAAAGGCATGAAAAAAAATCACAAATATACAAGCGAGGAATTAATATTAGATAAATCCATCAATAGCACTGCACCTCATTGTACATCACGTCAGTTAGGGATGAAAAAACCAACATTATCAAATTGTTTGGTGTTAGAAACCCGAAGAACTAGGCAAAATGTTCGGCGGTATAACGTCGGAGACTTAGCCAACATGCTAAGTGACAACATATCGGTAAAAATAATAATGTTTGGCTACTAAAAACCAAACATAAATGGTAACTTCGATTGTCTAGACCCAATCGCAAAACTAAAATGAATGAGTTTACAAGGTTGAACTATGTAGACCTAACCACCTAGCCTATGATTACAACCATATAATAACTACATCAAATGTCTTCGATTGTCGAAGATGAAAGATACGAAGAATGCGAGAGAGAATTGGAAATAGTGTGCCTGAGGTTCAGTCGAGGATTATTGGCCGGAGATCATCAGCATGGACAGCACAACCAGATTTGTGGGGTTCGGTCGTTTAGGACTGAAAGTAAAATGGCATTTAGGGGTTTAATGTGGTGTATGAGGTCATGTGGCCCTATGTGGTGACTAGGGTGATTAGTAAAAATGCATTTAGGGGTTATGAGTTAAACCTTATGTGGTGCATGTGGTAACATCTTTTGCTTTGAAACTTGGATGTTGTGCACTTAATAAATGTGGTGCACCTAGCAAAACTTGTGGTGCATTTAGAATCGCCTATTCAAAAAATACCCTCCATCCTCATGACGCCTAATGACGTCATGTAAAGTGTCTATTTTGCCCTTTATCCATAGTTATACTGACTTAACCTCACAACGATAGGCTAAGACAAAAATAATCATATACAAATGTCCTTCAACAGCCGTGAGGATCAACCCATTACGTGAATTTTTTAGTGTTTGTAGAGGTATTTTTTAAAATATGTTGGATTTCATGAGCACATATGTAATACAACAAGTTTGTTTACAACCTACAACTGATCCACAAGAGAGGTC
>OY986974.1:9121333-9166855 GCA_963920575.1 Narthecium ossifragum | reverse complement strand
AAATCTCCTATGCATTGATTCCTTTTCTTTGTACTTTAATTCTTAGATCCTGCCTTCTATTGTTTGCATATCTTTCATTGGTTTTGGCTCCCTGTTTTTAGTGGAAAGATAAAAGAAATTTCTTTGATGGAGGATGGATATCATCTAATCGAATTTTGCTATTTTATATCTTTCATGCAAGAACTGCTATTAATGCAATAGTTGAACCTGTTCATACTACTTCTGAGGTATAATGCTTGGCCTTTATATTCTGTAATTTTAGGATATGTGTGCACTTGCTACTGTGAATGGGTGCAATAGCTTGGTTTATTACTTGGTTGCACTATCTAGAAGGTTATAGTTGAACTATCTTGGATCGTTTTTATGATGCGTTTTTATATCATGTGGGAATTCTAAATGCATGCTCATTTGTTTTCGTTAAGGTTAGTATGTACTTGATATTGGTTTTGCAGATCGGTTAGTTTTTTTTTGAAGTCGAGGAATTCACCTCTTTAGATCATCAGCTATCTACAATTGGATGCTTAACAAGCAGTGACTAAAATCTATCTGTCCTAAAAAATAAGGACTAATCAGTAGAATCCACTACTAGCAATCATAGATTCACAATCCATGAATACATGATTCAAAAAAAACATGGCTGATTTCAAAATTCAGCAAACCATCTGTTTCGTATATGCTAACTTGAAATAAGATAGCAATTCTTTCGTATATGCTAGCACCTAGAATATGTGTCTCTCTGTTGATCACTATTCAAGGCTACAGCTTTTCACCTAGAATATGGTATTTGTGTAGTAGTAGTAGAGGGAAATTAATCTCGATCGGTTTAAAGAATCAGAGTCAGGGAGTGTTGCTTAAATAGAAAACAACAGAGAGACAAAGCATGAAAAGAAAATTATAGGCTTAAAGAGAATGTTTTGTTTTGTTTTGTTTAATTGCTATACAATCAGCTTGGTACTTTAAAAATGTTTTAAGAGGTGCTGTTGGATAAGAATATTGGAGAGAGTGCATGATGCGAACCTATTCCCTACACCAATTAAAGATGTACTATAGTCAAATTTCGTATGTGTAAATCTTAGGACTGCTAGATCAAAAGTAAGTGCTCAATTTAAACTCCCTGGAATGATCAGGCATGTACCTATTAAATGCTCATTGGCTAGCTGTCTTGGAGTTTTTGGAGTCAGTGTGAAATGCTAATTCTATTGTAAACCCACTAAGCTTATAATATGATGAAAGTTCTTGAGAACTATAGGCATGGCGGGCAAGAGGCAGCTTAGAGGCAGCTTCATGCTCATTTCTATACTTCACAGACAACTAACTGGAATCATGGGAAGTCTTGAAAGTTGAAACCACTTACTAAGTAAGAAGGGCATAGGTTCTTATTCCAAGAAGAGTTGAACTGTTGTTTTCTAAAAAAAAAAACAAAAAAGAATTCTTCTTTGATAGGGTTAAACTGTTGTTTTCTCAACTTCTTCAAGAAGAGTTCCAGTCAATCAAAAGTTGCATTAGTTATGAATCTATCCAAGAACTATAACATTTTAATGTCAGGAGTACATAAATAAATGCGGAAACAATTATCACTGATTTGTGCCAAAAAATTGGTTGATTTGCACCTAAAATTTTGAAACTTTTAAAATTTATGAAATTTTGGCCTCTTTTCACTGGATACACTTGCCTGTTGTTCTGTTATGAAGTTTGATTTCAAGCAAGCATGCATTTGTGCTGAAATAGCAAATGATCAGAGAGTTGGATCAGCTTTATAACTTTTTGACAAGATCTCTTTTACTGAAATGCTTTTAGTCCTACTGAAATGAATCTATACATTTTACTGAAATGATTTTAGTCCAGCTTTGGATGATTTTAGTCCTACCTCATTTCAGTCCAACTTCATTTTAGTCCAGCTTCCAATTTTGGGTTCTTGGTTTTGAGATCACATTTTACAGAGTGATTTTAGCCTGTATAGATTCATTCTTTCTGAGGGACTGTTGAAGACAATCTTAATGGTTGAGCATTGCAAATAGTTGAAATTGATCAATCTTTTGTTTTAGCTTCATGACTGCATTTGCCTTGGATTTATTTCGCTTATAGAGTAAATTGTCATATGTTAGAAAAGGTTGATGCAAAACCTTTAACAGATCAAACTAGTTCAAAAGGAGCAATTTTCTTTGGATTCTGATCTCAAAATTGGTGTTGCTGAAGACAATACAAAGAAGAGCAATAGATTGATCACTACCTAATTGTAAGCTTGCTGGGAATTTCTTTCTGTCATTCTTTGCTCTCTTTTATTGGATGTTTCTTTTGTGTTTGGAAGTTCCAACATGAGCTAAAGATATATTTGCTTTAATGATTTCTTTCTCTTTGGATGATTCTTTCTTACCAAATTTGCCAATACCTTCAGCAGAATAGAATCTGGCATTTTAAGCTTGGTGTGTATAACTTTGTTGGTCGAACAAGCTTACGTGCAAAGGGTTTGTTTGCGTTGTCTATCAATAAACTGTTGTGGAGGGCAAAGGGTTTGTTGGTCGAACAAGCTTACGTGCTATTACATTAATTAAGGAAAGTTTGCTGAAAGTTATTGATTCACTTTGAGACTCCAAATGTCTTTATGTTTGCGTGGTTTGTGTGGTTTGTGGGGACAATGTTCGCCCCTTTCATATTGTGTATTAATTTTTGTATTTGATGAATGTTGTAGGATTGTCTCATTTAGCTCTCGGTACAAGGGAGGTTTTGCCGATTTTTTTTTGAAAAACAAAGGAATTAATGAATACAATATTACTACCTTTATTCTAAACTTGCATCCTGCTTCCTCATTTGGTATGCTGTATAGCCTTTAGTTTTGCTTCATGCCAAATGTTTATTATGCGAAATCTGTTTGACTAAAGTGTAAAGGTTAGACTAATGCAACTAGGTGAAGAAGTGAACAAAAATTTTTGACAAAATATAACAGTAAGTCATTTTGTAGATCCACCCTGATGGCCGATGATAATAATGATCAACTTATCGTTGGCATAGTAAGTCATTTGATTGTATATGCTAGGTTTAGTGTTCATTGATTCATTTAGTTTGATCTATTTTATGTCACATTTTACTCAATTTTATTTTGGCTTACGGAGCGTGTTAAATTTATTATGAATGTTTGTATTATTAATAATAATAATAAGCCATCAAAAGCTGCGTTAGCTCAACGTGCACGGCGAGAATGCGAGAAATTAGGAGGATTTGTTGGATTTTTTGAATTTGCGTCAAAGCGAGCAATGGTTGTACAAGCCTTGGGGACTTCGTCCACTGGTATCTCGAATAGGCATTTGGCATAACGTGCATGGTGAGAACGTGAGAAATTAGGAGGATGTGTTAGAATTGTCTCATTTAACTCTCGGTACAGGGTAGGTTTTGCCGAAATTTTCTGAAAGAAACGTTAAATATCCGTGTCGTAGGCACGGGCATTTACTAGTATTATATAAGGAAGAGTGGTTTCTGAAATATCTTGAACTATAAACATAAAGAACGGTCCAGATTTGTCTACAAACAAATCCAACGCATGTGATTCCATCTACAACATCAAGATTCCCACCCACAATTTGATTGCCGCCCAAAACTCCCTCTCAAAATTTCGGTTATGTAGAACCTAACTCTCTCTCACCATAACACTCTCTCCCCTAACTAATTATAGGGAAAGAGGAGAGCGGTTTTTTCACAAACATGAGAGGGAGAAGGGAGGAAGTGGCAGTGGTGGGGGCAGTGGAGGAGGGGTAGGCCGCATGTGACTGGGCGGGCGAGGAGGCAGCGCCATCGGGGTGATGAAGATCTCGTTGACGTCTCTCCGATCTTGCGCTAGCATTTCCCTCCGATGCTCTAGCGTGACGGCCACCCCTTAGTCAGGATCACCACCCGCTCTACCTCGGTCGCCATCCGATACGCCAAGAAACCCTCATAGCTGATCCCGGCCACCGCATACCACCGCACACCAAGCTTCAACATCGTCGTCGTCAAGTATCAGGCCTGCAACTCCACATACTTTTCACCGAATGCCGAGATGGATCCCCTGAAGAAGACTAGATCGGAGACCAACCAAGAACAATAGTAAGAGAGAAAGAAAGGAAAACTGAAAAATCAACATCGCTTACTTTCAAAACTCCTCTCTCTCTACAAACTTTGCCTCTCCTACTCCTTTAGAATGGCAAGGTCTTCGATGTTGAACTCCCAACAAGCACACTCATTTGCTCAACCGCCGCACCCTCCCTTCACCACCAACAACACCACAATGAACATCATGATCCAATGCCGGCGACGGAGCAACATAAGGGAACACAACAAGGAAGAGTGAACCAGGAGCAAGAGGGCGTTCTCGCCAAAGCCATGGATGAGTACGAAGGGGAGGCGGGTGGTTGCACTGCATCCGGCGAGCTCGAGGGAGACATGGTGAAGGCTATGACGGGGGGTGCTGACGTCGCCATAGTAGCAAGGCGATGCCTTGGTGACGTTGTTTCCCATGGTTGTTCTGCTAGAGAGAGTGAGATGGGAACTATGGGAATGGAGAGCTGGGAATTGGGGGAAGATAACATGAGAGGTGAGAGAGATGGAGGTGAGAAGAGGAGACATTGGTCGGTGGCAACGTGGTGGAGGTGGCGGGGTAGAGAGGGCGATGGAGGTGGCGGGGGTGGTGGAGGAGGAGGGGAAGGCCGCGAGTGACTGGGCAGCGGAGGAGGCGGCGCCGGTGAGCGTCGTGGAGAGAGATCGTCAAGAGGGAGAGTGACATGAGTGAGAGGTGGCATAAGGGGAGGTCGCGGGGGCGGTGAAGGTGGAGGGGGAGGCCGTTGGTGACTGGGTGGCGAAGGAGGCGGCGCAGGCGAGCGTCGGAGAGAGATCGGCGAGAGGGAGAGAGAGATGAGGGAGTGTCAAACCTCGACCCAGAAAACCCATTCAGGACGGGGCGTGAGGGTTCCTATCACTATTCATCTTCAATTGGCGCGATACAAAGCGGAAAAGACGGATAATTTAAACAATTGTATTCCAGAGGCGAACAGATATTCAATTCATATAACATCGAGTTGCACTATTCAATATTTGATACAAAGTCTTCCAAGAGACAGATATATATACCAAAACCCAAAAGTCCTCAAATGTTTACAACATATACATATATCAAAAGGGTACAACAGATAATCCTCCAGCAACCTCAAGCACCTCTGGATGTACTCGCGCCACCAAAGGCCGATCCTACCGGCTCCACGGAAGAAGAACTGTCGCCTGCACCTACAAACGCAGCCCGGGTAGGAGTGAGCGATAAGCTCAGTAGGGTTCTACTCTACAGCACACAGAAGGGAGGAAAACAACAACAGTGTTGTCTCCCAGCTCAAGTCTAATAGATGCCACGGGTCCCACAACCCTGTCGATGTCCCAAGGGCTCCTGCCATGAAACCTCTCTCCTGAACATGTTATCAGGAGGCCACGAAACAGTAACATGCAGGATCACCCTTACCCAAGCAGGAATACCATGCCTTGGGGAACCACGTCGAGAACGCATCGACACCCATCCTTAGCACTTGGTCTTGGAAGACAACACGACCTCTAAACCTCGAACATTGATCAAAGTCAGCTATCGCAAATCCTCAACACATGAGATTCAGATTAATACAATCACACCTTAATCCTGACTACCCAGCCACGACCCTAAGGCTAGATCCGAGCTACCCGAGAGCCTCGGATCGGCGACCCAAACCATCGCCCGCCTAACCTCGAATGCCTCTAATGCACACAATGCATGAGCCGAGGCAAACATCTATCCTAGATGTCTCTATATGCCACAACATCAGTTATAGATTCAACAGATATACAATAGCCCTCGGCACTCGCCGGCAAAAGGCTAAGGTTTCACAATTCCTCATTAGCTAACACTCATAGCTAGATAATGGTTAGGCAATCAACTAAGCATTTAACTACAATCAAACATGTATTAAATGCAATCGTAACCATAGGTTTTCCCCAAAAAGGAAGAGTACTCGAATCGATCCTCAAACCCAATAAAAATCCTTTGAAAACTCCATGAAACCCACATACACGCTTCCCAACGTGTTTAGATACTAATCACAAATCAAATCCATCCAAGAAAAGCCAGTAAACCAAGTCCAAGGGCCCACGGACGATGTCACGGTCGATCCGACGATCGACCGTGAGGCTACGGACGATGTCACGGTCGATCCGGCGATCGACCGTGAGACCAAGGCGAATAAAACCAAGGGCGACGGTCGATCCACTCATCGACCCTGAGAAGCCCAAAACCAAACAGCGCCTGACGGTCGATACGACGGTCGATCCGACGGTCGACCGTCAGGTGGGATGAAAAAGGGAGAGAGCCCACGGTCGATCGATCCATCGACCGTGGGAGTCCAAAATCCCGACAGAGCCCGACGATCGATGCGACGGTCGATCCGACGGTCGACCGTCAGGCCCAGAAAACGCAAATCAATACTTGACGGTTGATGCACCGATCGACCGTCGAGCCTTAGGCACGGTTCATCAGAACAGTGCCGAAAATCCATTTTCTTGGATTTCAAGGATCAAATCAAGTTGGAAAACAATGAGATTTTGCAAGCAGGTGTATTTCTCGATGGGGAATCTAATGGTATAAAGAAATCACACTTTTGATGGTTAAATCTCCTATCTAGGTCCAAATGGACAAAAACCGACAAAACGGCGATAATACGGAAACCAACCGTTAAAATACCGAATTCGCGATGTAGGAATACAGGAATGGAACTACACCACATGTGCAAAGAGCTACAAAGCATTCTAACATGTATTTCTACATTGAAAGTACATAAAACATATCCTAGGAGAACCCGATCCTAAGATCGAGGTAGAAACACCTACTTGAGCAAGTAGGGTAGCTCCTCCACGCGTCCAACCAGTCAAGCCGTCAAGATCCACGCTCCGAAAGCCGCGTCTTCGAGCCCTAGCTCAACCGAAGGAGAGAGAAGGAGAGAAAATGACAGGAGAAGAGAAGGAGAGAGAAGAAAGGGACAGGGCTTATATAGAAAAATTTGGATCTATCTCAGCCGTCCGATTCGATCTTTCCCGAAAGAGCTCCGATCTTTGAATCGGATGCACCCTAGAGATTCTAATCAGACACATACATCAATCCAAGGCCGTGGGTGCAACGCGGGTGTGAAACCGGCCACCAGAGGGCATATTTACCAAAATGCCCCCGGGGTCCAAACCCCCACACGATCGCCCGATCGTGCCCGACGCGGAACCAAACCAACAGGAAACCGGCTCTCGACCCACGCGGTCGAGCCAGGTCAGAGGGACGGGCCCTCACAACCTAATAACCTTAAAAAGAATTTCGTCCCGAAATTCAAGGTTGAAGCCGGGGGAAAAAGAAACAACTAGGCCTACCTGTACAAACAAAGCTACAACTAGGGGCGCCAACGCCCACAACAAGGAACTACCTGAAGAGGTGAACAGTCAAGGAAACTCCCGACGCATGCGATCTTCTCTCTCCCGAGTCAGACTCTCTGCACTGCCGTGTCTCCACCTGACCATGACCAACGGTAACGATCTGCCTCTCAACACCTGATCCCGTCTGTCCATGATCTGCACTGGCTGCTCTATGAAGGTGGCGTCCTCCACCACCTCAATGTCGTCGTGTCTGATCACGTGAGAAGGATCTGGAATATACTTCCTCAGCATAGACACGTGGAAGGTGGGGTGGACTGCTGACATGTGCGGAGGTAGAGCTAACTGGTAGGCGACTGCTCCAACGCGCCTGACGATCTCAAAAGGACCCGTGAACCTCGGCGCTAGCTTGCCCCTGCTACCAAACCTGATCGACCCTCTGCGCGGGGACACCTTCAGTAGCACTCTGTCGCCAACTGCGAACTCCAGGGGTCGTCGCCTGCGGTCTGCGTAGCTCTTCTGCCTGCTGTGCGCTGTCAGAAGCCTCTGCCTGATCTGAGCCAACCTCTCTGACGACTGTCTGATGATGTCCGGACCGGTAAGGGACGCCTCCCCAACCTCAGTCCAACACACCGGTGAGCGACACGGTCTGCCGTACAAAGCCTCGAAGGGTGCAAAACCCAAACTGGCCTGAAAGCTGTTGCTGTAGGCAAACTCCACCAAAGTCACGTGCTGCTCCCAAGTACGTCCAGCGTCTAGCACACATGCTCTGAGCATGTCCTCCAAGATCTGGATAGTCCGCTCCGACTGTCCGTCTGTCTGAGGGTGGAAAGCTGTGCTGAACGCCAGTGCTGTCCCCAAGGAGTCCTGGAAGCTGCTCCAGAACCTGCCAGTGAATCTGGGATCTCTGTCTGACACTATCGACACTGGAATGCCGTGCAGTCGTACCACCTCGTCGATATACCTCTGGCTCAGTCTGGCAACTGGATCTGTCGTCCTCATGGGGAGGAAACGAGCCGATTTGGTCAGTCGATCGACAATGACCCAAATCGCATCATTCCCCCTCGGTGACCTGGGTAGCTTGGTGACGAAGTCCATAGCTATATGTTCCCACTTCCACTCTGGCACTGGAAGTGGCTGCAACAAACCTGGGGTCCGCCTGTGCTCTGCCTTCACCTTCTGACAGGTGAGGCATCTGGAAACGAACTCAACTACTGACCTCTTCATCCCGCACCACCAGAACTGTCGGCGAAGGTCGTGGTACATCTTGGTGCTCCCGGGGTGAACGGCGAAGCAGGAGTGGTGGAACTCGTGAAGGATCTCCTCTTGCAACGCCAGGTCTGCTGGAACTGCAACTCTGCCTCTGAAGAGTAGACCACTGTCTGCTGACACTGTCCAGCCCTCAACCGCGTGCTCGGTGCCGACCGCCGCAAGGGTCTCCACGAGCTCTGGGTCTCCAGCCTGTGCCTCGATCACTCTGGCCAAAAGAACTGGAATGCTGCAAACAGCAAACAGGAAACCACATGTCGCCCGGTCCTCGAAGTCGTCTGCTACGACGTTTGCCTTACCAGGGTGACTAACTGACTAACTGTCTCTAGCATCTGCCACTGCCGAGCTGACATCGCCGCCAAGGTCACTCTGCTGTCTCTGGTCTGCCTGCTGAGAGCGTCTGCTACGACGTTTGCCTTACCAGGGTGGTAATGCAACTCGAAGTCGTCGTCCTCTAGAAGCTCCATCGACTGCCGCTGCCTGAGGTTGAGGTCACCTGGGTAAACACGTGCCTCAAACTCTTATGATCAGAGTACACCGAGAACCGCTCACCGTAGAGGTAGTGCCGCCACGTCTTCAGAGCGAAGACAACCGCTGCAAGCTCAAGATCGTAGACTGGATAGTTCCTCTCATGGATCTTCAGCTGCCTGGAACCGTAGGCCACCACATGGCCCTCCTGCATAACCACACAGCCTAGACCCTCCCCACTGGCGTCGCCATAAACACTGTAGCCGATGCCTCACTCTGGAACTATAAGGATCGGTGCACTCGTCAGTCTGGTCCTCAACTGGGTGAAAGCCTGCTCGCACGCCTCGTCCCAAACAAATGGGACTGCCTTCTGTGTCAACCTGGTCAGCGGCCCTGCAACCCTGGAGAAGTCCCACACGAACCTCCTGTAGTAACCCGCCAAGCCGAGGAAGCTGCGGACCTCGAACACTGTCGCCGGTCTCTGCCACTGTAGCACTGCTTCGATCTTGGCCGGATCAACTGAAATACCTGCCGCTGACACCACGTGCCCCAGAAACTGCACCTAAGGAAGCCAGAACTCACATTTGGAGGCTTTGGCATATAGCCTATGCCCCCTCAACAACTGCAACACTGTCCTCAGATGCTGCTCGTGCTCCTCCGCGGTACGTGAGTAGACTAGGATGTCGTCGACGAAAACCACCACGAACTGATCTAAGTACGGTCGAAAGACCCTCTGCATCAGATCCATGAACGCCGCTGGTGCGTTCGTCAAGCCGAACGGCATCACCGTGAACTCGTACAACCCGTACCTCGTACAGAAAGCCGTTTTCGGGATGTCGCAATCCCGAATCCTCAACTGGTGATAGTCGGTACGGAGATCGATCTTCGAAAAGGCCGAAGAGCCTCGGAGCTGGTCAAACAAGTCATCGATCCTCGGCATCGGATACTTGTTCTTCACCGTCACTCTGTTCAACTTCCTGTAATCAATGCAAAGACGAAGCGTACCGTCCTTCTTCTTTGCGAACAACACAGGAGCTGCCCAAGGTGACGTGCTGGCAACGATGAAACCTCTGCCGATCAACCCGTCCAGCTGGACCCTCAGCTCCCTTTGCTCTGCTGGTGCCATCCTGAAAGCTGACAGAGAGATCGGCCCGGTACCCGGTACAAGATCTATCTGGAAGTCTACTGCTCTAGAAGGAGGAAGGCCCGGTAGCTCGTCTGGGAAGACGTCAGCAAACTCACAAACTACTGTAGGCAAACTGCCCTCTCGACTGCCCACTGCAGCGAACAAGGAAAGGCGCGCCAGTAAAGCTGACAGCTGGCCCTCGCGCCTGGGAAAGCAACCATACAAGAGGGAATCAGCCGACTGGCGATCCCCCAACATGACGAAACGAGCGCCGTCAGGTGTCCAAGTAGTCACCCTGCGACGGGCACAGTCGATGACGGCTCGGTATGAAGTCAGCCAATCCATACCGAGAATCACGTTGAACCCGACCATGTCTAGCACCCGAATGTCTAGAAAGACACGGAGACCCCCAACCTCCAACTCGCAGGAACGGCAGATCAGCTCAACACGAGCCCCTCCGCCGACGGGTGTGTCTAAGTGCAGTGTGACTCCAAGTGGCTCAGTCTCTAGCCCTAGCGATGCCACACAGTCGCTAGCTACAAAGGAATGAGACGCCCCAGAATCTATCAGAACATCTACAAATGAACTGAAAAGATGAAAGGTAACTCTGAGAACAGGAGGGTCAACTGGGGCTGATGGAAGAGCTAGAGTCTGCTGGGGTGGCGGGTACTGGTAAGGCTGAAAAGGTGGCTGGACAAAGTCTTGGTACTCGCGGTCTGGAAGTGCGTACACTCCCCCTGGGTCCGCCTCGACCTCCGCCGCGACCTCTGCCTCTCCCAGCTCCTGGTGTCCGCCAACCTCCGCCTGCTCCAC
Organism: Narthecium ossifragum; assembly: GCA_963920575.1. Lineage (NCBI taxonomy): Eukaryota > Viridiplantae > Streptophyta > Magnoliopsida > Dioscoreales > Nartheciaceae > Narthecium > Narthecium ossifragum. Next base: position 9,155,787 of record OY986974.1, on the reverse strand, counting down.
CATGAGTGAACTGCGCCCTCAACGCCGGACAGTCTCGGCGAAAGTGCCCTGTCTGCCAGCACTCGAAGCACACAAGAGGTCCAAGCGCTAGCTGCTGGCTCTGGCCTCCTCCAGACGTCTGCCCCTGAGGCCCAGCCGGAAGAAGTGGTTGGCCTCCCTGCTTGGGCTGCTGCTGGTACTGGGGTGGGTAACGCTGGTATGGCTGCTGGCGTCGCGGGTATCTCTGCTGCCTCTACGAACCTCTCCTGCCCTGAGCTGCTCTCTGTGGCTGTCCTCTGCCACCGGTACTTGCAGACGACGCAGGCTGGACTGCCCTGGGCCCCGGCTCCTGCAACTGAGCCTCAACTGCCAAAGCACAGTCCAGCACCTCTGCGTACGTGCTAGCGCACTGAGCCGCGATCAGCCGCCTGATCTCGGGCCGAAGCCCCCACTGGAACTGCTCAGCTCTGGCAAGAGGGTCCGCCGACACCGCTCCGGCAAATCTGGCAAGTCTGGTGAACCTAGCAGTGTACTGTACTACCGACTGAGTACCTTGAGAAAGGGTATGGTACTCACGGACAAGGGCCGAGCGCGCACTGCGGGGAAAGTACGCGCCAAGAAACGACGAACGAAACACGGCCCACGATGGGTCACTCCCGTCCCTGGCGGCCTGGAAAGAGCGCCACCAGTCCAAAGCGTCCCCATCGAGCTGGAACACGGCAAGTCTGACCCGAACCCGGTCATCCTAGACGAACAGAGTGTCAAGGACGCGACTGACTCCCTCCAGCCAGTCGTCCGCCACTGTTGGGTCGCCTCCAGCACCGCTGAACCTAGGAGGGTTCAGTCTCTGGAAGTCGACCACTGTTGTCGCAACAGCACGCTGGTCGAGTGGAGGAGAGACCTCCTCGGCGATGAACGAAGCATCCTCCACCACCACGAACTCAATCCTCGGCCCTGGCTCTCGTACAGGTACACGGGGCACGGCTGCGTTGGCCCCTAAGGCCCATCGGGCAGCGCGCTGGTCGCGCGCAGTACCCTGACCCAACACTGGACTGCTAGCCCGACTCCCTGGCATCTACACGTTTACCAGAGATGACAAGTGTTCACCCGTAAGAAAACAAAACACAACAGTAATCATTAAAACAAAAGCATAACCCACATGAGCACGATCAAGCACACAGGGATGCTCTACTCCTAGAACTATCCCAAACCGCGCTCAAATCTTAACCGCAAGCCTAATCCTATCCCTGGGACCTACAGCCTGCTCTGATACCAAGTTGTCACACCTCGACCCAGAAAACCCATCCAGGACGGGGCGTGAGGGTTCCTATCACTATTCATCTTCAATTGGCGCGATACAAAGCGGAAAAGATGGATAATTTAAACAATTGTATTTCAGAGGCGAACAGATATTCAATTCATATAACATCAAGTTGTACTATTCAATATTTGATACAAAGTCTTCCAAGAGATAGATATATATATACCAAAACCCAAAAGTCCTCAAATGTTTACAACATATACACATATCAAAAGGGTACAACAGATAATCCTCCAGCAACCTCAAGCGCCTCTGGATGTACTCGCGCCGCCAAAGGTCGATCCTGCAGGCTCCACGGAAGAAGAACTGCCGCCTGCACCTGCAAACGCAGCCCGGGTAGGAGTGAGCGATAAGCTCAGTAGGGTTCTACTCTAGGGCACACAGAAGGGAGGAAAACAACAAGAGTGTTGTCTCCCAGCTCAAGTCTAACGGATGCCACGGGTCCCACAACCCTGTCGATATCCCAAGGGCTCCTGCCATGAAACTTCTCTCCTGAACATGTTACCAGGAGGCCACGAAACAGTAACATGCAGGATCACCCTTACCCAAGCAGGAATACCATGCCTTGGGGAACCACGTCGAGAACGCATCGACACCCATCCTTAGCACTTGGCTTTGGAAGACAACACGACCTCTAAACCTCGAACATTGATCAAAGTCAGCTATCGCAAATCCTCAACACATGAGATTCAGATTAATATATTCACACCCTAATCCTGATTACCCAGCCACAGCCCTAAGGCTAGATCCGAGCTAAGGCTAGATCCGAGCTACCCGAGAGTCTCGGATCGGCGACCCAAACCATCGCCCGGCTAACCTCGAATGCCTCTAATGCACACAATGCATGAGCCTAGGCAAACATCAGTCCTAGATGTCTCTATATGCCACAACATCAGCTATAGATTCAACAGATATACAATAGCCCTCGGCACTCGCCGGCAAAAGGCTAAGGTTCCACAATTCCTCATTAGCTAGCACTCATAGCTAGATAATGGTTAGGCAATCAACTAAGCATTTAACTACAATCAAACATGTATTAAATGCAATCGTAACCATAGGTTTTCCCCAAAAAGGAAGAGTACTCGAATCGATCCTCAAACCCGATAAAAATCCTTTGAAAACTCCATGAAACACACATACACGCTTCCCAACATGTTTAGATACTAATCACAAATCAAATCCATCCAAAAAAAGCCAGAAAACCAAGTCCAAGGGCCCACGGACGATGTCACGGTCCATCCGACGATTGACCGTGAGGTCACGGACGATGTCACGGTCGATTCGGCGATCGACCGTGAGACCAAGGCGAAGAAAACCAAGGGCGACGGTCGATCCACTCATCGACCCTGAGAAACCCAAAACCAAACAGCGCCTGACGGTCAATGCCACGGTCGATCCGACGGTCGACCGTCAGGTGGGATGAAAAAGGGAGAGAGCCCACGGTCGATCGATCCATCGACCGTGGGAGTCCAAAATCCCGACAGAGCTTGACGATCGATGCGACGGTCGATCCGACGGTCGACCGTCAGACCCAGAAAACCCAAATCAATACTTGACGGTCGGTCGATGCACCGATCAACCGTTGAGCCTTTGGCACGGTTCATCAGAACAGTGTCGAAAATCCATTTTCTTGGATTTCAAGGATCAAATCAACTTGGAAAACAATGAGATTTTGCAAGCAGGTGTATTTCTCGATGGGGAATCCAATGGTATAAAGTAATCACACTTTTGACGGTTAAATCTCCTATATAGGTCCAAATGGACGAAAACCGACAAAACAACGATAATACGAAAACCAACCGTTAAAATACCGAATTCGCGACGTAAGAATACAAGAATGGAACTACACCACATGTGCAAAGAGCTACAAAGCATTCTAACATGTATTCCTACAGCGAAAGTACATAAAACCTATCCTAGGAGAACCCGATCCTAAGATCGAGGTAGAAACACCTACTTGAGCAAGTAGGGTAGCTCCTCCACGCGTCCAACCAGTGAAGCCGTCAAGATCCACGCTCCGAAAGCCGCGTCTTCGAGCCCTAGCTCAACCGAAGGAGAGAGAAGGAGAGAAAACGATAGGAGAAGAGAAGGAGAGAGAAGAAAGGGACAGGGCTTATATAGAAAAATCCGGATCTATCTCAGCCGTCCGATTCGATCTTTCCCGATCGAGCTCCGATCTTCCGATCGGACGCACCCTAGAGATTCTAATCAGATACATACATCAATCCAAGGCCGTGGGTGCAACGCGGGTGTGAAACCGGCCACCAGAGGGCATATTTACCAAAATGCCCCCAGGGTCCAAACCGCCACACGATCGCCCGATCGTGCCCGACACGGAACCAAACTAACAGGAAACCGGCTCTCGACCTATGCGGTCGAGCCAGGTCAGAGGGACGGGCCCTCATAGGGAGAGGCTGCTGAAGGGGAGGCCTGGGGGGCGGTGGAGGAGGAGGGGAGGCCGTGGGGAGAGAGATCGGGGAGAGGGAGAGAGGAGGAGGAAGAGGGACTTGGGTCTCGGATAGAGATGGGGGAGAGAACTTAGGTAGCGGCTGGCTAGGGTTTCAACCGATCAACAATTTGTAAAAGGGAGTAAGATCTTGACCGTTCATACAGTGATCCAACAGTTGAGATCAAATGCACGATCATAGAAAACGTTCATGTTTGTCCATCATTGATACAAATTTTTAATAAAATGTGTGTATATATGTTCGCGAATAAAACGTCGATCTCGCGGGGACGAGACCTCTATTTTATTTCCGAGCAAATCATATTTTAATTTCATATCAGGAAATTGTAGGCACCACACCCCTAGATCTGCCGATCGCCAAGTCGACAAATCCATCATTTACATCCCCGTAGGGAATACCTCCGATTCTAGATCCAAATAAACATTTTTATAACAAAGAAGAAACAAAGAAAATAAATAACGTGATATATGTTAAACCGCCACCTTCAAAGCCATGCATGCCATCTTTGCCGTCGGGGCTTCAACTCCGGTGGGCTTGGGACCTTTGCCGTCGGGGTGTTTGGGAACGCCTTCCAGCAAGCTTCGACCTCTGTTGTCGTGGGAGGAACGGCAACTGGGTTTAATGAAACTGGCTTGGAGAAGAGAAGCTTAGAACCGGCAAGCACAGGGGAACGCTAGTTGGGACCAAGGAGGTGCGGCGAACGGCTGGAGCTTCAGTCGCCGGAACGATGATGGTGGCTGTCCCTCTTCAGAATGGGTTGATGTTCTTGCGCCACGAGTTCACCAGGGAGACCAAGAAGCACCGGCTGGAACAGAGAACAAAAAAAACAGGGGAGTGGAGCTTGTCTTCAAAGCCGCCGGGAGAGAAAGAGAGCCTTCTCCGTTGCTGGCGAGGAACTAAGCTAGAGCAACCTGGCTGGAGGTCCAAGCCGCAGGTGATGAGCAAGAGAGCGAAGGTTGAGTTGTAGGATTGACGAGCCTTCTACAGCGTCTACCCAGAGACACGAGCGTCTCAATGGGTTCCGGATGTGTTGGCTGGATGTACGTCGTCCGGTGGTGCGCAACCTTGGAACCTCACCAGGACCTCTTCGTCTTCAACCCTCTTCCTCAGTTTCTTCTTTCACTTCTTCTTCGATTTCTTCAACCAGCTTCTTCTTCAGCCAAGCTTCAATGTCTTCAGCCTCTTTTACTAGCCTACAACCCGTTCTTCAACCCAGCTTAGATCAAGCTCAGACCATTCAGAACCCAGCTTCGATCCGGCTCAGACCAGCCTTCCAGCGTTCTTCCACCCAGCTTAGATCAAGCTTCAACGCCTTCAGATCGTTCAGAACCTCTTCAGCCTCTTCAACAGCTTTGAGCCAAGCTTCGACGCCTTCAACCAAGACCAGCCTTCAGCTTTCTTCAACCCAGCTCCGACCAGCCCTAACTTCAACCCATGCCTCCTCTATTTATAGGCACGAGAGGCGTATGTCCTCACATGGAATTAGATCATGGATCCCTTAATCAGGGGTGTTAATCACGTTAAGATGCTGATCAGGGTCCCGAATCAAAGGGATGCTGATTGCCTTGATGCTGATCCTTTTTATATAAGGATAGCTAACGTGCATACTAGCTGTGCTTTGCTATTGATTTTATTATTTATTTATTTATCTATTTATTTTTTATATGGTATGGGATGAGTGAGGCTGGTTTATATATAATTTTTCGTGTATATATGGTATGGACGTGTATAAGGACGACCAAACATGCAGCCCATGGAGCTTTGCTGATTTTTTGTCTTGGCGGATTTTTCTTTTGAAGTTCGAAAATGATGTTCGAATTTCAAATTTACCATGATTTGAATATTTTTCTCATTTCCATTACTGTTTGAATATTTGTCCAAATTTAATAAACCATCTGTGAATATTTATTCCCGTACAGAATATTTATCTGAATTCTGAATATTTACCGGGATTTTACCAAAACATCCTCAGTGGTCGTATATATCAGACCAAAATATTTTGAGGGTGGAATGGTTAATTTTCAGACAATTATACCCTGAGGGTGTGAATTGCCCAAAATACCCCCTGGGGGCTAGCTGTTATAGTAAAATTACCAGAAAACCCCTGCGTTCATATGGCTTATTTAGGGTGCCGTCAAAGCCAGGCAGGGTTGTTGTAAAATGTAATGGGAAGTCCAGGCCTGTATTTTGGCCCAAATTCCCAATACAACCTTGGGCAGGTGAAATTACCCAAACGTCCCTGGATGCCCTCGAAGTCAGGACAAGGATTTATCGGACATTTGAAATATGTTTTAAGCTTGCTTGAATCTATATGATGCTATTTTGACTCAAACAAACAGTGGTTACTGCGACCTTTTGGCCTAGCCAAAATTGATGTCAACAGATGCCCCCTCGAGGCCTGCGCGTGAAATTTGTAACTTGAACACGTAGGACTCGAAAAAATACCACGCCATGTATACCTGCATGAGCGGAGCATATTTGCGTCTCGTTCTTCTTCTTTTCTTTTCTTTTTTTTTTTTTTTTTTTTTTTTTTGTTATTTGAGACCTTGAGGCCTGCGCGCGAGATTTGTAACTTGAACGCGCAGGACTCGAAAATACTCATGCCATGTATACCTGCATGAGCAGAGCGTTTTTGCATGTTGTTCTTCCCTTTTTTTTTTTGAGAAGACAAGCAGACACGTCCCCTTTTTTTTTTTTTTTTTTTTTTTTTGTAGTTGGCTATGCATGTATATACATGGCCAAGCATTCTCAGAAAGGAAGGATTTCTTCCATCCATCTATGTGTCCCCCTGTATAGAGCCCTAGGGTTTAGGCATATATGTTATTTATTTTTTTTTTCAAGGGCTTTTGCCGGAGGAATATTGGATCCCATCCCTTCCTCAAGATTTTGCAGCGGAAGGATATAGAGGAGATCTAGCACTTTGTTAGGTTCCTTTTTCTCTTCTCCAACCTTTATTCTCTGCAACTTTTTCCTCTTCTTCGCATGTATGTCGCTGTATTCTTTCCTTCTCCTTTTTTTTTTTTTATTTTGTCTGGCTCTTGTCCTTGTTCAATGTCAAGTATGGGTTTCACCTTCCTTGAAACGTTGTTTGGCCCTTGCTGGCCGGAAGCAAGCAGTAGTCTTTGAAGCCTGGTCGGACATGGCGTCTCCATCATCGGCATGTTCTTTCCTCTGCTTCTTTGGAAGTCCAGCGCCGAAGCCATTGTTTCTTCGTCGTGGTAGCCATCGGTGTTGAGCCGGAGTGGCATGGCGCCATTCGTTTGGGGCGACGAGGGTGTTGAAACGGTGCAGGGTAGATGTAGGTTTGGCACAACGAGAGCAGCAAGTCTGGCGCAATGGGTTCATGGAGAACAGCTGATGGCGTGCTTGCGGGAGTCGCGGATTGAAGGAAGGGAAGCCGGTGCCGGCGTGCTAAAGATCTCCAACCAAGCTTGGGTGGCAGAAACCAGGAGCAGAGGGTGTGGCTTGATGCCGAGCTCGCAGAGGAGTCCCTCCTTGACGGAGTGGACGAGAGGAACGGCGCTGTGCTGGCCTTCGCCGGGGGAAGAGATGGAAGTCCGACGGAAGCTTGGGCTTCGACGGAAATGGGAGACCTGTTGTATTGAAGGCGACCATCGCCGCCGTGAGGTTTCATCCTTGCCGGATCACTGGGCGGCGGTGTGGGCACCCGTCGAACCATGCTCTATTTTTTTTTTTTTACTCTAACTCATCTCTTTTCTCTGCTTCTTTGTGTTTTGCTTGCCTGTTTATTTTTCTCTTTCTTTTCTTCTGTGTCATGGGTGTTGATATATGCTGATGCTCTATTTTCCTCTCTTCCTTCTCAGCAAAATGTCAAGCTCCTCTTCAAAAGACGTTGAAGCACGCACTCCTCTGAGGCAGTTGGCTCGATCGAAAATATTCGTCGTCAAGAATGAAAGCGAGGAGTCGTATACCAAACCTTGTGACGTCGCTGAAGGAAGGATTGAACAGCGGGATGTTTTTCAGGACACTAAATGGCCCCATTTCGCTGCCGTATTGCTTTCACCAATGGCGACCGGTTCGACGCCAATGCCGCTTTCATGTCTCGCCAATCGACTTATCTCTGAAGGGCTGGATTGGGCGAACTACAAGCACCGACTTTATGAACCCTCTGCTGGATACTTGGGATGGGGTCGGGATGTTATGAAGACAGAGTCTGCCAATTTCCGCAAGTCGGGGATCTATGGTGCGGTTTTTTGTTCACTGGGTCGGTACTCCATCGACGAGCAATTCCTTCGCAGCTTGGTGGAAAGGTGGAACCCAGAGACGAATACGTTCGTGTTTCAGCATGGAGAGATGACGGTGTCTCTTTCGGACATGTTTCATCTTGGCGGCTTTTCTATCATAGGAGACATGTATGACGAGTACCTTCCTGATGAAGAGAGTGTACCGACCAGTGGAGAAGGCGATGTAGACGTGCCTCTTTACCCTTCTACAGCATACTATCTCCTGAAGATATGGGAAGAATTGGCTGAAGGTCGAGACAAGGTCTCTTTTAGAGAATGGATGCAACACTTTTACAAGGGCGAGGGCTTCAGTCCCCGCACTGCTTTTGATGACAAAGTGTACACAGCAGGTTTTTCTTTCTATTTGGATATGTTACTTTGTTGTTCCAAATTCAGAGCCTTGCATTCGCCCTGGGGTCTTCGTTCCAGCTAGTTTGATGACCATGGGACGAGCGTATTCATTGGCCCCAGCGGCATTGTGTTCCCTGTACAGGGGTTTGAGAGTGATGAGTTTACATCCCGCCGGACTTGGCTTTGCGAGCACGAGTTGGGCTATTCATCTGCTGATGGGTTGGGCATACCGATATCTCCGAGGGGTCTACCTGGGCAGCATAAGTCCATTATGGGAGCTTCCAGATATCGAATTAGCCAATAAATGAATCGAAGTTTTAACCAATTTTAGAATTACCTAGAGATTACTCAATCCACCCTAACTTCACCTTTAATCTTCTTTAGTTATCCTCTTGTTCCCTTCTCTCAACATTATGGCTATAAGCTCACATGAATCCTTAAAATAAAGTATAAGTTCCCAACAACATAACCTATCTTTGTTTAGCATAAATGACCTTTGGTCCTACGATTATCTTAAATTATTTTACTCCTAATGCCCTTGGCACGACTTTTCATCACTTAGTATAGATTATCTCCAAGGCAAACAAAAACCATATGCAAACCATCTCAAGAATCTACACAAATAATCATAGAAAGTTTATGTGACTAAAAGTACTTCAAAAGAGCTTTGCTCCTTCAAATCGTTATCAATAAAACCAAATTCAAGAGATTATGTTGAGAAGAACTTTACAAAAATCAAACCAAAAAAAGATCAACGATTACACTAGGGTTTCATGAAATCCCTAAGTATAGGAATTAGCCACTCATCTTTTAAGGAAGATCATAAGTGTTGGGAAGGAAGCCGCTGATCTCTGTGTTAAGGTCACTGTCTTTAAAAACTCTAACATTTTTCTCCAAAAGTTGTCCAAAAGATGATCAATTTCGGCAAAAATAACCCCTTTTTATAGCAACAACCCTTAACCTCGGGTTTATGAATCATAACTGAAGTTAAACCCCTATTTTCCTATTTTCATACATGCCACGTCAGCAAACCGATCGATTGCTATAGAAACCGATCGATCGGTTCATATTAGTTCACTGGGTCGGTTGCTGCCATGTCATCAATTAATTTCTATATCTTTTAATTTCCGCTTTCACAAATCTGACTTTTCTTCAAAACTGGTATCAATGTATGATAATCTCAGAAAGTCTTCAGCATAAAACTTGTAGCTCTTCAAGTCTTCTTTCATCTACCAGAATTTCAGGATTTTAAGATTTGTTTTGTGAATTCCGGTGATTTATTTTCAAATAGTCGACGAAGCAGTGTTTTGTAGAATTTAGTAATTTTTGGCTGAATTTATTGTATTTCATCTTAAATCATACTTAAACCTGAAATCAAATAGTAGGATATCAAAGACAACTACTCTTGAGCTAACAAAGGTAATTTAAGGGGTTTAATTATGCATAATATGTGACTTATCGTACCCCCAACTTACATTTTGTTAGTTCTCGAGCAAAGAAAAGATAAAAAGAAAGCTTTAAATCTATCTAACCACTTTTGTTGCTCAAACCCTGGGTTATCCCAATGGACGAGTTATAGTCTCATGAGGGTTTGCATTGATGATACCCACAAATATATACAGCCCTTGATCATGCCATTAGAAATCAATCACAATATCCATCAACTCCAATGCATGAAATAGAAATCATATTAATGTATTTATTCTTCTACCCAATGCAAGATAAAACAATAGCAAATCAATGAATGCCAAACATCTTTCCAACACTTCAATATATTTAACCACAATAAAAAACAACTCCAACACAACCTGTGTGAAAAGGGTTCCACATGTCTCAAAGTATTAATCATATCCAAACACTTCAATCATTCAAAAATATGAACTGAGGAAGTACATATTTTTCATTTACCACATTACACTCTCTTTTTTTCTTTCTTTCACTCCAAAATTTTTTCATGTATGACTTGTGTAATGTTATGATTCTTTACGCTTTCTTCTTGGTCCACGTAACGAGATTCAAGCCAGTGACTCCCAAATTAGATGGCTTTAGGGCACTAGGTGTAGAACACCCTTCATATTTTAATGCCCAAATCATGAAGGCTACAAATTATAGCTAGTCATTTTTGAAGAATTTCAACTATTTTACGTGAACAACACACATTGTTAGGTATCTTGTCCGGTTACTAAGTATGAAACCCTTCTTCCTTATAAAGCTTTTTTTCCACATAATTGCATACTTTCATGTAACATGGCATAAATTCATAAATCCATCATAGTATCATTCTTAGAATCTAATATCAACTCATCAACATGTGGAAGTTAACAAGTGCATTAGGGTATGTTAAGTCATCCTTAATATATGGCAAAAGTGTTGAAGTATAGAAATCATATCATGCATAGGAAAATTTAGTATTTCTTATATCACATATGAGAATCAAAATAAATCGTAAAATGTTTCTAAATCAAGCATCTTTCATCAATAAATATCACAATTTCATTCTCATGACATAGGTCAAGGGTGTATAAAATCAGTTATCAGAAAAAAATATGAGTATGAAATTCATGAATGCTACCCGAACATAAATATAATTGTTCACAATTACACTAAGTTATAAAAAATATATCAAGGATTAGAGGGTAGGGATAACCAAATTTGAAGGCCACCCATGTCCTGTACCACAAGGCTAAACAAGTGAAACAAAAAAAGTGCATTTCCAAAAGATCAAAAAAAATATATCCAATAAAATTACCAAAAAATCACAAAAAGGCACTATAATTAGGAAAACATTTGGCAGAGTCTCATTCGTATTTATCGGCATATCGATCCTTGACAACCATTTAATCAACAAAAGAAGATTGAAAAGTATAGGAAAGCATAAATAAGATCCACAAGAGCATATAGAGCAGTCCTACATCAGGCGACCAACCAACCTCACAAAACAAATATATAAAGCATCCACACCATAATAACAATCCAAAAACCATGCAAACTAAGCATCGCCCTCATCATCCCATGAAACTTATGGCTTAGGAGGAGGTGCAGAAGAAGAAAATCCAGCAACCGCAAGAATACGACGTAACGTCTCAATGGTGTCAAAGCGCCCGTGCACAAGACTCAACCGAGTCTCAACAAATCTCCGCAAAAAAGCAACCTCACACTCACGTTCATCATCAAGAGGGAGCGGAAGAGGGGTGCATGGACGACTGATCTGGCTTAAAGAACGGGTTCAAGTGTAAGGTATCATAACCGAAACATTCGGCTCACTCCGAAAAGTGGCCAATGTGTCAGCTATCTGGTAGGCAAGGATGGCAGAGAAGAGACTCAGATGTGGCGAAGTAGCTCTGATTGATTGGGTCTGATAGCCTCTAGCAACAGAACTTTAGAACTTCCGAATGTCGGCAAATAGAAGTCCAGACATGTGAATTGCACAGCCAAGCTGGAGGCAAGAGAGTGTATGAAGCATCGGTCCCCTAATCTCCTAGGAATGCGTCCTTTGAAACACATTTGCCCATAGGACTATATCTGTAAGGACCTAAGTGTAAATTTCGGGGCTTTTATGTAAAATTGAGGGATTTTAACGTAATTTGGGGCGTGACAATATCCATGAACCGCAAGTCAGGGTGCAGGTGAGACCTATGAATAACATCAGTAAGTGGCACTAGACAAATGTAACGAGAGATGTCGACACTCGATAGCTGTGCAGGCTCTGGATCCTCTAGAAGGTCAGTATCATCATGAAACTAGAGGATCTCAGTAATCTGGGCTCTGCCAACACATACTGAGAAAGAAGGGTGGAAGACAAGTACAGTGGCTCAGTTCTATGTGATATCACCGACTCGTAGAAATGATGAACTAAATGTGACGACCCATACCTCTAACCTAATCAGACCACGTTAGGTTGAGGGACTGGCTTGGTTGGTTTAATTCGGTTGGCCTTGTTGAACGATCGCGTCGATCGTTACAACTCCAAGGGCATTTTGGTAATTTTCCCTTGTGGAGTTGGGTTTCACACGCGTTAGTGCACACACGGTCTCATGAGTGATGATTGTGCTTGTTATAACTCTAAGCGAACTTCGAATCGAAAGATTCGAGTTCAAGCACTGAAGTTTGTCATTAGGGCAAACTTCTGGCCATGGGCGATGGATCGATCGGCCAACGTGGCAAGTAGATGCCCACCTGGCAGCCCGAGCGATCGATCGGACACGTGCTGAGAGGTTTAAGTAGAGAAAGCTGAGATCTCTTCTTTTCCCTCACCGATTTCTTATGGTTTAGAGAGAGAGGAGGGAGAGAGCTCATTGGAGGTGGAGAGGTTGTGGCTTGGAGGTTTCTAAAGATGGGGGGAAGACCAATTTAGGCCACCCTAGATTGGATTAGTTTGGAGAGGTTGTGGCTTGGAGGTTGTGGCTTGGAGGTTTCTAAAGATCGATAGGAAGAGGATAAGCTAACCTAAGGTAGCGAATTTAGCCCTAAACCCTTGTTTAGAGCTTATTAGGAGATTTAATCATTGGTTTTTTATTTTGATTGCTTCTGTATGTTCCCCTATGCTTCTTCCTCCTCTATCTAAAGTTTCATCAGATTTCATCGCCATTTGATTGGATTTTTCATGGATTTTCATCGGGTTTCTCAAACTGCCAGGAGCGATTGATAGCTCCTTGGTACGATATATCGGTCCCTGGCAAAGTGGTTCAATTTCTTGTCAATTTTGATGTTTTCTTGGTTCCTTTCAATCCGAATGTATGTCATATGCTTCATAATCTTTATAAATGCTAGCATATTTAATTGTAGGGGTTTTTCGACGGTTTAATTGGGATTTATGGTGAGATTTCCTATTTCTAAGTTTTATTCGAATTGGGGCTTTATATCTACTTGATGCATGATGTATATATATGTATCTATTATATCTATGGGCCCTATTGGCCAAGGCTTACTGTGAGGACCCGTTCCTCTAACCTGGCTCGACCGCGTAGGTCGGGGCCGTGCCCTGCTAGCTTGTTTCCGCTTCGAACGCGATCTGGTTGATCGCATTGTTGCTTTTCTGACCCCAAGGGCAATTTGGTAAATTGCACCTTGGCGGTTGGTTTCACACCTGCGTACCACACATAGCCCTATAAATGTTTATTGTGCTTGTTAGAACCCTAGGCGAGCTCGGAATCGAAAGATCCGAACTCAGGCGAGACCACTTGTCATTAGGACAGCTGTCACGCATCTGACGATCGATCGGCCCGTAGGACGATTGATCTGGCTTGACATCAGCACCGCCGTGATGTGTCTAGATAAGGACACTGAACCGACGTTGGATGATCGATGGCCCGTGGAATGAATGATCTGGCTTGGCGTCAGCACCGCCGTGATGTGTCTAGATAAGGACACTGAACCGACGTTGGATGATCAATCGGTCCATGGGACTATCGATCGGTGACGTGGACAATTGATCGGCCCGTGGGTTGATCGATCGGTCGGGAGCTTATAAGAACCTGCGGACCGCCTCTGTTTTTCTTTTTCTTCTCTCTTATCTGTGGATTGGGATCATTCCAGTCGCTTGGGAAGCTTGCCATGAGGTAGGGGAGCTAATCTAGATCTCTTTTACACGGTTTAATTGAGAAATAAACGTGGAATTAGCTTAGTAAGGTAGTATGCATCATTTATCTTATTTTTTATGTTATTTATTAATTAGTTGATTTTTTGTTCAATTAAAGTATGCTAGCTTATCTGTTTTAGGCTGCTTAACACCTTATTAAAGTTGTGTAGGATTTTGTTTGGATTTGATGTGGATTTGAGCAAGATTCATCATGTGAATTTCCGGATTATTGGCTTAATTAGAACAGCGGTGTTCTAACGTGATTTCCGAGCTGTACATATATTATCTCAATTGTGTTTCTACATGAAAGTTGTATCTTGAAGAGTTAGCTTTCAACTAAAACTTATTTTATGATTTTTTGAGCTACATAGAATTTCTGATAAATTAAATGGTCTGTAAGTGCAGAAACAAGACAGTTAGCTTAATTAGTGTAGTTAAGTAATTTTTAATTATTAAATTAAGTTAATTCTTGGTTGTGATTATCTTAATGATCTTAGGAAGAGATCTGCGAAGTTTCATTTTAATTTGAGTTATTTTTGAAGGAATTATGCATCATTTACTGTTCCGTCGATGTTCAGAAGACTATTCATAAAATATTCCAAATAACTCCAACTATTATGAAATATTCGGCATATGATAGAGGACTTCCAATTCTACATCTTTTGTGTTGGACAAGTTTTGATATTCCAGATTGAATGGACCCAGTTGTGATCGGAGTAGGACTGTCAGAAGTAATTCAGGAAATCCGAGTTGTAGTAAAAGTCCAACTTAACTAAAACCCTAATTTCATGCGTTCTCCTATAAATAAGGTTATTCCATCTGAATTTATTATATTTTTGACAATCTTTGGAAAAGAAAAGAGGCGACGGCAAGAGTGTGGATGGTGACGACTTTCTTCCCCAACTCGATGGCCTTCATCCAAAAGATGAGTGGCTAACTTCTTGTATTGAGAAATCTCATGAAATCCTAGTGTAGTTTTGGTTTTTCTTTAGTTTGAATCTTGTAATTGTCTCAAGATATGATCCTATGAATATACTTGTCATTGTTAATCGTCTCAAGATGATAAAATAGAGAAGACTAAGAATGAAATTAGGGCGGATTGAGTAATTCCTAAGTAACTACTCCATTCATTCGAATAGATCAACCTTTTATTTCTTTTCTTTATTAGTTTAGATAATTCTATTCTATATTTGATGCTTTTGCATAGATTTAGAGTTTGAGAATTGATTTTAATCTTTTATGGTAATTCCTTGTGGTTCGACTCCAGACTTTACCACTATTCTACCTAGTAGTATAGTGATTGAATAAGGATTATAAATTTAATATTTGATTGAATTTGAAACGTTTTAACGACACATTCGCAACACATCAGGTACCAGGGGAGGAACTTGAGGCACCTACGATTGCCTCATCCTCAAAGACTTCAACTGCCAATCATGGTAAAGCCGTTGAAGAAGCCTCTCCGGGAGCGCATAGTGATGAGTCTCCAACTCACCAGCCGATCACGGCAAGTCAAATTTCTTTTACTCCTGGAGGACATCTCCCCTCCCCCATGTCTCATAAGCTCGATCGACGTCTTCGTCAAAACCATCCTCTTCATCGTCCAGATTCGAGGTTCCGGAGGACGAAGCAGGTGACTATGAGCATATGTTGAGCTTCGTGTCACTCTTCTCCGATGATTTGGAGAAATTGAAAAGTGAGACACATGTTCTCCCTGCTACAACTGGCCCTTCTCTTCAAGAAATAAATAAGGCCCTTGTAGTCACCTCCATTTTTTTCTAAGAAAATCCTGATGAGGCGTCAGAGCCAAGTCTTCAACAATTGGATAAAGAGGTCACCGTCTTTCGCCAGATGCCTAAGTCTTCTGTCGTTATTCCGGTCGATGACTTGTTGGTTTTATTTCATGCCAAGAACCAAGCTGAGTTAATATTACAAAATGCTCAAGCGGCTCGTTAAGATATGGAGACCAGTCGAAAGGAGAGAACTCAAAAAAGAGACCTAAAGCAACGAAAGGATAAAAATGTTGCTCGTCTTCGTACTCTAGGTCATAAAATGGCTGAGCATGATTCAAAGATTCAAAAATACGTTAAACAAATTGAACATTTCGAATATTTGATCGCCAAGTGCAATCTTGAGATTGCCAAGTGCGATTATGAGAAAAGGCCTTGCAAGGTTGAAATGAAGAACTTAATCACCGATGCCCCTAAAGATATGAAGAAATTCAAAGCTCTTCAATCTTATGATGCTAACATTCGTTGGGAGGCTGCCACGGAACAAAAGAAAATTACTCGATTGGCATGGCGGCAATATAAGGATAAGCTTGTAGAAATCTCCCAGCGCCTCTCTTTATCGCACTAATATTTTTGTTTTCATATTTTCTTTTGATTTGTGTCATATAATTTTGGCATGAAAGACATCTTGTAAATGCCTTTCGTGGCAATTTTGGAATGAATTATCTTTATATAAATTCTCTTCTTTTTTATTGAATTTATTTATCACCTATACAGGTGAAAGAAAGTACTTGGGGATCTTATAAGAATTCACTTTGTTCCAACATAGTTGGAACATACGTCTTTAAATACTTCCCATTTATGAGATTTTCATGGACACCCCCATTTAAGTACTTTAACTGGGAGGATCCATTTGGCCAAGCTTCTTCTACTACGAAAGGCCCCTCCCAGTTAGGTGACAACTTACCATATATAGGACCCTTAACCATTGGTAAGATAACCTTCCAAACTAGATCTCCTTTTGGAAGTCTTTTGCCACTACTTTCTTATTGTCAATTTTGGCTATTTTTTCCTTCTGAGCCAGAATATGATTAAAGGCTACTACTCTATTTTCGTCCAACTCCATTAGTGATTGCATCATGGCCTCATAATATTTTCCGGAGTTAATTTTTCTTGGTGGGCCACTCTCATGGATGCTATCTTAACTTCTATTGGCATGATTGCATCCTGTCCATAAATCAAATTGAAGGGTGTGGTTTTCGTGCTAGTCTTTGGTGTGGCACGATAAGCCAATAGCGATTACACTAAGGCTTCATGCCATTTTCAAGGATGATCTCCCATCATCTTTTGAATAATCCCCTTTAAAGTTTTGTTGGACGCCTCCGCTTGCCCATTTGACTGAGCATAATACAAAGTGGAATTTAGCCTGTATATAGTAGTCATTTAGGAAGCTTAAAACTTTCTGAACAACGAAAGCTTGGCCATTATCTGACACTATAGTCATAGGGATTCCAAATCAGCTAAATATATTTTCTTTTAAAAAATGAATGACCGTTTCTTGTTTGACTTCTTTAGCGGGAATCACATCCACCCATTGAGTAAAATAGCACGTTGTCGCGAGTATAAAATAATGACCTTTTAATGATGGATGGCTAATTTTTCCAATGATATCTACTGCCCAGCAACGAAATGGCCATGGTTAATTATTAAGGCGATGCCTTTCGCAAGTGCTCTCTGGATAGGGCCATGTTCACAGTTTATGCATCATTTAGCAAATTTAGTGCACTCTTTGCTCATTTTTCGCCAAAAATAGCCATTTTGTATTAATACCCATCTCATCTTCACTCTTGATTGATGTATGATATGTCACTAATTATTCCTAATTAAACCCCTTAAATTACCTTTGTTAGACTGAGAGTAGGTGTATTTGATATCCTATTATTTCATTTCAGGTTTAAGTAAGATTTGAGAAGAAATACAAGAAATTCGGTCAAAAATCAGTAAATTCTGCAAAAAGACTGCTTCGTCGATTGTTTGGAAATAAATCACCAGAAATTCTAAAAAATTCCAAATATTCTGACATTCAGGGAGATGAAAGAATACTTCAAGATCTACAACTTACATGCTGAGGACTTGGTGAGATTCGGTACACATTGGCGCCAGTTTTTGAATCAAAGTCAGAAGTATGGAAGTTTGAGAGAAAAGCTTAAGAAATTAATTAATGGCGTGGCAGTTAATGACCCAGTCAAGCCAACTAGAGCGATGGATCAGATTTGAGTCCGATGGATCGCTCTGATGACATCATCAATCCAGACTTTAGGGAAATTTGAGTTTAAGTTAAACTATAACTCCTAATTCCAGGATTAAGGCTTTCTATTATATAAAGGGGTTATTCCAGCCGAATTTCTCATCTTTTTGACAATCTTTGGAGGAGGAAGAAGAAGACGGAGAGGATGTGGATGGTGACAGCTTCCTATTCCAACCTGATAGCTTTCATTCAAAAGATGAGTTGCTAATTATTGTACTTAGGATTATTCATGAAACCCTAGTGTAGTTTTCGTTTTTCTTTAGTTGAATTCTTGTGAACTTTTCGATGCATGATCTTATGAATATGGTTTTATTGTTAATAGAGTTGAAGGAAGAGAGTTCCCTTGACGTACTTTCAGTCCTACATGATTTCTGTGATTGATTGTAGAGATTTATGAGATGGTTTTCATGAAGTTATTGGTTTGCCTTTGAGATAAGCTATGCTACGCGAAGATAGGTTGTGCCAAGGTCATTAGGAGTAGTATAATCTAAAGTAATTGTAGGACCAAAGACAATCTATGCCAAGAAAAGATAGGTTATGCCGTTGGGAACATTAACTTTCTTTTAGGGATTCATGTGAGCTTGTAGCCATATGATCCATAATGCTGAGAGAAGCGAACAAGATGATACCTAGAGAAGACTAATAATGAAACTAGAGCGGATTGAGTAATTCCTAAGTAACTACTCCATTGATTCGAATTGATCAACCTTTTATTTCTTTTCTTTATTAGTTTTGATAACTATATTCTATTTTTGATTCTTTTCCTTAGTTTTAGGGTTTTTAGAATTGATTTTGATTTTCAACGTTTTTCCTGTGAATCGACTCCCGACTTCACCACTATCCTACCTAGTAGTGTAGTGATTGAATAAGAATTATAAATTTAATATTTGATTGAGTTTGTAACGTTTTAACAACCGGTTCGTGGGCGATCAATGTGCACCGCATACACCCTGATGTACTTTTCCCATCATGATTTTCGCTTCTTGTGGGCTTAGGCATTGTAGTAACACACCGTCAGGTATCCTTTTGTTCAAAACATCCTCTACCAATAGAAAATTTGAAGCCTTCGATTTTATTGCTCTATCTGTCTTCGCAGCACATCCTTGCAGGAAATCAATAATTGGTGTTCGCCAATCTTTAGCATCATTATAGATAGTGTTAATGCTCATTGCCAAACTTTCTTTACTTCTTTCCATGACAGGGTTTATTTTGCTAGTCTTGTACACTTGCACCATGGCCAATCCCTTTGATAATTTATACCCTAACGTAGATTGGGCCAAATTTTTGGCCTTCTCATTCTGCAATCGGGGGATATGTTTTATTTCTACCTCTTGAAAATATTCTAATTTTTCCAATGCTATTTTGTGCAATGAAAGAAGTGCATCGTTTGTACACTGATATTCGCATGTTAGCTGATTGATTATGAGTTGCAAATCTCCCTTTACCACTACGTTTTGCACATTCATTTCGCACAACATCTACAAGCCAATTATAAGTGCTTCATATTCTGCTTGATTATTAGTGCACCATTGGCTAAGCAAAAATGAATACGAAAAAGTTTGGCCATTAGGGGCCATAATGTAAACTCCAAGTCCTGCTCCTGTTGATGTTTTTGATCCATCAAAATAAAACGCCCAAGGAGCTATGGATATACATCATATATCTACCATTATTTCTTTTGTGATCTCCTGACAAGGATGGTCTGTTAAGAAATCAGCCAACACTTGGCTTTTGACAGATTTTAGTGTTACAAATTGTATGTCAAATTCAAATAAAGCTAACACCCATCTACCAATTCTTTGGTGTAAATGGGTTTGGAAAACATATACATCATTATATTGAATTTAGAAATAAAATACAGTTACAGGCCTTAGGTAGGCTCTCAATTTCGTACACATGAAGTACAAGGCCAAACATGATTTCTCTATTACGGAATAACGAGTCTCGTATTCATGTAATCTCCTGTTGAGGTAATATATGACCCTTTCGTTCCCATCCTTGTCTTCTTGGACCAAGACTCTGCCGATTGATGTTTCTATGGCAGCAATATATATCTTCAAAGGTTGACCATTTTGTAGCGAAGCCAGTATTGGCGGTTTCGTCAAGTATTCTTTGATCTCCTCAAAGGCTTCTTCATGTTTTTTATCCCAGAAAAAATCGTCCAAGTTTTTGAGCCTCATTAGAGATGAAAATACCTTAGTTTTGCTTGCACAATTTGAGATAAATCGCCTTAGAAAATTTACTTTGCCAAAGAACTGTTGGAGTTCTTTCTTATTCGTAGGCGGTTTAGCAACCAATATTGACATGGCTTTATCTGCGTCCAATTCAATTCCTCTTTGATGGAAGATAAATCCTAAAAAGTTGCCTGACGCTACTCCAAAAGCACACTTCAAAGGATTCAATTTTATGCTATTCTTTCGCATTTGCTCCTATGATTGCCTTAAATGGTTAATATGTTGCGTCCACTTATTGGACTTACACCATTACATCATCCACATATAATTCGACAAAATCACTGATCATATCATGGAATATTAAATTCATGGCTTGTTGGTATGTAGCCCCAGCGTTTTTTAAGCCGAAAGGCATATAACTACCCATTCGTAGCTGCCTAAAGCTCCTGGACAGCGAAATGTTGTCTTAGATACATCTTGCTTAGCTATATATATCTTGTTATAAACAGAATAGCCATCCATGAAAGAACGTACTTCATGCCCGGTGATGAATGCATGAAAGTGCACTCTGAACATGACTAAGAGCAGCTTATTTGCTTAGTTTACATGATTAACATAGATGATTTCGTCTATATATGTTGCTTCACAAAGTTATTTGTATTATGCATGAAATTGAAACAAAGATAGGTCTTTAATGCCAAAACTGTACCTTCTTGGAATGAACCAGATGAAGTGTCATATATGGTTGGAAAGCTCTTGAAGTCTAGTTTCTAGAGAATTTTAGGGTTCGTGATTCCAACTTTTTTAGAAGAAGTTATGGCAATATTAGCGCAGTCTGGATGGCAAAACAGTAAATACTCAGGAAAGACGGATCGATCCTGTTCCCTAGAAGGATCGATCCTTTTATGCAGACAGAACTGACAGAACACACACTTTTCGGATGATCACAGAAGGATCGATCCTCCTTTCACTCGAGAATTTTGAGGAGAAGGATCGATCCCTCTCCTATAGAAGGATCGATCCTACTGTAGATGGATCCATCCTACTATTCATCCTACTATCCATCCTACTGAGAAGGATCGATCTTATCATCTATCCTATTGAGACGGATCCATCCTACTATCTATCCTACTGAGAAGGATCGATCCTACACCTAAGGAAGGATCGATCTTCCTCGGGCGCAGCCAGAAAATGAAGATGTTGATTTCAAAGTATCAATCCTTCACTTAAGGAAGGATCGATCTTACTCGGGCGGATCTGAATACGAGCCATCAGATTTAATCGAAAGGCTGAAATAAAAGCTAGGGTTTCATATCCTTATATAAGGGGAGTTTTTGGACATTTTTGGGGCTCTTTTCTGGACGTTTTCTAAAGGAAGAAGATGGAAACATCTCCATCCATGGCCGAGTAAGCCGCGGGCATGGTGGACGGATGATCTAGCGAGGATTAGGGTTTCTTCTCCAGCAATGGTTCATAGTTTTAATCTTTATTGTTAAACTCTTTTCTATGTATTGGATCTTCAAAGATTATTTTCAGATTATAGATTTCTATGTGGATGATTAATACTATGAATCCAGTCATGCTTATTTCATGATCTTATAATCCCATAGTTTTATCTATTGTTTACCTACTTTATCTCGTGAAATCTTTGCTATGCATTGCCGATTGTGAGAGTTGGTATTGTGTATTCTTAAAGATCCGGTTAGATAGAGTTAGGGCTTTTTCCCGATGAACTTTTGTTGCGCGTTGCCTGTAGTGACAACCGGTGTCGTGTATTCTTAGGTTTGGGTTGGATGAAGTTAGAACTATAATAAGGAAGAATCAATCGTTGGAAGAGACATTTATATATTTTGTTAGATTTATAATTTCATATCTTCCAGTTAAGGTGATTGGGATGTGAATCCCTTAACTGAGTATTGAATGAACCGTTGGTAGAAGAACCTAAGTCCGAGTGAAGTGATTCCCGATGCCTAGCCTTAACTAAATCCTGATTTTCTTTGTTACCTTTATTTTACCGTTACATCTTCGATCTATTTTCTTAACTTTTACGCTCTTGATTATTTTCGATACATTGTTATCTGTGTTTCTAGATCTTTCCTGCTTGTCTCTCTATGGATTCGACCTCTCTTATGTTGTACTGCACCGCGACCGCTGTGCGTGACACATTTGAGCGACATCACCCCGCGGTCAAATCTATAAGAGAATCAATCATAGGCATTGGATATTCATCCTTGGGAGTAGGTAAATTGAGCCTCCTAAAGTCTATGCATATTCTAAGTTTGCCATTTTTCTTCGTGACTGGCATGATATTAGAATGACATTCTACACATTTGGCTATTCTAATAAACTTAGCATGTAAAAGGCATTCTATTTCTTTTTTAATTTCAGGAAAATATTACCGGCAAATCGCCTAGGTGCCTGCTTATGAGATCTAAAGCCTGCCTTTATAGGCAACTTGTGTTCCACTAAGCTTCTATCTAGACCTTGCATTTCGTGGTATTCCCATGCAAAACAATCTTTAAATGATTTTACCAGCGAAACTAACTTATACCTGGTCTCAGCATCTAATCTCTTGCTGATAAAGGTGGGGTTATTTTCCTCCTCTTTGCCCAGGTTGATTTCTTCGAGGGGATCCTGTGCTTGGATATACCCCAATTTACCTTCTGGTTAGCTTTGATAGTCAGCCACTTCTGCACTATCTACCTCATAGAGTCAATCAACTTTGTTAGCTTCACCATAGGTTGCCCCTTTTTGAGCAACTAAATCCCAACGATAAGCCAAAGGTTTGGCCTTTAAGTCCGTCAATGCGGTCTCTTCTTTGGTAGGCTCAATCATGGCACCTATTGGCCAGTTTCCGGCCGACGATTGGGCTCTTGAAGACCATTACATTTGTTCTTAATTGGTTAAAGAGCTGACCAATATCCTGGTCAATGTTTTGTTCTTCATTTTTGGCGATGGCTAGCAACTCATGATTCATCTCCTTGAACCTGATGGGGCCAAAATTCCCATCGTACAGAGAAGCTTCAATGGCATTGGACGACATTGCGAAGGGATGATGATCAGTTTCTATAACCTCCACCCAATCATCATCATTCCAGAAGATGAGGGATTGGTGGAGAGATGAAGGAATGCATCTTGCAGCATGAATCCAATCATGTCCATGAAGGACGTTATAATTCGTTGGGCCATCAATGATGAAAAAGGCCACCGTTTTCTTGCTGCTTCTCACAGTTAATTCGAGAGGTAAGATCCCCTTTTATGAGGCCACCCCCCCCCCCCCCCCCCAGTGAAGCCTGAGAGAACTACCTCTGTTGGTAGCAAATCATTGTCCTTTTTTGCAAGCTTCTTTAGCAATCTGTATGGTATGGTGTTAATGGCAGCTCCATTATCCACGATTACCTTTGATACTGGTACTCCACTGAGTTTGGCCTTGATGTAATGAGGCCTAAGGTGTTTGGTCATCTTCTCGGCTGGTCTTTCGAATAAGACCTGATCTTCGTCTTTCGAACAAGTTTGGTATACAATATGCACTTCTATTGGTTGCTTTCCTTTTCCTTTTGGCTGATTGTTCACAACAAATGAATTGCCTGGCTTGCTATTGCTTAGAGTATGAGATTATTCTGCATCTCCCCACCCAGTAGGGTGAATAATATGGGGCTGAATGATTCCCTCATCTTCGTCCCCCCATCCACTTGGGTGGATAATAAGAGGTTGTGATGGTGGACGACGGTTTCGTGCCACTGAGGCTGGTACCAATCATTTGATAATAGGATTTTGGTAAGCGACTAAGTAGTCGTACTTACCACCGGGTTATCCTGCAGGTCCAATATCTGTATTACCTTCTTCATACAATTGCTATATGAGTTGCTCCAATGATATCCCCCTGCGAGCAACTTCTTTATCGACTTCAACCCTTTCTTCTATCTCGACCATCTCTGGCCCTTGCATAGTATCTTCTTCGCTAGCCGTGATCATGGTCATTGCCTCGCTGGTCTCATTTGATGGTGTCAGCTCCGCCGATGCTGACTGGAGAACGACGAGCCCAAAATGTCTGATGCATCGACGGAGGATTCTCTGGCCCAAGTTGGTATTTTTTATGACAATATGAGTATATTTTTATGACGATACATGTATTTTTTGAAAAACGCGTGTCTCAACTTCTTTTCATGAGTATCTTCAGGATACATACGTGTACAATATTGATGAATGTGTACGAGGTTTGTTGCATACCACCTAAAAAATATCAAGGCATGGCTCCTCCCGCCATCTTCTCTTCTCCCTCTCCACTACCTCCTCTTGTCGCGCCCCGACCCGCGAAAGCCCAACCGGGCCGGGCGACGCGAACCGAAACCTAACAAACCGCGGAAAACAAAGCTGGCGAGGGTTCCCTCTAACCTATTAGTCTCCCTAATAGTTCACCAAAAGCACCCCCAGATTAAAAGACAATATAATAATGAAGCCTCGAACCACAGATTTAAGAACTCAAAAAGATTTAATATACATATCCTCGGAGAGGGGGGAGTTCAAATACAACATTACTCCCGTAGGAGACTATCTAACATAGGATAAAAACTGTAAAGGATCACCACCTCTCAGACTCCGCCTGGCGCCGCCACACCGCCGACCAACTGCCCGGTAGGGGCCAAGGAAGAAGAACTGACGCCTGCACCTGCAAAACGTAGCCCGGGTAGGAGTGAGCACTAAGCTCAGTAGGGATCTACACTACGACACACAGAAGGAAGAGGGAAACGCAACAGTGTCGCCATCAAGTAGAACCTGGGTGTATACAGGGGTCCCATAACCCCACCGCGTGTCCCTGAGGCCCCGATCATGGTCTTCCAGCCGGGCTGGTCACATGTCAGGTCACACTCAGTAGCAGGAAACAACACTGCTGACTCTCAACAGGACACAGAACACTGTTTGGTGGGAAAAGACACCACTGAGTAGGTAACTCCTCTACTCAAGAGTTTAAGAACGCCGGACACCAGCTACACCTCAGATACGACTCGAGGCCGACACGACCTCTACAATCATCAAGCAACAAGTGCACTAGTCATCTAAGCCTATCATCGAATCGACTGGACACCACAATTCAAATCGGGTCCAAACCACCCAACCCCGGTCCTAGGGCTAAGTCCGAGCTTCCAGCCTCGGGACGGCGACCCAAAGATCACCCACGCCCTAACCAATGCAACTAATGCACAAATCAACAATGCATGCTATGACATACACAAATAAGAAGCAAAGCATGCAACAGTATGTCAAGCATCATATAAGTCAACTGGATCGCTGCAGCGGTACTACCAACCGCTGCCAGCCTATCCGCAGCGGATCCCGGCATTACGACGGTACCGCGACCGCCAACCGCGGACTCCTGCAACGGGAAGTAACCCCGAAAACCGCTGATGAACAGTAAACAATATAATATTATATTCCGAAATATAATATTATATTCAACACCCAAAAACCACTACTTATGGGCTAATTGATCCCGTCGATCCGACATCCAAACAATGTCGGATTCAAGATCCAACTTAGCCACCAGTAGATGTATATACCAGGATCAACATATCCAAATTCATAATCATCCAACGGTTGGATTAACGGAAAATACAAATCAAAATCGCTAATCAACTCACTTACCAATTTAATTGCTGCAACGCAGCCCTCCAGCAAACAATTCATAAACAATCGTAGAAAAATCGAAAAACTACGAAATAAGATGGAATGGAAAGCTAAGGAATAGATATACAACTCTTATGTTTATCAAAAGCCAAGATCATCTAGACACCGGCCGGAAAACTCGCCGCAAGCCGGCTGTTATTCAAGAACAGCAGAAAACCAGAAATCCGAGCTTAATCATGCATAAAACCTACTCAAATCTCATACAAACATCATGAAACTTATATTAGTAATTCTAATAGGAATAAGGAATCCAACAAAACAAGGATCAACAAGATCCAACGGCTAGATCTAGAGAAAACCCGAAAAAAATATCAGTAGGTATAACTCTACCTAACAGCGCTTTCCTCGGCTGATTCCCCGCGAGTTGATCACCAACAAGCTTTCAAACCACTTCAGAGATCTTCCTCTCGTTGTCACGGATCCAACGAGCCTTAGAACGCCAAAAAAGATGGTCGGAGGAGGGGGAACGGAGGTGAGGAAGATGGCTGCCGGAAACAGGGGAAAAACAGGGCTCTCGGGAGAAGAAAGAAGGAAGAAGAAGAAAGGAGGAGAAGGAAGAAGAAGAGGGGAAGAAAAGGAGGGAAAGGGGAAGGGGAAAGCCGGGGGAAGGGGGAAAAAGTGAGGGAAGGGGAGGGAAAGTCCTCCCCCTCTGACAGGGGAGAGCGACGGCCAACGGCGGCCGTTCTCGCGAAGCAGAAAAGCCACCGACACGATTCCGATCGATCGCTCCAAGGAGCGATCGATCGCTCGCGCCCCGGATCGATCCCAACACCAAGTCGAATCGATCTGAGCGGGTCAAACCCACCGACTCGCTCACGAGTCCGATCGATCGTTCCAAGTAGTGATCGATCGCTCAAGGGTCGTCAGCTGCCCAAAGGCAAGCTTTCGCGCGCCCGAGTTGGGATCTTCCGATCCCGGGTCCACCTAGCCATTCTAAACAAGCATTTACACAAACAAGGCCAGTGTGTGCACACGCGGGTGTGAAACAAACCAACAAGGCGCAATTTACCAAATTGCCCTTGCGGTCTACAACGAGCCACAGGGGTAGAGGGGCAGGGGCAGGTCCTCACACCTCTTCTCTTCTCCCTCTCTACTCTTCTGCCTTATTCTTTCATCTCTCCGATGAATTATTTTGGCGAAAGTAGAGAAGTGGAGACAGTGGAATGGGATGAGAGATGAAAGAATAAAGGAGAAGAGTGGTTAGGGAGAAGAGAAGAGGAGGCAATGGAGAGGAAGAAGAGAAGAGGAGGCAGAGGAGGAGCCATGCCCGGCAGGAGGGAGGAAGAGGATTCAGGAAGAAGATGTTTTGGGAAGAAGACACATCCCGTCGCATTAAATGTGACGGGATGTTTTTGTAATTTTTTAACCAAAATCAGAATGTGAACATTGTTATTTTGTCTTTTTGTCATTAAATGCGAGTGGTAAAATCAGGATTTATATAGTTAGGGGTCCTCTGTTGCAAAAAAAACTTGAGGGGGGGTCTCATTTTGCCAAATGTGAATATTAAGGGTCCAATATGGCAAAAAATCCATTAGACTAGACCTGAATCTAGGCCAACTGACCCGATCTGACATGACTAGCTCACCAAACCATGTGCACCTACTTTACTAGTTTATTGCTTTATTAGGTCATTTGCTATATTAGATGCTTGCTTTATTTGATTAGTGGTCTAAATTTGAATTATGTTTCTCTTTATGAATAGTAGTTGCCTGAATAAGAGATTAATATCCCTCTTATAAGGAAGTCTCTCTTATCAGGAAGGTCCTATTGTAAGCTTATTTGTAGGCCTTTGCTCAGTGAATAATATAGACAAGAAAATTATCCGAAAACTTATGTTGTTAAGCTGAGTTTCTCTCATGAGCTCTTCAAGGCTGAGATCGCCCTGTCACAGGCGTCTCTTCTACCACTCATCTATCCCTGAGACCCGTTATGAGTAGGAGACTCGCAACGCCCTCATGACAAGTTTCATGGAAAAAATTACTGTGTTTATACAAGAACTGTATAGCGCTAGTTTCAGCTGGAACCAGCCACTCATTACCCCATCTACGTCGTCCGTCCTCATTACCCCAATACCCTATTCATCACCTTCACAAAGCCTCCCAATCCTCAATCTCAACCATCTACCAAACCCCTCTCTTCAATCCCAACCGTCCCTAACCAAACTTCTATTAATCTCTTTCCAAGCCAAGCATCACTGTCCCCTCCCCCAAGCCAAGATGAACCCATCTTCAGCAATTCATCCCCGACGTCACCGAAAGATGCCACTGCCTCCTCGACGTTTGCGACCACTGATGAGTCAGAAGTTATTCGTAATTAAATCCCTTAAATTACCTTTGTTAGGCCTAGAGTGTTTGTATTTAATAGTTTGTTAGTTGATTTCAGGTCTAATCATGATTTGAGAAGAAATACAAGATTTGCAGTTAAAAATATGGATTTATGTGAAAAAGACTGCTTCGTTGGTTTTCAGGAAAATATTTTACAGAAAATATTTATTATTTAAAATATTCTGAAAATTTATTACATGATATAAGACTTCAAGAGCTACAACTTTCATCTTAGATACTTTGTGAGATTACTGTTGGATTGATACCAATTTTGAAGAATACACAGATATACAGCTGCTCGAAAAATGGTTTGTCGATGTTTAGAATAATATTCATAAAATCTTCCAGATAAATCTAAATATTATGAGTTCTTCTTGATATGATATAGAACTTCCTAATCTACAACTTTTGTGTTTGACAAGTTTTCATATTCCTGACAGATTAGACCCAATTCTGATCAGAATATGGCTGCCAGGATTAATTCAGGAAATCCGAGTTGTAGTAGAAGTCCAACTTAGTCAAAACTCTAATTTCGGAAGTTCTCCTATAAATAGGGTTATTCATTCGAATTTCTCATCTTTTTGACTATCTTTGGAGAAGGAATTAAAGAGAAGACGACGAGGATGCGGATGGTGACATCTAACTCGTATTCCAAGTCGATGGCGTTCATCCAAAAGATGAATTGCTAATTATTGTACTTAGGATTATTCACGAAACCCTAGCTTAGTTTTCTATATTCTTTGATTTGAATCTTGTAATCTTCTCAAGATATGATCCTATGAATATGTTTTTCATTGTTAATAAAGTTAAAGGAACAGAGTTCCCTTGACATATTTTCAGTCCTACATGATTTCTGTGATTGATTGTACAGATTCATAGGATGGTTTTCATGTGATTTATGATTTGCTTTTCAGATAGGCTATGCTATGCTAGGATAGGTTGTGCTAAGATCATTAGGAGTAGAATAAAGTAAGATAATTGTAGAATTGAAGACAACATATGCCAGGAAAGATAGGCTATGCCATTAGGAACATAAATCTTATTTTAGGGATACATGTAAGCTTAAGAAGTTGTGGATCCATAATGTTTAGATAAAAGAACAAGAGGATAACTAGAGAAGATTGAAAGCGAAACTAGGACGGATTGAGTAATTCTTAAGTCACTTATCCATTGATTGGAATTGATCAATTTTAATTGCTTTCCTTAGATAGTTTTAGTTAATTCAAACCTATCATTGATTCTTTTGCTTAGGTTTAGCATTTTGAGAATTGATTTCAATCTTTCCTGGTAAATTCCCTGTGGTTCGACTCTGAAATCCACCTCTATTTCTACCTAGTAGTGTAGAGATTGAATAATGATTATAAATTTAATATTTAATTGAGTTTGCACTGTTTTAACGGCACGTTCGCAACACATCAACCACCACTGTGCCAAGCTCCGATCGGCCTTGGTCTTCGCCGGATATCCTCTACAACTACCCTACTGCCTACCAAGTTCCATCGTCATTCTCGATTCTCCTCTTTCCCAAGCTCCCTATCACCGGAGAGTCAAGCCCCACCTCCCTCTCTTCTCTCGCCGACCACACTGCCGCCATGCAAGGCTCTAGCTGGTCTTCTTCACTGGATCTTCTCACCAACCAGGCTTCGTCATCGACATTCTCCCAAGTCACCACATCACTACCGATGTCATAGCCACCGGTCATCTTCCCCGCACACTTCGCCACCAACCGCCAGATCTCTCATCGTAGCGCGATCATCCTCCCCTCCCTCGCCATAAGGTCCCGCCGAACATCAAGCCGTCCGGTTTCACCTCACGTAGCCTTATCGTCGTCTTCGCTGCAATCCTCCAATGCCACAACCTTTCCTTTCGCTCCGGGCAGCTGCCATCTTCCCAAGCACTCGCACCGAACCATTTTCGATTCAAGAGGTTTGTGCAAGTTTAAAAAATTTGACGTCTAGCTGAATCGACAAACCATCTCGACCTTGACAACAAGGTCGCTTTTCAAGGGGTGTGGAGTGTTATGGATCAGAATATACTTAATCTAGGCCATCTAAACCGATCTGACATGACCAGCTCACCAAACCATGCTCACCTACTTTATTACTTTATTGCTTTATTAGGTTATTTGCTATATTAGATTATTGCTATATTTGATTAGTGTTTTAAATTTGAATTGAGTTTCCGTTTATGAATTGTCGTTGCCTGAATAAGAGATTCTCTCTTACATGAAAGGTCCTATTGTAAATCTATTTATAGGCCTTTACTCAATGAATAAAATAGATAAGAAAATTACCCAACTTATGTTGTTAGGCTGAACTTCTCTCCTGATCTCTTCAAGGCTGAGATCGGCCAGACAAATCTTCAACGACTCATCCATGCCTGAGACCGTGACGAGTAGGAGACTCGTAACATTGACATAGTCCGATTACTTGTGCGGTTTTGATGACCCCCTTGACTTTAAGTATGAGCTTTTATTTGGTCAAGTTTGCATACCTCATCCCGGTCCAATGCTTTCCTTTGAACCACTCTAGCTTTGAAGTCATTGTTAATTGACGTATAAGTAAGACAGGTCTAGGCCACCAATTCATTTATTGTAGGTCGTGTTGTTGATATCTTGATTATTTTAAAAAAGAGACATGATTGAAAAATAAATTTTCTCATTATTTTTATATGTTTTCTTTGTAGATTGTTAGTTTTAATTGAACTAGAGGCAAACTCATTTGAAATTTTTTGACGATAGATGATTTCGAATGAGAGTTATCAGTGTAGAAGATGATTACATAATACATATAAGTGTTTAACTATGTGTTCACTCTATTTATTGTGGTTTCCTTTAGTTTGATTCATGGCGAAAGCTTCAGCGTACTTGGCCTTCAAGGATAGTGGCAGGATACTCATGCCAATCACAACCCTTAGAAATCTTGATATTGTAAAATACCCCCCTCTTTTTTAATTATAGCACAAAAAATGCTCTTCTGTCAATGTTCGTCTAGTTAACTAACCAACCCTGGTAAAGGACTAATTAGGATAGAAAACGTTACTTAAATGCCCGTATGTGCGTTAGATTTGACATAAGCTAATATATGCCAAACGACATAGATTTGGAGTGGCATGAATTGATGTATGCCACATGGCATGGGCCTCTCTCTTGTCCTTCTTTCTCATGTCCTGTTTAAATGCATCTCGCCCCTCCAACCCGTTTGTTCCCTGCTGACCCATTTGTTTCCCATGAAACCTACTTGACCCGCCCCACCCATGGAAACAAACGGGTCGGCGTTGAGAGATGCATTTAAACAGGACAGTTTAATTGCGAGGACGTGGCAGAGATAGATTCTCCTTGCCCTGCCCTCGCCCCGACTCTTAGGCCCTGTTTGGTACTGGGATAAGGGCTCGGGATTGGTTGCCCTTATCCCGGGATAGCACCCAAACAGGGTCTTATCCCCACCCGGGGATAAGGTTTATCCTGGAATTCCTAATCCCAGGATTAGAGGGGGTTTTATGCAAAAACCCCTCAAACCCCACCTACCCCATCTACTTTCCACATCACCAGTCCCTATTCCTATCCTAACTTTTTCATCCAATATTATTAATTTACTTTACACCTCACCAATCCAAAATTAAATTAATAATAGAAAAGGTAGCTCATTGATGTGTATAAATTAATGATATAAATTAATATAAATTAATAATAGAAAAGGTAGATCATTGATGTATATAAATTAATAATAGAAAAGGTAGCTCATTGATGTGTATAAATTAATATAATAAATTAATTGCTATATTTATAAAAAAAATTATTATATTAATATAAATGGGTCATCATGAGGATGCAATGATGTGTATAACCATGCCATGTTATCATGCTATGTCATGTGACGATGCGATCCTTTTTTGCATTCGCTGTAAGTGGAGGTCACGTGTTCGTCGCCGAAGGCCACGGTGCCGACAAGAATGCCCCCAACACCGTCGAGCTATACGACCTGGTGGAGGACAGGCGGGCATCGATGCTGACGATGACGGAGGAGTGGGCGTCTGCAGGATATGGCAAATAAGTGGGCGTTGATATTGGAGGGATTAACAGGAGGAGGCATCGAAAAGGACGGGGTGGGGTGGTAATATTATACTTTAATTAATATAATATGTATTATCATATTATTAAGTAATTTATTAAAGCCAAGGTGAATATTTATGTATTATCACATTATTAATTAAAGTACTAATATTATTAATTTACTTTCCATCTCACCAATCCCTATTCTTATTCCACTTTTTTCATCCAATATTATTCATTTACTTTACACCTCACCAATCTCAAGTAATCATTACCTCCTTATCCCCACTTTTTCAACCAAACACCAAGGTGGGATAATATTTATCCCACAACTTATCCCGGGTTACTAATCCTTATCCCATCTAATTCCGGGATAGACTATCCCACAACCAAACGAGGTCTAATACAGTCCTACATAGGCTTTGGAATGAAAAAATACATTATATTCCGGAAAGAACAAACGTGTCATTAGAGAGGTGCGAATGGAATGGGTGAAACCCACCCACCCTTCCACATTGCCGTTCCTATCTCGCCCCTTTAACCCCATTATTATCACCAAACGCTATAAGATTAAGAGGAGTTAAACCCGAAAATGGGGTTAAGCTTCTCTCTCTCATTTACACTCATCAAATATATTCTAATATTATTTTAATGATGTCAAAATATAAATAATGAGAAAATAATATATTTTTTACATGATGTGAACCAATCATGGTACAACACGTGGCATGTGAGACACACCTATATTAATATTTTATTATAATAATATGTTATTGATATTATTTAAATACACTACGCAAATGAAAGTTTTTTTACGCCTTTAGACTTTTTTATGCACTTCTAAAAATACATGCAAATATTTTTATGATGGTATAAAAATGTTTACGTGTAGTAACATTTTTTGTGCGTGTTTGTTTTTCTACGTGTAAATATTTTTGTGAGCCCATAAACATTTTTGTATGCGTTTTTATGAGCGTATAAAAACTTTTGCGCACGCATAATATTTTTTTATATAAGTACTGTATTAAATAATATTATTCATATGTTATTATAATAAAATACTAATATAAGTGGTCCACATGCCACATGTCATATCACGATTGGTCAACATCATGCAAAAAATATTTTGTTTTATATTATTTTAATAATAAATATTAAAATATAATTATTATATTAATATAAGTGGGTCTGCATGGATGCATTGATGTGTACAAACATTATTTTATATTATTTTTACAATAAATATTAAAATATTATTATTATATTAATATAAGTGGGTCCGTATGAGATGCTTTGATACAATATTATATATTTTATAATATTATATTTTTTATACACTTTACGTAAAAATATTTTAATTAACTTAATAATTAATTCAAATATTATAATCTTAACCCACTAGGTTACCCATTATTATAATATTATATATTTTATACACTTTATAATTTTTATTCTTATCCCAAGCTTAACTCACCAACTTACCCCTTTTTTTAAACCAAACGTCAAAAGTGAGTTAAGTTTACCTCCATTTCTTATCCCTACTTTTTTACCCCTAACTCCCTTAAACCTATTCCTCTTAACCCCGAATCAAACCGGGCTCACGCCCTCTTGCTCTCTCATGCCCTCTCGTGCCCCGTCTCCCTCCTCTGTCCCTTCTCTCTCTCTCTCTCTCAAACCCTTCTCTGTCCTATAATTTTTTATTTACGGTTAAACATTCAACATTGGAGTGAAGGGCTAAAAGGTAGCTTTGTCCACCTCCATTAGAGGCAGATGATGGCGTGAGGGATATTCACACGAAAGCAAAGCCGAGGGATATTTTGTGCTGGGGCTAGGGTGCGGGGGCGCGGGTACGAGGGGTTATTTTGTAACATCGTTAGTTTTGAGGGGGTAAATATACAATTAATTAACCGATGTCAAGCAATTTTATTTTTTTGAAAAGTTAAGTTAAAAGAACACTAGGAAAGTAGGAATTTATGAGAAGAAAATGAATTTATAGAAGACTTTTAAGTCACACTAGAAAAATAGTAGCATGTGAGAATATGATGGTATGGTCCAAGTCCACTTTGTCCGACATCAATTGTACTATAGAAAATTGACTTCCAATCTGATTTATACGATTCCATTGCGTCGTGCTGACATAAATTTCTCTTTTTTTTTTACTAACCATGCAATCCAATCGAACGGAATAGGAAGAAGAATCCACCAATCCGAAGTATCTACTTCCAATTGACAAAATGGACA
>OY986974.1:9068196-9121133 GCA_963920575.1 Narthecium ossifragum | reverse complement strand
AATTGAATAGAACAAACCGATGATATCCTCGATCTCACGCACCACCAAGGGGAGTGCCGCCTCCAACACCGCAATAACCTAAAAGAGAAGGGACTGCATCGACCTGCATCGCCGATGCAGCCCAGGTAGGAGTGAGCAACAAAGCTTGCTCAGTAGGGTTCTACGCTATTCAACGTCGCACAGAAAGGAAGGGAAACAACAACAGTGTCGTTTCTCCGCCTAAGTCTAAAGGATGCCACAGGGTCCCATAACCCCTATCGATTCCCCAAGCGATCCTACTCTTCTCAACCGACCACGCTGGGAACATCAACCAAACACGCTGGGAGGAAACAAGAATCAGAGCCAGTAGGAACACCCTTTACCCAGCAGGAAACCACTGCCTGGAGACACACGTCAGGGACATCGACAACCATCCTTAGCACTTGGCCTTGGAGAACCGATACGACCTCTAAACCTCAAACAATATAATATTCCAGTCCAACTACCTAATAATCCTCGAATGATATCAAATATGATCACTGATAACAATCACGTCCTAATCCTCGACTACCCCAAACCCCGGTCCTAGGGCTAGATCCAGGCTACCCGAGAACCCCGGATCAACGATCGAAACCATCGTCTACCACCTAGCCTGATGCTTCTAATGCAAACAGATGCATGCAATGCTCAAGCACAGAGATATAGGAATAGCAGCATGCAACAATATGCCAAGACAACATACACGGGCTAGGCGAAGCGTCAAGCTTGCCGGAGGGTAAACATGCATAAAGCAGAGAAAGGCTTAAACTACAATTATACAATATTATAACGGCGCCCACGGACCGTTAGCAAGCAATTTCTACAACGGGGGCACAACCCCGGCCACACAGATAATAATCAACCACATATAAGGCACACCCTCTGCCATTTAATTAGCTAAACATCCCAAGGGGCACAACCCCCTTGGTTCAACCACAAGCTAAATATACATATAAATAAGCATGACATGTGATTAATTGCTAATTAAACAAGGATGATTTATACCTAATTAGACATGCCGAAAATCAAACAATTAATCATCTAAAAACAACCAATTAGAACATGCTAGCCATCGAGATCTCTAGGAATACCAATCACATGAATCCCGAAGAATCAAACATGATAAAACATCGAAAATCCACAAAAAACACTATTCATGACTGGCGGTCGATCAACGTGTGAGGACCCGTCCCTCCATCCCTCTGCTTGTTGTTGACCCCAGGGGGAAATTTGGGAAATTGCGCCTTGGCGGTCGTTTTCACACTGGGTGTGCACACACAGGCCTTGCTTGATGGTTGTGTTTGTTAGAAAGGTTAGGTGGGACCTAGTTTGGGAGTTCTGGGCTTGGGCCCGTTTTCCAGCCCAAGTTTGCACTTCTGGGCAGGGAGGATCGATCCTTTGGTCGTGGAGGATCGATCCTGCCTGTGCCTGGAAGTCTCTGTCGGTGGCTTTCGAAGGACGGCCACCGCGGTGGCCTTCGCTTCCCCTGTCAGGGGAGGGAAGACTTTCCCTCCCCTCCCCCAGCTTTTCACCGCCTTCGCCGGCTTTCCCCCGGCCTTAACCGCCCTTTCCCCTCTTCTTTTCTTCCTCTCTTCTTCTTCTTTCCCCGCGAGAACTCTGTTTCTTCCCCTGTTCAGACCGCTCCTTCTCCTCCTCCGTTCTCCCTCCTCCGGCCACCGTTCTTGGAGCTTGAAGGCTCGTTGGAACCATGACGGCGTGAGGAAGATCCTTAGCTAGGCTTCGTGGATCGAAGCTGCTCTGAGGAGGTAGGGTTCCCACTCCAAACTCCGGCTAGCTTTGAGAGTTTAAAATCCAATTTTGTTTTCTTGATTAATCTCCTTGTGGAGTTGTTGTTTCCCCGTTTTGAGGCCTTGAGTAGCCTCGTGGTACTCAGATCTACCAACCCACCAAGTTTGGTGAGGTTTGGTTGTGTCTTCCGGCGGTTCTCCGGCCGGAAGCACGCCGGAACCCATTTTTGGGTGATCGATCCTTCTGGGAGGAAGGATCGGTCCTCTGGTGTTGGCTTGCTGTGCCCATCACATGATCGATCTTCTTATGGGAGGAGATCGATCATGGGGCCTGGGTAAGCATGGTTACCCTTCGTCCCGAGAATGATCGATCTTCCTGGGAGGAAGGATCGATCTTCCTTGGTGCGACTGGAAGGGTGCCCTTTGTCACCAAAAAGATCGATCTTCCTAGGAGGAATGATCGATCTTCTTTGGCTCGACAGTGAGGGAAGCTCACTGTTGCTTGGATGATCGATCCTTCCCTTGGTGAGGATCGATCCTTCAGTAGCAGAGAGGGTTTTCAAGAGTTTTGCCCGCGGGGCTTCGCATGTATGTGGTTTTTACGTTTTTACCCTTGGGGTTTGTCCTGTTATGGATCATGCTTGAATGTTTATCGCTTTGTGGTTGAACCGAGAGGGTGATGTCTCTCGGGGTGAGTAGAATAAATGGGCTGACAGTATGCCCTTACCGCTTTGTGGTGAACCGAGGGAGTCATGACCCTCGGGAGTGTTTAGTATAAATGGGCCGAAGGTGTGCCCTTGCTATGTTGGTTGTTTACAGCTTTATCATACTTATCCTGCCCTGTGTTCCTGTGCATTAGGCATGCTAGGGTAGGTTGGGTTGGTGTTGACTCTGCTGCTTAGAGTACCGAGTGATGGTAGTCTTAACCTCGGTTGTTCCGCCAAGTGCGGAGATCCCGCTTGGAGAAGGGGGTCCTACTGGTTGCGTCGTGTCCACCCTGCGTCAGGGAATGTCGGAGTTGCACACCCCTGAGCAGTGGCGTTATCAGAGACATGCACCTAGGACAGGAACCCTTCGGGTTATTGACGGGATTTATGGGATCCTTGGCAAGCCTCGGTACTTGGCCTCAGGGTTTGGTTCTTTTGGGTTTTGCCTTCTTAGCGAGAGTGGTAGAGTAGGACCCTGCTGAGCTGTTGCTCATGCCTACCTGGACTGTGTTTGTTGCAGGTGCAGGTGGCCGCTCTGTTCCTGTGTTACCCCCTCAGTCGTCTCGTGGCAGCGTGCCGGATCCTGACCATGTCTGAGGGTCAGGATGGGTTCGTTTGTGCGTTCGCGGAGACCCCGGTGGGTGGTGTAGCTTCTTTTTGGGGACTGTTGATCCCTTGTAGCGTGTTGTACTAGAACCCTATTAACTATTTTATTACTGTTTTGTAATAAATGTTAATAGCTGTTGTTTAGTACCTTTGCTTCCGCTTGTGACTGTTGGCAGCTGTTTCCGCCAGCTGGCCGTAGTCTCAGCTGTTTCCGCCAGTTGAGGCTAGTGGTTGTAGATTTTTTCCCCTCGCGTCCCCGGCCCGGTTGCGCTCTGCGGGTCGGGGCGCGACACAACGGATCGACCGTGAAAAATCTAAGGTTGACGGTCGATCAACGGATCGACCGTGAGGGGTTATTTCGCTATTTTTTGGGCTCACGGTCGACTGTGGAGACCGCGACGGTCGATCCACGGATCATCCGTGGCACTGTTCATCAAGAACTCTGCTCTGACACTGCTTCGTACAAAAATCACCAAAACGCATAGAAAAATCGGAAAAATATAAAATCAATTGTGTTGGAAAGTAGACTCACAGATCTACAACTCTTATTTCTCATAAAAATCCGAGATCATCCATGTACAAGCCGGAAAACTCGCCGCAAGCCGGCTGTTCTTCATGAACAGCAGAAAACCGGAAATCCGAGATTTATCATGCTTAAATCCTACTGAAATCTTAACCAAAGTTCATGAAACTTATATCAGTAATTATACTAGGCCACATGCATCTAATAACACAAATTCATCAAGATCTAACGGCTAGATCTAACGAAACCCCATTAATTAACTCATGTAGGTAGAACACCTACCGGACTGCGCATTCCTCGGTTGATCCCTCGCAAACCAGCCACCAACGAGGTTCCACACCACACCAGGAGTCTTCCTCTCGTTGCCACGAATCCAACAAGCTTTCAAGCTCCCAAAATGGTGGTCGGAGGAGGGAGAACGGTGGAGAAGAAGATGGCTGCCAGAACAGGGAAAAACAGAGGAACCAGGGCACCGCGGGAAGAAGAAAGAAAGAAGGAAGAGAAGAGAAGGAAGAAGAGGAAGAGAAAGAAGGGGAAGGTCAGGGAATCTCAGGGAAGGTGAGGGAAGGTCGGGGAAGGTGGGATAGGTCCTCTGTTCCCTGATAAAGGAGGACGATGGAAGTTCAACCGCTCTGCTGCAAACCCAACTGCCCAACCTCTGCTAACGAGTCCGATCCATCGCTCCTTAGAGCGATCGATCGCTCAAGGGCCGTAAGCTGCCCAAAAGCAAGCTTCAGCGCGCCCGAGCTGGGATCTTCCGATCCCGAGTCCACCTAACCATTCTAATCAAGCACAAACACAAACAAGGTCAGTGTGTGCACACGTGGGTGTGAAACTGACCACCAGGGAGCATATTTACCAAAATGCCACTGGGGTCAAAAACAGCGATGCGATCAACCGATCGCATCCCAGGGACAACCGAGCCAAACCACAAATCCAGACCCTCGACCTAACGCGGTCGGACCGGGTTGGAGGTACGGGTCCTCACACGTCTCCAAGCTTTCGGGTCACCAAAGTCCAGCGTCGCCCCTCTCGACTCCACCGTCTCCGAGCTTGCGGGTCCCATCCGACCTCGGATCCGAGTAGTCGAAACCTCGCCCGTCCTTCTCCGACTCCCTTCTGGCGAGATCCGGTAGCCAGCGTCGTCCCCCCCTCTGGACTCCGCCGTCTCCGAGCTTCCGGGTCACCAGAGTCCAGTGCCGCCTCTCTCGACTCCACCGTCTCCGAGCTTCCGGGTCCCATCCAACCTTGGATCTGAGTAGTCGAGACCTCGCCGGTCCTTCTTCGACTTCCTTCCGGCGAGATCCGGCAGCCAGCGTCATCCCCCTAGCTCACGGTCACCATCCTCGAGAAGCTCCTCTGCCTGGGCTGGTTCAGCCAAACCAACCTGTCTGGTCCGATCAGATCAAACCTGATTGAGCCAGGTTGATCCACACCCCCACCTTGCACCTGATTCGATTCAGATCCGATTGAACAGTACAGATTGATCCATGCCGGGCCTCAGCCATTTCATTAAGGTGCATGCATAACCATTAATACCCATTACGCCTCCAGCCCAATAGCCTACAACTCCTCTTAGAGTCGGTTCACTGCAGCTAGGCAAGGCGGGTGCACCCTCGCCGTCAGTCCCGGACCACGACCTGGTAGTGGTACATTTAAAGGCGATCCACCTTAGCGAGCCGACTCAATCAGATGAAATACATTTTAAAAAGATGAAAATGTATTTAAAAAGATGAAAAGACATTTTAAAAAAATGAAAATGTATTTAAAAAGATGAAAATGAATTTGAAAAGACCATAATACCCCTTCTTCCTACTTATTACCCCTCCTCTCTCTCTCTCGCTCGCTCGTTCCCCCCACCCTCTTCTCACTTCCTGATCCCGAACAAGCACCGGTCGGCGTCCCGCCCTTGCCCGGAGCTCCATCACCGGATCATTTTCATCTTTGTCAGTTGATGTCTGATCATTTTCATCTTTCTCAGCTCATTTTCATCTTTGTCAGTTGATGTCAGATCATTTTCATCTTTCTCAGTTGATGTCAGATCATTTTCATCTTTGTCAGCTCATTTCCATCATTGTTAGTTCATTTTCATCTTTGTCAGATCATTTTCATCCTTTTCAGCTCATTTTCATCTTTGTCAGTTGATGTCTAATCATTTTCATCTTTCTCAGTTGATGTCAGCTCATTTTCATTTTTGTCAGATCATTTTCATCTTTGTCAGTCATTTTCATCTTTG
The DNA here is from genome assembly GCA_963920575.1 of Narthecium ossifragum. Classification (NCBI taxonomy): domain Eukaryota; kingdom Viridiplantae; phylum Streptophyta; class Magnoliopsida; order Dioscoreales; family Nartheciaceae; genus Narthecium; species Narthecium ossifragum. The sequence continues at coordinate 9,115,295 of OY986974.1, read as the reverse complement.
TCAGATCATTTTCATATTTGTCGGCTCATTTTCATCTTTGTCAGTTGATGTCTGATCATTTTCATCTTTCTCAGCTCATTTTCATCATTTTCATCTTTGTCAGATCATTTTCATCTTTGTTAGCTCATTTTCATCTTTGTCAGATCATTTTCATCTTTGTCAGCTCATTTTCATCTTTGTCAGATCATTTTCATCTTTGTCAGTCATTTTCATCTTTGTCAGATCATTTTCATCTTTGTCAGTTGATGTCTGATCATTTTCATCTTTGTCAACTCATTTTCATCTTTGTCAGTCATTTTCATATTTGTCAGCTCATTTTCATCTTTGTCAGTTGATGTCTGATCATTTTCATCTTTCTCAGCTCATTTTCATCTTTCTCAGTTGATGTCAGATCATTTTCATCTTTGTCAGCTCATTTTCATCTTTGTCAGATTATTTTCATCTTTGTCAGTCATTTTCATCTTTCTCAGCTCATTATGAAAATACATTTAAAATGATGAAAATAGAGTTAAAAAGATGAAAATGTATGAAAGATGAAAATGAATTCAGAAAAATGAAAATGAATTTGAAAGATGAAAATGAATTGTCAAAGATAAAAATGAGTTTAGAAATATGAAAATGAACTAAGAAAGATGAAAATGCAGGAAAGATGAAAATGAATTTAGAAAGATGAAAATGAATTCAGAAAGATGAAAATGATTTTAGAAAGATGAAAATGAATTGAGAAAGGTGAAAATGAATTTAGAAAGATGAAAATAGAGTTAAGAAGATCAAAATAAAAGTAAAAAGAAGAAAATACATTTAAAATGATGAAAATAAAGTTAAAAAGATGAAAATGTATAAAAGATGAAAATGAATTCAGAAAGATGAAAATGAGTTCAGAAAGATTAAAATAAATTCAGAAAGATGAAAATGAATTGTCAAACTTGAAAATGAGTTCAGAGAGATGAAAATGAACTAAGAAAGATGAAATGAATTGTCAAAGATGAAAATAAATTTATAAAGATGAAAATGTATTTAAAAAGATGAAAATAAATTTAGAAAGATGAAAATGAATTTAAAAATATGAAAATATAGGAAAGATGAAAATGAGTTTAGAAAGATGAAAATACATTAAAAAGATGAAAATACATTTAAAAAGATGAAAATGGTGTTAAAAAGATAAAAATAAAGTTTAAAAGACAAAAATGAAGTTGAAAAATGAATATGCTGGAAAGATAAAAACGCATTCAAAAAGATGAAAATGAGTTTAAAAAAGATGAAAATACATTGAAAAGATTAAAACAATAAATTTAGAAAGATGAAAATGAATTTAGAAAGTTGAAAATGAATTTAAAATGATGAGAATACAGGAAAGATGAAAATGAATTTACAAAGATGAAAATGAATTTAAAAAGATAAAACCATCCCAATCTGGCTGTAATCTGGTCAAGTCTGGATTGCTGGATTTGAGCATGATCAGATTGAGCTGGGATTGAGCCTGATGGGCCGGATCTGATGGGATCTGGATCAGATCAGACTAAGGTCGCTTGGTCGGGCTGAACCGGATCAAGCCAGTTGGCCCGGTTGAACCAGTCCAGGCTGAAGGAGCAAGCTCATCGGGGAAGGAGGCAGCGAGCAGGGGAGGGGAAAGCCGGCGCGACGACGGCTGGATCTAGGCAGGAAACGACGGCGGAAGGGTCGCGAGGCGATGGGGATTCCGGATCGGCGGTTGGATGGCGATTTGGAGGTCGGAGACGGTGGCGTTGGGAGCTTACGGCGCCGGATCTGAGAGTAGGAGCTCGGGTTGGGGGTTCCGACGAGGAGGGCGATTGGACGGCATCGGGGAAGGAAGAGACGACCAATGGTTGCTGGTTTCGGAGGATATGGAAGGACGAGTGACGGCGGACGAGCTCGGGTCGCTGCAATGGACGACGCCAGCGTTGGATCTCATCGGAAGTACGTCGGGGAAGGAGAGGCGGGGTCACGGTGCTCAGATCCGAGGTCGGAACGGTTGCCGCAGGGGAGATCGCCGGGGAAGGGGGTGGTCGCCGGGGAAGGGTCGGCGGCGGAGATGGTGAGGGATGTCTCGCCGGAGGAGAGAGGAGAGAGGAGAGAGGAGAGAAGAGAGAGGAGAGAGAAAATGCTGGAATAAAAAAATAAAAATAAAATATGGGTATTATTGTCATTTTAAGGTGTCTTGGGGTTATTCATTTGAAAGCAGTGAAGGTGGGGTTTTTAGCAAGATGTATGGGGCTCTGGACAATGAGGGGGTTGGATGTGGGGTTATGACCTAATACCCCTAAAATATAAATGGTTAATTGCTTTCTCAAATACCCTTATAAAACTATAAATACCATATATACCCTTCGGAATATCATGTTCTGTAGATATGTCCTTTGATCATTTTAACTCGCCGGCGATAAGCTTGAAATGACCAAAATATCCTTATATTATATTTATATTTATATGTGTGTTTCCGCATGCATATATGCTTCTGTGCCCATGCGCATTTGTATAATAATAATAATCATAGTAACTTTTATGGTTGTAATAAACATACTCGAATTCTTCAAAAAAATTATATGAAAATTTAATATCATAGTTTACTTTCAAAGCACGGTTAATATCAGATTTCATCTTACAAACATGTCAATATCATATTTTCCACCTGGAAAACATAAGGGTCACTTCAAAAAAATAAGTTCTTTTGAAATAAACAAGGGAGATTTTCCAATCAAAACCAAAATCCAAAATTCATTTTGGTTGTGATTACTCAATTCACTTGAGTGTAGTTTTTTTATTATTATGAGATGAGCCTTGAGACTGATTATAAACTACAACACAAAAGCAGTATTATCAAGCAGCGAAGACCCCAAATCGTTGGATCAGGAAAACTCTCTCCGTAAACGACGGGTACCCCTCGCAACGGCATCAACCATTACGTTACAGTATTTAGAGATATACATGAACAACACAAAATCAAAGTACATGACAAAGAATCATATCTCTCGAGCTATATCTTTCATTGTGGAAGGCCACCTCTCAATCCATTCAGGATTTGGAGAACTGTTAATGAATCAGATTCACCGATGTGGACTGTCGGTGGATGATGACCAGGCTCTTTCAGTCGTAAAACATGAGAAGCATCTACAACTCTTTGGAACCAAGACTTCCAATTGTCTAAATAGACCTATTCATATACATGTCTTCGTCAAGAACGAAGCCAATTCCAAAACACTAAATAGGTAGATGTAAAACATCATATCTAGAAGCTTTTCTTGTACACAAACTTCGTTTATTAAAACTTGAGAAAAGCTCTCTGCCGGAGCTCTCCTTAAGCTTCATGGTTGGCCTGGCCGACACTCTTACCCCGTTACCCGGCTGCAGCCTGGAGGTGGTGGAGTGGTTGTCGGTTTCCACGTCTCTTCCCTTTCCATGAGACACTCTAAGCGGTGGGTCTTAAGCTATATTCGACGGCGGCGGGTTCTTGTTGCTCGAAGGATTAGTCATGTCAGGATGTCACATAAGGCTTCTTCTTCTCTATTGCCGGGTATGACTTCAATCCGAGGATTAGGAGGTGGTTACTTCCCATTCTCGTTCCCCTATTATCTCGGTGCCCGAGGATACCCAGCATGTGAGGACCCATTCCTCTAACCTGGCTCGACCGCGTATGTCATGCGCCGACCCAAAAGACCCATCCAGGGCGGGACGTGAGGGAGGGGACCTACACCTGTTCACTTCTAATCGGGCGCGATACAACAATTATCACAAATAATTTAAACATTTGACTTCTGAAGGCATAATTGAAATCTAAAACATACTATTCCATTAATATCAGAGTTGTACATATTTATATCAGAATGACTCAAAGATAGAAATTATACATATAAACTAATCCACGAGGGATACTGTATACAAAACCGTCAAACTGTACGATCCAATCCTCAGTCACCTCAACGCCTTCCAGAAGTCGACGCGTCGCCAAAAGCTGATCTGCTGGGAGCTATGAAAATGCTGGCGTCTGCACCTGCAAACGCAGCCCGGGTAGGATGAGCATAAAGCCCAGTAGGGTTCTACTCTACGACACACATAAGGAAAGGGGAAACTACAACTAAACCGTCTCATTGCCAAGCCTAAGGCGCAACTAAAACAAGCATGCAAACGCGACGGGGATCACACCTGCTCTAGTCGCTCGCCAATCGCCGACCACGCTAGGGATCACGCCGGCTCTAGGCGCTCCCCAAATGTCAACCATGCCGGGGATCACGCGGGCAAGCGCTCCCCAAACGTCAACAACAGAAAAGTAAAGCACACACACACTCAAGCTTGGCAAAGGAGGACAGTACGACCTCTAAACTTCAAGAACCACAATCTGACAAACAGTTGTACAACAATCTCGCCCTAGACTAGGCTACCCAACCGCGGTCCTAAAGCTAGACCCGAGCTACCCGAGAGCCTCGGATCGATGATCAACTCATCGTCCACACCCTAAACTAGAATGCATCTAATGCAATAAAATGCATGCACCTATATAAACATCTAACCCAAGTGTCACTATATGGCATATCAACAATATGAGGCACAATTATTCTACACATTCCCGAGAGCCGTGACTCTCCTGGTCAACCACAAAGCAGTAACGATCTAACTACTACAAGTTACAACTAAATAAAGCATACTAAATAAATGCAATTACAGTTAACACATGCTTATCGAAAAACTGATTAAAACCCATAAAAGTTGGCAAAACAATCGGAAATACAAATCATCGTAAAAGCTCAAGACAAAATCAGCTTACTGCTCAAAGGATATCGATCTTCATGCCCATGAAGATCGATCTTCTCCATACGTGCCCTCTGCCAAGGAAATGATTGATCTTCACACCCAGTGGAGATCGATCTTCCTTGTACAGGTCCACTGCTAAGGGAGAGATCGATCTTCATCTCTAATGAAGATCGATCCTCCTCGAGCCAACACCGCACCACCACAACACGAAAGAGATCGATCTTCATTTCCGTGAAGATTAATCCTTCTCAGGCTGGGCGTAAGATCACAAGAGTGATCGATCTTCTTGTGAAGAAGATCGATCATTCTTAAGCACCGTCGGAAACCCATCGGAGAAAACATCGAAAAATGCACGAAATACAAGACCAAACTTCATAAAACTCAGGGATATGGTAGCACAGAGCTAGGGGAGTCAGAAAACACTAAAATACCGGAAAACCAACGGCTACATGCAATGATTTAAGCTATAGAGAGACAAAGCAAACCTAAGTTACCAAATCTTAAAATCTGGGTAGAGATCCCTACCTAGAACCGATAGAAGCCTCCAAATCCGACTCAACAAGCTTTGGATCGTCCAAACAATCCTCCCCAAGCCGCCGAATTCGACCTCCTTCCAAGATTTTCAAAGCAATCAAAATGAAGTCAGTGGGTTCTACTTATAGAACCAGTCACGACAAGAGAGATCGATCTTCACCCCCATGAAGATCGATCTTTTTTGTAACAAGGCAAAGACTTTCCAGGCACAGAGAGATCGATCTTCTTTGACGAGAAGATCGATCCTCTCGTCCTGGAAAGTGGAAAACGGGGAAACCACGTGCCCCAAACTCCGATCTTTTGATCCAGGTCACACCTAAGGGTTCTAATCAAACAAGGACAACATCTCAAGGCCGTGTGTGCACAACGCGAGTGTGGAACGACCCTTGACGCACACGCTCGAGCCAGGTATGAGGATCGGATCCTCACGGCGTAGGTCGGGGGCCGTCCCCTATTGGCATGTTTCCGCGTCGAGCGCGATCGGTTTGATTAAAATCGGATTTAAGCAACTTATCATTGGTTTATTCCCGGATTTTCTGGTTTAATTATAATAGCTATGTTTAAGCTTTACTACAGAGCTTTGCGTGCATGATCTCAGTTGATCTTTAATATTAAAGTTGTAGCTATCTGCTTTAGCCTTTCTTTCCAACTTGTTTCATATTTTCAGATTTAAGTAAAATTTATAGTGAATTAAATGGCAGGACTGTGCAGACTAGAGCAGTAACTTTAATTAGTAAAATTAAGTAGAATTTAATTATCCAATTGATTTGATTTTCGGATATGATGATCCTAGTACCCTTTAGGGTTGTTTTGCCAATTTTTGTTTTAATCCAAGGTATTTTTAAAGGGATTTTGAGTTGTTTAACGAATCTTAAATTAAACCGAAATTGTACGTTTTTGTCGATTTGTTTCATCCGATTGATCCGATTTTTGGATATGTGATTCGGCATATGTTAATGAGTTGGCATATCAAGTTTCATGTCAATTGGACGGTTAGATTGAAAGTAAGGATTTTTTGAAGTTAGTAGTTCGTTTACTTTAATTAGATGATTCGCGCTTTCCAGTCTTATTATATTATTATATATGTGTAGGCCATGTGTTTAGCTTTTGGTTGAACCAAGGGGGTCACACCCTCTTGGGATGTGTTGAATAAAATGTTGAACTGTTTGATTGCTTGGTTAGCTAGGGTTGTATACCCTTTGTAGAGTTTTGGTTGACGCCGGTGTTTGCCGTCGAAATGCCAAAATCTACTTGATTGATAATCTAGTTTATTGCTTAGTCTCATGGAGACTTGTAGGCCTATGCGCCTATTTATCCGCTTATTCTAGACCCATGCTATGTTCTATCCCTTAGCGAGTTTTGTGTCGCGTCCAGCCCTGTATATTATTTTAACATATTGTTGCATGTTTGGAATCCTATATTACATGCGTGTGAGCATACATTTAATTGATTGCATTAGATGCATTCTAAGTTAGGCGCGAGCGATGGGTTGATTGCCGATCCGAGGTCTCAGGCAGCTCGAATCTAGCGTTAGGATCGAGGCTGGATAGCGAGGTCTAGGATTGAATCGTATGATAATCTATGTTATCGAGGCTGCTGTTTAGTTGGATGTCATTACTCTGATTGAGGTGTAGCGGTTGTCTTAGATTCCAATCTCAGTCTCGTTTCCGTAGGGGAAGTTACATTTCTCTCTGTGTCCTACGCCTATTGTTTAGCGCTAGAACGTTTGGTTTGAGAGGGACGACTGTTGACAATGGAGGTCATCAGAGTGCGTGACCTGGGGTAGGCGGTCTACGTAACGTGTGTTTTTGACCCCAGTGGCATTTTGGTGAGCTTATCGCTAACTCCTACCTAGTGTGATGACCCGTACCTCCAACCCGGTCCGACCGCGTTAGGTCAAGGGTCTGGTTTGTTGGTTTGGCTCGGTTGGCCTTGGGTATCGCTGTTTTTGACCCCAGTGGCATTTTGGTAAATATGCTCCGTAGTGGTCAGTTTCACACCCACATTGTACACACTGCCTTTGATTGATGTATGTGTTTGATTAGAACCTTAAGGGTGCTTCCGATCGGAAGATCAGAGCTCGATCGGGAGAGATCGAATCGGACGGCTGTAATCGATTCAAACTTTCTATTTAAACCCTTGTCTTTCTCTTTCTTCTCTTTCTCTCTTCCTCTCTCCTTCGTTGGCTACCGGAGTGGAGATCCGGTTGCGGCTTTTCGGCGCGGATCCGCGGCGATCGGAGTTGAGGATCTTGTAAATCGTGTGCACGTCTATACATATAGGTGTTTCTACCCAATTCATATGAGTTGGTAACCCTAGGATCGCCTTTTTGTGATTTGTGGCTGTTCTGTACATTGGAATGCCATGATTTGCTGTATTCTTATTCCTTAGCACGTTTAGAAGCTAGCTATGGTTTCAGTTCCGTAATCTTTCGGATGAATTCCGTATGTTTGTCGGTTTTTCGACAGGGTTGGACTCAGATCTTATATTTCACGATCTGAGTTTGGTTTTTATTGCATGAATGAATTCCCCACCATCAAATAGACCTTCCTGCAAAGCTTGAATGGATTCTATCGCCGTTTGATAGATCAAATCCAACAAATTCAGTTTTTCATCGGTTTCGTCGGCTTACGGGCCATTTGATTTAATTCAGAGGATTTGATCATTCAAAGTTGGATTTCTTAGTGTCATTAGATTCCCCACATCCAATTACACATTTTTACCAAGTTTGGTTTGATTTCGATACACTTTGATAGATCGAATCCAAGAAATTGGATCTCTGGCACTATTCGGCACTATTCACTCTTCTTCGCCGAGTATGAAGGATCGATCGTCTTTGGGAAGAAGATCGATCTTTTGTTTGTTAGTGTTCTGCTCCGTCTGAAGAAGATCGATCTTCTTGGGATAAGAAGATCGATCCTCTTCTTGACAGAGGGTGTGTTTGAGGAAGATCGATCTTCTTGTGAAAGAAGATCAATCCTTCCTTCCCAGGCAGGGGATCACCCATGTAAATGATTGATCATCTGGGGTAAGATGATCGATCCTTTATGTGCTGATTTGTATAATTGATCCGAATTTGATGTTTTTGATTTCTTTTCGACCCGATTTTCTCGTGGGATTTTCCCGATGAAAAGTAGTGATTATTATAATATTTTAATCCGGATTTTAACGGATTTATCCTCTTCTTGACAGATGGTGTGTTTGAGGAAGATCGATCTTCTAGTGCCAAAAGATCGATCTTCTAGTGCCAAAAGATCGATCTTCCCTTTTTCCCCGGACAGAACACCATCTTGAGGAGGATCGATCTTCTTCCCAAAGAAGATCGATCCTTCATACTCGACAGAGAAGAGTGAATAATGCCGAATAGTGCCTGAGATCCAATTTCTTGGATTCGATCTATCAAAACGTATCGAAATCAAACCAAACTTGGTAGGCATGTGCAATTGGATGTGGGGAATCTAACGACACTAAGAAATCCAACTTTGGATGATCAAATCCTCTGAATTAAATCAAATGCCCTGGAAGCCGACGAAACCGACGAAAAACTGAATTTGTTGGATTTGATCTATCAAACGGAGATGGAATCCATTCAAACTTCACAGGAAGGTCAATTTGATGGTGGGGAATTCATTCATACAATAAAAACCAAACTCAGATCGTGAAATATCATATCTGAGTCCAACCCCGTCGAAAAACCGACAAAAATACGGAATTCATCCGAAAGAATACGGAACTGAAATCATAGCTGGCTTCTAATCATGCTAAGGAATAAGAATACAGAAAATCATAGCATTCCAATGCACACAACAGCCACAAATCACAAAAAGGTGATCCTAGGGTTACCAACTCATAGGAATTGGGTAGAAACACCTACATGTATAGATGTGCACGCGATCTACAAGATCCTCAACTCCGATCGCCGCGGATCCGCACCGAAAAGCCGCAGCCGGATCTCCTCTCCGGCAGCCAATGAAGGAGAGAGGAAGAGAGAAAGAGAGAGAAAGAGAAAGAGAAGGGTTTAAATAGAAAGCTGGAATCGATCACAGCCGTCCGATTCGATCTCTCCCGATCGAGCTCTGATCTTCCGATCGGAAACACCCTTAATGTTCTAATCAAACACACATATCAATCAAAGGTAGTGTGTGCAACGCGGGTGTGAAACTGACCACCAGGGAGCATATTTACCAAAATGCCACTGGGTCAAAAACACCGATGTGATCAGCCGATCGCATCCCAAAGCCAACCAACCAAATCAACAAACCAGACCCTCGACCTAACGCGGTCGGACCGGGTTGGAGGTACGGGTCCTCACACCTAGGCTGCGTTTTGCAGGTTGATGTCGCTCAAATGTGTCTCGCACAGCGGTCGCGGTACAGTATAACATAAGAGAGGTCGATCCCACTGGAAAATAGTAGAAAGGATCCAAAAACATAGATAACAATGTATCAAAAATAATCAAGAGCGTAGAATTTAAAAAAGTTAAATCAAAGATTTAATAGTAAAGCTAAGTTAACAAAAGAAATCAGAATTTAGATGAGGCTAGGCTTCAGAAATCCCTCAGTCATACTTGGGTTCTTCTCTTACCAATGGTTCATGTAAAATTCAGTCGAGGGATTCACATCCCAATCACATGGACTAGAAAATATAGTACTATGAATCTGATAGAATATAAATGTCTCTTTCTATGTTTGGTTCTTCTTGTTATAACCCTAACTCCGTCCTACCAAAACCTAAGTATACATGATACCGACTGTCACTACAGACAACGTGCAGCAAAAGTTTCACGGGACCAAGCCCTAACCTTGTCTTACTAGATCCCTAAGAATATGTAATACCAGCTGTCACTACGGGCAATGTATATCAAAGATTTCACGAGACGGTGGTCCAAATATCCTAAGAAATAAGATATCAAACGAAAACAAATGAAAACAAAAGCAAATAACCTAAAGCAACCTATCCTAATGAAAAGGGAAAATGATAGACAAAAGAAAGATCATCCTTCATAGACAGGGTCTACGAGAAGAACATGATGCTCATCAGTGGCCGCCTTCTCTGGAATAGGCTTCAGCCGCTGTCCATTGACCTTGAATAGCCTCCCATCCTTCGGGTCTGTAACCTCTACAACCCATTCTCAAATATTCTAGTAACTGTAAAGGGGCCTGTCTAGCGTGATCGCAGCTTCCCAGGATGTAGGTGCAGCTGCGCTTCATATAGGTAGACTTGCTGCCCTTTTTGAAATGTTTTCCTCAGAATTCGCTTGTCATTGTAGGCCTTTATTTTTGCCTTGAATATCCTGGACCTCTAATAGGCATCATTCCGGAGTTCTTCTAGTTTAGACAGCTGGACTTTTCGTTCCTGACCTGCGGCATCAATAGTAAAATTTAGTGATTTAATAGCCCAATATGCCTTATGTTCTAACTCAACTGGAAGAAGACATGGTTTTTCATAGACAAGGCGAAATGGCGACATCCCCATGGTAGTCTTGTAAGCAGCGCGATAGGCCCACAATGCATCTGGTAACCTCAAGGACCAGTCTTTTCTGTTAGGGCTCACTGTCTTCTCCAGGATTTGCTTGATCTCCCTGTTGGCTAATTCAGCTTGGCCATTCATCTGTGGATGATCAGCAGTGGAAACCTTATGTGTGACTCGATACCTGCGCATCAAAGCCTCAAAAGAGCGATTACAAAAATGCGATCCCTGGTCACTAATAATAACCTTAGGAGTACTAAATCTAGACAAAACATGCTCTTTAATAAACTTGATGATAGTGGAATGATCATTATTCCTACATTCAATGGCCTCGACCCACTTAGACACGTATTCTACAGCCAACAATATATATAAATAACCAAAGGAAGAAGGAAAGGGTCCCATAAAATCTATACCTCAGCAATCAAAAATGTCTACAGCTTGGATAGGGTTCAAAGGCATCATATGATGTCGAGATAGAGCTCCTAATTTCAAGCACTGATCACATGATCTTAAAAAATGTTAACATCATGGAACATAATAGGCCAGTAAAAACCACATTGAAGAATTTTAGCATCAATCTTTTTTATGGAAAAATGGCCTCCACATGCATAAGAGTGACAGAACGTGATAATGCTCACAATTTCATGATCATGAACACAACGACACATAATCTGATCAGGACAATACTTAAATAAACAGGGATCATTCCAATAAAAGTTCTTTACCTCAATAAAAAATATACGTTTATCCTGCGCACTCCAATAGAAAGGGATCTCACATGTCACCAAAAAATATACGTTTATCCTGCGCACTCCAATAAAAGTTCTTTACCAAGGCAGTTGTGCAACTGAAAAGAGATGCTTGTCAAGGAAATCATCCATGATAGGTGGCTCATCGACAGCTACCTCCACCATCAATCTTGACAGGTGATCAACAACTACATTCTCCACACCCTTCTTGTCTTTGATGCAGATATCGAATTCCTGCAAGATCAATATCCAACGAATTAGGCACCCTTTAGCATCCTTCTTGGTGAGAAGGTATTTAAGCGTGACATGATCAGTAAAAACAGTGATAGGAGAATCAATTAAATAAGCACGAAACTTGTCTAATGCAAAAACTATGGCTAACAATATTCTTTTTTAGTGGTAGAGTAGTTCATCTGTGCACTATTCAAGGTTCTGCTAGCATAATGAATAACATGCGATTTCCCAACTCTTCGCTGCCCTAATACTGCTCCTACAGCAAAATCACTTGCGTCACACATCAACTCAAAAGAAAGGCTCCAATCAGGTGGTTGTACAATAGGTGCAGAAGTCAGTTTATCAATCAAAGTCTGAAAAGCTTTCTGACAATCAACAGTCCAATCAAAAGGGGTGCCCTTTATCAAAAGATTACACAAAGGTCGAGTAATAGCAGAAAAATTTTGAATGAATCTCCTGTAAAAACCAGCATGTCCTAAAAAGAATCTAATATCTGTAACAGTCTTTGACACATGAAGCTTTGATATGTGATTAATTTTTGATCGATCAACCTCAATGCCTCTGGAAGAGACTATGTGGCCCAACACAATGCCTGAGGGCACCATGAAGTAGGACTTTTCCCAATTAACCACAAGGTGCTTCTCTTCACATCTGACCAAGACTCATTTTAAGTTTTCCAAGCATGCATCAAAACTATTACCAAACACAGTCAAATGATCCATATATACTTTCATGCATTCCTCTATCATATCAGCAAACATACTCATCATACAACGCTGGAATGTAGCTGGGGCATTACACAGTCCAAATGGCATCCTACAAAAAGCATAAGTACCAAAAGGACATGTAAAAGTCATTTTTTCCTGATCTTCTAATGCAATCTCAATCTGATAATATCCAGAATAACCGTCAAGAAAGCAAGAAAAAGGATGTCCAGCTGCTCTCTCTAAAATCTGGTCTAGAAAAGTTAATGGAAAGTGATCCTTACGGGTGGCTGCATTCAGCTTTCTATAGTCTATACACATACGGCATCCTGTCACCAATTTAGTGGGGACAAAGTCCCCACTTTCATTCTCAACAACGGTGACACCAGATTTTTTAGGCACAACCTATGTAGGGCTCAGTCACTTGCTATCAGCAATGAGATAGATGATTCTTGTATCTAATAATTTCAGTATCAGTTTTTACTACCTCCTTCATTATAGGGTTCAACCTACGCTAAGAATCCCAACGAGGTACAACCCCATGTTCAAGATTAATCTTATGGGAACATATCAAGGGACTAATACCTTTCAGATCTGCTATACTCCAACCAATAGCTGATTTAAGCTCATTTAAAACTCTAAGTAATTGCTCACCTTGCACTGCAGTTGATGCTGAAAAAATAATAACTGGGTATGTATCACCTGGACCAAGGTAGGTGTGCTTTAAACCTTGAGGTAGGGGCTTTAGGTCCAGCTTGGGCGGCTCTACTGCTGATGGCGTTGGTAGCTGTCCTCTTTCTGGCAATTCTTTAAACCTTGGATGCCATGAACCTGTAAAAGGACAATGTTCTAACTTAGTGCATATACCATCAACATCAGCATTTTTATCTAAATCAAACTCAAGGAATTCAATTTCAACCGCAGCAAACTCCTCTTCAGTGAGCGAGTCGATCCGATAAGTTTGCTTGCATTCGTCATTCTCAGCAGGCTGCTTAGCAATATTAAAAACATTAATTTCTAAAGTTATATTTTCAAAAGTTAGTTTCATTAGACCATTCCTGCAATTAATTATAGCGTTAGCGGTAGCAAGAAAAGGTCTCCCTAAGATAATTGGAATTCTAGAGTAAGCAGTTACTATAGCCTGTGTATCCATGACTAAGAAATCAATAGGATAATAAAATTTATTTATTTGCACAAGCACATCCTCCACTACTCCCCGTGGAGTTTTCGTGGATCAATATGCCAGTTGCAGGACCATGGATGCCAACTTAATATGTCCTAAACCAAGTTGCAAGTAAACAGAATATGGCATTAAATTAATACTTGCACCAAGATCTAATAAAGTTTGTCTTATTTCATGCTCTCCAATGAAACAAGACATAGTAGGACAGCCAGGATCCTTATATTTCGGAGGAATCCTATGCTGAAGCAGTGCACTAACCTGCTCTGTTAAGAATGCTATTTTCTTTACATGATGCCGTCTCCTCATAGTACATAAAACTTCAATCACTTTGACATAGTTAGGCACTTGCTTAATAACATGCAGAAGAGGGAGGTTTACCTTAACTTGCCGAAGTTGTTCCAAGATCTCGCTGTTGGGCTCCATAGTTAGTTTAGTAGATTTCAAAGCTTTAGGAAAAGGGACGCGTACCTTAAACTCACATGGCATGGGGCCGGCTGGATGATCGTCCTCTGCAGGGTTCTCCTCAATTCGGTCCTTTTCCTCCGCAGTAGTCGAAAGTTTGGTCGGCTCCCTTGAAGCACTTATTGTTGTTTTTCCGCTTGTTGTAGTCACGGCTTTCATCTCCTTCATGTTGGTTTTCTCAGCACTAGATGCCTGCGTCTGTTGGGGTTGAGCTGAGAACTTCCCTCATTCGTGCACGCTCAATGAGTTGATCAGTTTTGTGACCTGATTCTTAATCTTTTGAATATCCTCCTTATTTTCCTTGGATTCTTGCACAACCATAGATATCAGTTCCTGCAAACTATCATTAAATGCAGGCCTAGGAAAACCAGATGCATTATAAGGAGGGTTACAAAAAGGCTTATTAGGTGGTGGTTGATGATGCTCGTTGCTATGTGGAGTGTTCGACTTCAAGCTGAAGTTTGGATGCTCTTGCCACCCTGGATTATACGTCTCTGAATAGGGAGTGTACGGCCTCCGGAATGTGGCCACGACGTTGCAATGTTCATCGTACATGCCCCTCATTTCAGCATAGGTAGGCAATCGTCAATCTGGTGATCCACGTCCTGACATATCACACAAGGCCCAGTTAGTTTTGAAGGTTCGCTGTATGGAGAGGTATGGGCAGCTATCATATCTTTGGTCTTTAGTAGCTCTAGCTCCCTTGTTAGGCTCTCCACTTTAGCCTTGAGTGCATCTTCCTCGCGCAGCTGATATATTTCTCCACCCGGTTGCAGCGATAATGGTCTAGCTCTACAAGTACTATCTGTTGCGCTCGCCCAGTCCATGTATGAGCTTTCTCAGCAAGCTCTATCAAATACTCAATAGCCGCATCATGACTTTTTTGTAAAAATTCACCATTACACATAATTTTAACGAATTGGAATTCTCTAATAGTTAATCCATCGTAAAAATAACTAACAAGTCACCAATTCTCATACCCATTGTGAGGACACAAGTTCAACATGTCTTTAAATCGCTCCCACACCTGATACAGAGTCTCACTATCCTTCTGTGCGAAAGTCGAGATCTGTCTCTTAAGTGCATTGGTCTTGTGCTGTAGAAAGTACTTATTGAAAAACATCTTTGTCATTTTAGCCTAAGATCCTACCGATCGTAGTCTCAATGAATATAACCAACTCTTCGCTCTATCTTTCAGAGAGAACGGGAAGAACTTAAGTCGGATCATATCTAATGCGCCTGGTTGGCCATGAAAGGTCATTACTACTTCTTCAACTCCCTAATATGCACATATGGATTTTCATTTTCCAACCCGTGAAAGGTAGGAAGCAATTGAATCATGCCAGGTTTAAAGTCTACATGTGCTGCAATAGGTGAAAACATGATGCATGAAGGCGTAGCAGTGCGTGTTGGATGCAGATAATTTTGCAAACTCCTAGGAGCCTGCTGTTCCTTATGGTCAGTCATAATTAAAGAATGTTGTGAAGTTTGAGACTGTGCATCAAAAAGATCAGCAATGTATGTATACTATCAGAAGTATCAGAATCACTCTCAGGACGTCTAGTAAAATCTGTCTAATTTGTCTCTATATTGAGGCATACACCGGCAATCACACAATCCCAAAAGGTGCAAACTAAAGAAAGTAAGCTAAGTAAAAAAAAGAAATAAAGAACAAAGAAAGGAACGAAGTTACCGCCTTGATGTTGTCAATCGTGCCACTGATGATTTTGGCACTTCTCTAAACCGTCTCTCCGGCAACGGCGCCAATTTTTGATGTCGCTCAAATGTGTCTCGCACAACGGTCACGGTGCAGTACAACATAAGAGAGGTCGATCCTATAGGAAAACAACAGAGAGGATCCAAAAACACAGATAACAATGTATTGAAAACAATTAAGAGTGTGGAAGTTAAGAAAGTTAAATAAAAGATTTAATAGTAAAGCTAAGTTAACAAAAGAAATTAGAATGGCTAAATTTTTGTTTAGTACCCTCTAGTTTAGTCAAAATTTTTACTCAGAACATAAACTTTAAAATTTTCAAATCAGCTCCTCATAGTTTCGATTTCATTCTTATATGGTCCTTCTGTCGAGTCACCGTCTGGTTTTTAACGGTAAAAGGATCACGTCAGATTTTAACTTATTTTAATATTTTTTAATTTAATGTTATAAGCCACGTCTCTCTCTCTCTCTCTCCACCTTCTCTCCTTCTTCCCCGACCCCCTCCCCACACCCGATCGGATCCTCGATGGCGGCTTGACCGCGAGGTCCGGGGCCTCGACGACCTCGGCAGCCTCAATGACGAGGTTAGCGACTGCCCCCTCCCCCTCCTCTCTTTCTACCCCCACCCCTGATCGGAGCCTCGACGGCGAGGTCAGTGACCTCGACAACCTCGACAGCCTCGCCCGGATAGAGCTGTCCGGGAACAACCTCACCGGCGGAATCCAGTTCGACATCAACAATCTCACGAAGCTACCTGGGTTGTTCTTGCAACGGAACCGCCTCTCCGGTAGCCTACCAAGCATCGATACCTCAATGCTCGACGCCTTTAATGTTTCCTACAATGAGCTCAATGGGTCCGTCCCCAAGTCCCTACAACGGTTCCAGGCCTCCTCGTTCGCCGGAAACCTGGAGCTCTGCGGTGGTCTACTGCCCCCTTGCGCCCCTTTCTTCCTTTCATCGGCACCTCCCCCCTATTCGCCAGAGAACCCAACCAGAAAATCTGGAGCTCTGCAGTGGTCTACTGCCCCCTTACGCCCCTTTCTTCCTTTCATCGGCACCTTCCCCCTATTCGCCAAAGAACCCAGCCAGAAAAATCTTGGGGGTAGAAAGAGAGGAGGAACACGACGGAAGGGGAGAGAAGAGCTCGGGGTGGGGGTAGAAAGAGAGGAGGGGGAGGGGGTGGTCGCTGACCCCGCCGTTTAGGCTGCCGAGGTCGTCGAGGCCCCGGACCTCGCGGTTGAGCCGCCGTCGAGGATCCGATCGGGTGTGGGGAGGGGGTTAGGGAAGAAGGAGAGGAGGTGGAGAGAGAGATGTGGCTTATAATATTAAATTAAAAAATATTAAAAAATATTAAAAATCCAACTTGATCCCTTTTACTGTTAAAAACCGGACGGTGATTCTACGCAAGGACCATATAAGAATAAAATCAAAACCATGAGGAGTTGATTTGAAAATTTTAAAGTTTAGGTCCTGAATAAAATTTTTGACTAAACTACAGGGTACTAAACGAAAATTTAGCCAAATCAGAATTTAGATGAGGCTAGGCTTCAGGAATCCCTCACTCGGACTTGGGTTTTTCTCTTACCAATGGTTCATGTAAAACTCAGTTGAGGGATTCACATCCCAATCATCTCGACTGGAAAATATGGAACTATGAATCTGATAGAATATAAATGCCTTTTTTATGTTTGGTTCTTCTCGTTGTAACCCTAACTCTATCCTACAAGAACCTAAGAATACACGATACCGGCTGTCACTACAGGTAACACACAGCAAAAGTTTCACGAGACCAAGCCCTATCCTTGTCTTGCCATATCCCGAAGAATATGTAATACCAGCTGTCACTGCGGGCAGTACATAACAAAGATTTTATGAGACTAGGTAGGAGAATGAAGAGATCGCTATGGGATAACAATATCATAAAATAAGCATGACTGGATTTATAAGAATGTTCAACCACATAACAATCTGTAAAAATCCAATATATATAAAGAGTTTAAACATTAAGGATTAAAACATGAACCAATGATGAAGAAGAAACCCTCGTCTTTGCTCAGTCATCCATCCGCCATGCCTCAAAGGTTTACTCGGCCATGGAGATGAAGAATCTCCACTTTTCTTCCTCCAACTACTCTCCAATCTTTGCCAAAATGTCCCCCTTTGAATAACCCTAAGTCCCCTATTTATAGCCTCCAAGTTGTTGATGATCGGATTTGATCTATCCATCCAATTATTTCCATCTATAGTGTTTGGATCGATTAAGAGTAAGTTTGGATCGATCCACTGTGCAAAACGGGAAAAACAAGCTTCTGGAAATAGGGTTGGATCGATCCACCGTGCAAAGCTGCAATCATTTCTCTGGAATGACCTTTCGGATCAATCCGAACAAGTCTGGATCGATCCACTGTGAACCGGGATCGATCCAAGATGGTAAATTCGCCAAAAGTTAACACTTCTTCTTAGAAAACTCTTCTAGAAAACTCGGAATCATGAACCGTAAACTTCTCCAGAAACTAGACTTCAACAGCTTTCCAATTATATATGGTACAATATCTGGTTGTTCATAAGAAGGTACAGTTTAATCTTCTAATTTGACCCATGTAATCTTTTCAGCTTCTTTTAGCTCAAATTTCATGCATTTTCCAAACAACTATGTGAAGCAACATATAAATATAAAAATAGTGCTAAAGAGGTTGATTAAGGATGACAATCTAGCAATTGAGATGGTTATAAGATTGATCAGAGTGCACTTTCATGCATTTATCATAGCACCCACTAGACAGGCACTTAGTGGCGCGTCGACCTCTAGAGGCGTTTAAGGACTTGGGGTTTAGTTACTCTTTTTGGATGACATAAATGTATAATTTCCTTCTGTAAGACTTTTGAAATAGGTTTTATATATGACTTTGAGGATCAGTTTTGTTTCAGAATCTTGAATTATATTAGAGATTTGACCTTAGATCAATTGTTAATCTGGATACATTTTATAAATACATCACAAATGGATTGAATAGCTTTGGGACCCTCACGCCCTGGACCGGATGGGTTTTCTGGGTCGGGGTGTGATACAGCATCCGAAGGATCTTAAGGACAACTCCGTTGTGGCTCCTTTGTCTCCTCGTCCCCCTCCACCTCGAAGGTGGGTCCAGGTGATGGCGGGTGGTGATCGTCCTTTTGTGTGGAATCCATCTTTGTCTAGGGTGGTTGGGAGTTCTTCAATTTCCTTTAAGAAGGTGACTCTTTGTTCTTCAAAGGTCATGGAGAGTAGAAAAGCATGGGTTTTTTTTTGTCTTTTTGGATGTTTTTTTGGGGGACTCCGAACCTGATCTCGCTGCGGCAAAGGTTTCCTCTCATGTGGAAAACAGCCAAAAGCTTTTCGATTGCAGAGCTGCTGAAAGGGGTGTTTGCTTTTAGTTTTGCTTTGAAGAAGGATATGTTGAAGGTTCTGTTGGGGGGCCATGGAAGCTTCATGGTTTGATGTTGTCTTTGATGCGGTGGAAAGATAACTTTCAAGCAACAGTTACAGTGTCACACCTCATCCCAAAACAAGTCCAAAAATACCTCAAATTTTTAAAAAATCGGAATGACCTCTGCGTACGGGCGCATGATTGAAATTGTACAAGCATTCCATACATAACCTTGATACAGAACTATATAATCTGTGGCATTTATAAAAACTAAGCGGAAGCGTAACAATGGGACACATTTGGCCCAACATAAACATAACCTCAAAGCCACATATTAAGATATATATAACAATAACATCAAGGTTTATATATCTAAGAAGGCATTAATAAGCATATCAGAATACAGAGCAGATAAAAGGGTACAAGGTGGCTTGCAGGCAACACTCTCCACCTCACCCTATTACAACAGTCTACTCTCTCAAAGGAACACCTCCAAAGATCCTCGCTCCACGAATCTAGTCTCACAGTCACAAAACAAACCTTGGGGCCTTTGAAGATCACATGCACGTATGTAGCCCCAAAACAGGGGTGAGTACTAAGCCCAGTAGGAGACCCAACAAGCAACCTATGGGTACAAGAACACAAAGGTCCTACAACGAAACTCAATGGTAAGCCACCACAAGCTCAACAACAACTTGATCAAAAACATCATATCAATATCAAACGATTCATGGAGACCTCTATGTCCATCCGTAATCTTCAAACACCGTCTAGGTCACACACAACCTAGACTCCAATATCTCATGTCCTGAAACCAAATACACTGAGTCTAACAACTCTGGAGAAAGATTTACGAGCTATTGATGAGTCACTAAATATTTATAATTAAACCCCTTAAATTACCTTTGTTAGGCCTAGAGTAGTTGTATTTAATAGTTTGTTAGTTGATTTCAGGTTTAATCATGATTTGAGAAGAAATATAAGAAATTCGGCTAAAAATATGGATTTATGTGATAAAGTCTGTTTCGTCGCCTATCAGGAGAATAATCGCCAGATATTCTATATAAGCGATTCTATTCTGAATATTTATGATGTGATAAAAGACTTCAATAGCTACAACTTTCATGTTGGACACTTGGCGAGATTCTTCATGGATTGATTCCCGTTTTGAAGAAGATCAAGATACACAGCTGCTACAAAACTGCTCCGTCGAAGTTGAGAAGAATATTCTCCAACTATTCTATATTAATTAGAATATTATAAAATAAGTCGTATATGACAGAAGACTTGAAGATCAAGAACTTTCCTGTTTAAGGCTTTCTCAGATTCCAAAAGATGAGTTGCTAATTCTTGTACTTAGGATTATTCATTAAACCCTAGTGTAGTTTTGGTTTTTCTTTAGTTTGATTCTTGTAAATTTCTCGATGCATGATCTTATAAATACGGTTTTATTGTTTATAGAGTTGAAGGAATAGAGTTCCCTTGATGTACTTTCAGTCCTACATGATTTCTGTGATTGATTGTAGAGATTTATGAGATGGTTTTCATGAACTTATTGGTTTGCCTTTGAGATAAGCTATGCTACGGAAGATAGGTTGTGCCACGGTCATTAGGAGTAGTATAATTTAAAATAATCATAGGATCAAAGACAACCTATGCCAAGCAAAGATAGGTTATGCCGTTGGGAACATTAACTTTCTTTTAGGGATTCATGTGAGCTTGTAGCCATATGATCCATAATGTTGAGAGAAGGGAACAAGATGATAACTAAAAAAGACTAATAATGAAACTATGGCGGATTGAGTAATTCCTAAGTAACTACTCCATTGATTCAAATTGATCAACCTTTTTTTTCTTTTCTTTATTAGTTTAGATAACTCTATTCTATCTTTGATTCTTTTTCTTAGTTTTAGGGTTTCGAAAATTGATTTCAGTTTCCAACGTTTTCCCTGTGGATCGACTCCCGACTTCACCGTTATTTCTACCTAGTAGTGTAGTGATTGAATAAGGATTATAAATTTATATTTAATTGAGTTTGCAATGTTTTAACGACACGTTTGTGAGCGATCAATTTTTGGCGCCGTTGCCGGGGAATACTTTTGGTAGATTGATTGATTTTCTCTTTGCTCTATTTCTTGGCTTAGTTAGGGTTTTTATCTTTCTTATTTATATATTTCTTGATTTTTAATTTTTTTGGAAAATTTCTGACAATGTTTCTGATTTTTACAGCTACTAAATTTGATTTTCTCGGACTTGGACCTGCAGCCCATCGCCAAGAGCGATCGGTCAGACACGGTGATCTTTGCTAGTCCTCGAGCAAAGCAAAAGAGAAGTAAAATGAAGGGAAAGAAAAGAGATAAGAAACTATTTAAGAGCAATCACCCGATCTACAATTAGTCATTTCTCAAGTAGCTTCGGTTCCTATGCGATCAAAATTCATTCATATGCACACATAGATTAAAATGCATAGCTCCATCCATCAACCCATAACAGAAGTAAAATGCAAGTGAATAATTCCATCAATAGCATCATTCAAACACTTCAAAGCACTTGAACAAGATTAAAGCTCATCTAAGCAATCCGTATAGTGAAAGGTGCTACTCAAGTACTCGGGGTCTCATAGTCATTCAATTGGGGTTCCAATCAAAATTAGGCATCCTTAGTACTTTACACCGGTTGAACAAATGACCAGTTTTATTTAAAGCATTTTTTTTTTATTAATGAAACTAACTAGTGGTCGTGCAATGCCATGATCCCTTAGGCTTTCTACTAGACCCTTGTAACAGGATTTGGGCTAGTGGCTCCCCGATCAGATGACCTAAAGGCACTAGGTGTTGAGGCACCCCTCGGGCTTAATCTCCCAAATCTAGCATGCCACGAATCACAGCTGACCATCAATCTTTTATTTGCTACTAGCGTGACTGTGCAATGCCTTGATCCCTTAAGCTTTCTACTAGGCCCATTTAACGAGTGTTAGGTCAATGACTCCCAAGCCAGATGGCTTTGGGGCATTAGGTGTTGAAGCACCCCTCGGACCTACATACTCGAGCCTAGAAGGCTACGAACCATGACTAGTCACTTTTATTAAACTGGTTCTTGGCCTCTAACTTGGCTTCGAACCCTACTACAAGTCATCTCAATCGAGTGTAAATAGCCTTGGACCCCCAATCTATCAAGGTCCCCCAATCGAACACTACTTGCCCCCTCATACAAATGTACGTGCACAAGTGGATTGGATCACTTAAATGTCCTTAATGCATGGCAAGTAGAATTAAAGTAGACGAATAACCCTACTCATGAAATGATTCGCCAAATTCTACAAAGCATGAGAATCAAGATGAATTATGCAATAATCATCCATGCTAGCATAAGAATTGAAAATTTTTCACATATTCACCACCAAATCAGCACATGATTAAATGTAGGTCAATCACAGATTATTTATAAACATGATGAAATCATACCCCTAACTTAAGCGGGTTTGTCCTCAAGCACGGAAGAAGGGTAAAGTGTAGAGATAACCTTGTGAAGTTATGGATGAATTTGTAACCTTGACAAAAGATACCAAGGGGATTAGGGTCAAGGTTAGTCGTGAAAAATCAGGAATGTTGTGATGTTAAGATAGCGATTGATGATCCACATGCCATAGACGAAAAGCCCTGGAAAACAGTAGAGACAATACCCCATGATTGCATTTATAAAATAAAAAGGATGATAAATTTCCAGAAAAATTGGGCAACATTCTCTCTATTTATTCAATAAGCCCAAGGGCTGTACAAAGATTTCATTTACATTTACATACATATACATCCATCCACATCCATCTTTATCAGTTACATATCCACATCCAAACACATACATCCACACCTGGGGCACACCCCCACCGCCAAAAATCATGTATATATATCCACTATCAAAGATGTTAACCATATACAAAAGTGGAGCAATGGAGTACAAAAAATTACCCACCATCCGAACACAAAAAGAATACGCTCCAACCAACCTCAAAATACATAAATGACCCCTATATACAGTCTATCAACAAGCACAAGCCCCGAGTACTACATGTCACGAGATGCAAGAACCTAAAAAGTACATATGCAACCAAGCAAGCATCTAGGAGACATGCAAACCGCTGAGCTAAAAGGACATGTATCATCCCGAAGGTCTCGGCTCGGGAAAGGTAAGAGGCTGGGATGGAACGATATCGGTGACAGGTGGAGGAGGAGGGTGGATGGCATCGAGACGCGCGAGGATACTCGAGGCAACCCGGTGAAGTGCAGAAATGTCCTGGTGAAGGCCGGATATGTCCTCCCGAAAAGCGGCGTCGCGCGCGTCTACCGCGTCCAAGCGATGAAGAACGGCAGTCTGGAACGCTCGGTGCTCACGGTAGATCTCACCCATGGTCGGGTGCTCGACGGGCCCAAACTCTGGCGTCGATTGGGTCCTACTGGGACTTGACTGAGGACGAGGCTGGTCGGCTTTCCTCATGTGGCTAAGGACCTTTCTCCATGTAGCAGCACCGAAGCGGGCAAACTTGAAGGCCGCGTCCGAGACAGTCGGCTCGCCCTCAGGGACTAGGTCCTGGCTAGCAAGAAAAGCCGAAATAAGGCATGGGTGTGAGACGGTTTTGGTGTCAAAACTGGGCGATAGGTCCTGAACACCTCCACGATAAAACTGGGCCATGTCCTCGATGACCTGCTGGGCCAATTCTATCGACCACGACTTGGCCAAAAACCACAGTGAACACAACCACTTGTTAGTCCTATACTGGTCGTGGCCGTTTTGGTATATGTTTCGGCGAAAAATATCGTCGATCAACCACATATGCGGGGGCAGTTCGGCTCAGGTAAATGTGCCCTTGCCGGTGCGATCTGAGTGGAGAAACAGCTGGGCATCAACCTCAAGAGGCAGCTCCTCGGGGGTGGCTCGGTGGAGACCAGGGGAGTGGCGAGGGACACCCAAGAGGACAGCCACGTCCCGGGCAGTGAAGGTGACATCCTCGCCGTCGATGATCGAAGTGAAGCCCAAGGCCCGGCTTGGAGCATCACCAGCCTCGTCCCTCTCATTACCACAGGGAATGGCCTTCATGTTCTGGTAGAACATGCAGGCCAGCCATGGGTATACCATGGTGGAGGGGGTGCAGAAGGGCAGCCAGCCGCGGGCTTCCAATGTAGTGATAGAATCTCTCGCGTGCTCGACTGTGCGGAAGAAGGAGACGTCAAAAGTGTACTCGAGGTTTACCTCTCGTCGCCACTGCGGATGCAGGCCTCGAACGTCAGTGGGTGCCGTGGAGGGCATGGTGCGTTTCTTCATCTTCTTGGATTGGCGAGGATTGGATGACGAGGGTGCATCGGAGGCTTTCCTCTTGGATGTTGCCGGAGCTGTAGACGAAGTGGCTCGGACCGGCCGTGTGGAAAGAGAAGGTGGATCATCAGTGGGCCCAGTGGAAATTGGAGAGGAGGCCGGTTGTGAGGATGTTGTGGAAGAAGCTTGCCCGGCTGGAGAGGAAGCTGCAGCCTTCCCCTTTCCGACGGCACCTTTGGGTTTGGAAGCCCTGCGCCCCATGATGCTGAGGGTGGCAGCAAGGGGGAACTGGATTGGCCAGCGGTGGTGGTTTTGGCAAGTGGAGCTCGTCAGAGGCGAAGGGTTCCCGCCGATCACGGAGATGTGAGAGGAGGTGGGGTAAATGTGGAGGACGGGAGGTCGATCGAAAGGTGAAGGGTGGTCGCGGACGCCTTGGGGAGGTCGGCGGCGGTGAAATCCGGCCGGAGAAGAGGGTGGCGCACCGGTCGGAGGCGGCGAAGATGGGATGCGGCGTCCGGGCGAACAGGGGAAGGGGAAGAGTGGATCGATCTTAGGGCTTGGGGCCCTAAGTCGATCTCCCGCGCCTATATATTTTTTTTAACCATCCCCGCAAAAGATCGATCTTTTGAACACGTGACAACATCATAAAGGATCTGACTTAAGGCGCGCTGACGTGTATAAGTAAGTAAGATTGATGTTTTCCGCTAGAAAGATCGATCTTATTTACTTGGTCTCACAGGAACAAGGGAAAGAGCGATCTTCCACGAAGGAAGATCGATCTTCCTGTTTCTGAGAATTGCAGAAACTCCTTAAAAGATCGATCATTCTATGCACAAGGATCGATCATCCAAAAACCATCCCTCTGTCACAATTAAAATGTGCAAGAAAGATTGATCTTTAGGTGATAAAGGATCGACCAGTTTCACCCAGGCTCCAGCTTACATTCAATCGGACATAAAGGATCGATCTTCACCGCTTGGAAGATCGATCTTTTGTGTACCAAAATGCAAAACTGGGCTGAAAACCTGGGAATTCGCCCCACACACCTCAAGCATGAATACTAGGCTCCTTAGGCGTTAAAATACCACAATAAAAACCCTCCAAACCAGTTGATTCATCAATCATCACACAAAAACAACAAACACAATCCTGACATCACAATTATTCAAACAAAGATCAATTCAAAAACACACCAAAATCAATCACGCAAATAATGGGAAAAACAATCAATCATGCAAAGAAAAAATAACAAACAAATTCAGAAAAATACGAAGAAAGGATGGGTTGCCTCCCACCAAACGCTTGATTTACCGTCTCTAGCTTGACACAATGTAAGCTCACCCATAAAATTTCGATGTCCCCTCTAAATGGTGGTCGCATCTAGAAATGCGAGAACGAAGTCATTTTCGAAGAACTTTATTTAAATGCCAATGATAAAACCACGTTTCTTTCATCACAAGCCATTTTAACCTTATGTCCATTTTAGCATAAAAGATGTCACGTTCTTTATTGACGGTCTTATAAGGCCAAATGAATGTATGCATGAACGCAGGAAATGGGATGACATTCGAGATGGGCAATGATAGTATTGTGGCAGATATTATTGTGGAAGAAGATATAGAATGCGACAAATCAAAGTCATGCCTCCACCAAGGGGTTACACAATCATCGCCTATATAATCATATTCAAGAATGGGCAAGACCTCATCCAAAACTTCAAAAGTTTTTAATGCCGGCAACATATATTGGCCTTCATCATCACAATCATGAGAGATTGATAACCTTTCTTGAAAAACAACCAAACTCGGCTCATCAACATTAGTTATGTCCTCCCAAAACACCTCATAGATAGGCATATTAATATCATAGGAGTCCCCAAAAATTGATATATCCTCACTAAAAACTTCATAGACCGGCATATTGATATCACAAACATGCTCTTCGTAATTGGGTATGTCTTTATAAAATGGTTGATATACCGGAAGATTAATATCATAACAATCATCATCAACTTCTTCATCATTACCAAGTAACTCATTCAAGCATTCCTCATCATGATGATCATTCCAAGCATCAATCATAAAACATTCTTTTTCACATGCATAATGCTTAGATGCATCAAAGATGTTAAGCCGTATTTCCATGTTGTCAAATGTAACGGTCATGACTCCATTCCTACAATTTATTAAAGCATTAGCTATAGCAAGGAATGGTCGACCTAAAATGATGGGAACGGACTTCTTATGCCTTGGTCCAGACTCCATGTTTAAGACCACAAAATCCACCGGAAAGAAAGCCTTGTCTATCTTGACCAACACATCTTCAACAATACCTCGAGGTTTTTTCGTTGATCTATCGGCAAGTTGAAGGTTCATCATAGTGGGCTTGAGCTCTCCTATCCCAAATTGGCAATATAAGGAGTAAGGAAGAATGTTGACACTCGCTCCCAAATCAAGAAGGGCTCTCTCAATGAGATTATTACCAATTGTGCAAGGAACGGTAGGGATGCCCGGATCTTCAAGTTTAGGGGGGAGGTCACATCTAAGAATGGAGCTCACTTGCTCGGTCAAGAAAATTTTCTTAGAAATATGAGATCTAGATCGCCTTTTATGAGTGCAAAGTTCCTTGAGAAACTTAGCATAAGATGGGATTTGCTTAATGGCATCTAGAAGAGGAAGATTGATGTGGACTTTCTGATGAGAATGCATAATGTTATATTTTTATCCCTTAATACTTAGTCTCCTGTGCTTAATTAGTTCTTAAATACACTCATTATTCTTATATTTTGATTTAGGATGCAATTGAAGTCCTTAAGTCGAAAAGAAGCTGAAAAGAGTGCATGGATCAACTTTAAAGATTTATCTGTACCTGCTCATGAAGAACCAGAGGATGTACCATACATGGTTAGAAAGCTCTTGAAGTCTAGATTCTGGAGAATTTTACGGTTCGTGATTCCGAGTTTCCTAGAGGAAGTTACGGCAATTTCAGTACCGATGCGCAGTCTGAATGGCAGAAAGGAAAATAAGCTGGAAGTCCGAGCGAAGGTCCGATCGATCGGACCTGGCAAAACCGTGACAGAACATGTAGTTTTTGGCTGAATATGGTTCGATCGATCGAACCATCACTCCTATTGAGCTAGATCGATCCGACTCCTAGAGTTGGATCTATCGGACTCAAAAATAGCCAGAGAAGGTGAATTTTTATGCATCCGATCGATCCAGCACTTAAAGTTCGATCGATCGGACTTGGGAATTAAAGTTGACAGAACGTATGCTTTCTAAAGGAGCGCAGTTCGATCGATCCATCCATCGATCGGGCTCGGGCGTGAATAGAAGTTGAAGATTTTAATGAGACCGATCGATCCAGCATCCACGGTCCGATCGATCGGACTTTCTCAGTGAATTAAATCAACGGTTTAGATCTAATCCGTTGATGGAGAGGCTTTGGGGCTATAAATAGGACTCTTTCTAGGGTTTGAGGGGGGATTCTTGAACACTTTTGGCTGCTCTTTCTCCTCCTTTATATTTTTTCTAGGTTTTATTTTCTTTATTAGAATCTTTTGAGGATTGTTCTCGATGGCCCTGCGTGGCTAAATCTTGATCCTTGGTCGAGGAGACTGAAACCTCGGAATCAATGAGACTGTGAGATCTAATTTATTTTTATTGTTCAGTTTATAGATGAATATTGAATGTTCTTCTGTGTTTATCTTCATGATTGTCTTGTCTAATTGCTAGGAGCGCTACTAGTTTATTATTCATGGCGATCTACTGCTAGGTTGGATATCAAATCCGGAATTGTTTGATCCCTCTAATCTGTGAAGCAACTAGGATCTAATAATTTACTGCTGATCAGATCTTGTTAGATCTTAGGAAGAATATTCAACTAGATTAAATGCAACCGCTTGTGCTTGTGTTGTTTAGCTTCATCGATCTCCCTATTCTTAATGCTGCTACTAAATTAAATCTACAGCGCTTGTCTTAGGTTGTCTAGTAGTTAGGGTTGATTAGATCGCTTGTTTCTAATTAACTATGATCGAGGAGAGATTCGAATTTAATTCGGACGGTGAATATTCATGGTATGAATTGATTGATACTTGCATCTATGATCAGTTGTTGGATTCCGATGGTGGATGTTGACTCAGACCAAGGTTTGTTCTCTTGATTCAACTTGTTTCTTTTATTTAGATTATTTCTTTATTGTTTTTCCTCACGTTTAAAAACCCCCCCTATCTTTGTTCACTAAGCACAAAACTAGACTGAACACTCTTCGTGGGATCGACTCGTACTCGCACTACTACATTTGTTTTGAAGAGTATTGGATTTATTTTTGAGTGCCTGCGACAGCACATCACTTTCTTAAAAACTTCCATCATCTCATCCAGTTTAGGATTTTTATATGGAGATGACGTAGGATCCGCTAGAGCCTCGGGGAAAGGAATTTTTCGAACATAAGCATTAGGGTTCGGCTCATGAGATAGAGGTGTCGAATTCGAAGATGTATGCAAATCATTGGGTGTATGTGCGTTATGAGATGCCGTGGAATCCTTAGGTGCATGCTTATCTTTGGACGATGAAGATGCATGTGGTGAAGAAGGTATGCACTCATGCAATGGTGACGATAAATGTATGTCATGCTCATGCTCTTGTGAAATGCCATTCGGCTCCTCCACATTGGGAAATGTTTTGCCACTTCTTAGGATCGTCACCGCATTGACTTGTTCATGAATTGAATCAATGGAGTGTCGGCCTTTTGGGTTGGGGATGGTTTGGCTAGGTAATCGCCCCTCGTCCCTCCTAGAGATGGCATTGGCCAATTGGCCCAATTGCACCTCCATTTTTGCTAGAGATTGAGAATGGGAGTGAAGTAATTGGGTACTAGCTTTGAAAGAATTCAAGGCCTTCAAAAGTCTCTCATCAATGTGTTGGTCTCCCTTTGGTTGTTGAGAATGAGAATGTTGGCTTGTGGGCACTTGAGGTTGTGGAGATGTATATGGTTGATGCCCCCAAGATTGCGGTGGTTGAGCTTGATAAGGTGCTTGGGAGGAATAAGCATGGGGAGGCCGATATGACGGTTGGAATGGAGGAGCTTGGCCTTGAGCATTGGAGGGATATGTTTATTGAAATTTTGGAGGATAATTTGGGGCTTGAGTACCCATGGATGGCGGCCTTGGGTTGAAAGAATTAGGTTGCTGGCCGGGTGTCCTCCAAGAAAAATTCGGGTGCTCTCTCAAGCCGGGATTGTAAGTGTTGGAATCAGGATCATAAGTCGGCTTGGATTGACCATAGATTGCATTCACATGTTCTTGCACTAGCTCCGGATAGTGGCATGCCAAATGGCAATCGGTTACATCGTGACCGGGAGCGGAGCACAAGAAACATAGTTCCCCCGAAGATGAGGGCAACGAAGGATTAGAGGAAGCCACTTGATTTATATTTTGGGTAAGGACTTGGTCAAGCTTCCTACTCAAAGCGTCGACTTGTTGTGCAAG
Source organism: Narthecium ossifragum (assembly GCA_963920575.1). Classification (NCBI taxonomy): domain Eukaryota; kingdom Viridiplantae; phylum Streptophyta; class Magnoliopsida; order Dioscoreales; family Nartheciaceae; genus Narthecium; species Narthecium ossifragum. The sequence goes on along the minus strand of OY986974.1, from coordinate 9,085,271 downwards.
TCGGGTTGACTCATGGAGCTCAAGAATTCCCCTAGGAGTAGGTTGACTCGAAGACCCTCGATTGTTTCTAGAAGAAGAGGAATGGTGTTGGGGGTTCTCGGCAAGTTCTCGAAAAGCTTCCAAGAATCATCAAGAGGGTTCGTGATAAAGACTCCCCCACACGCGGCATCAATAGTCAATTGGTACCTCTCTTTAAGACCTTTGTAGAAATTTTCTACTATAGCCCATTGCGGAAATTGATGATGTGGACACTTCCTAAGAAGTTCCCTATAGCGGTCCCAAGCTTCATGGAACGCTTCATCATCGGATTGTCTAAAAGATGCAATCTCTTGGCGAAGATCACCAGTTTTAGCGATTGGAAAGAATTTAGTAAGAAATTGGGCTTGTAGTTGAGGCCATGTTGAGATAGATCGAGGTTGCAAAGAGGTAAGCCAATATTTGGCTTTACCCTTGAGAGTGAAGGGGAAAAATTTAAGTCTCCATGCCTCATCGGTGAAATTGTTGACCCTTACCGTAGAACTTATTAAAATAAATTCTTCAATATGATTGTAAGGGTCCTCGTGGGATAATCCATGAAAGACCGGCAAGGATTGTAGAAATTGAGGTTTAATCTCATAATGGGCCGCCTCAATAACCGGGGGTTGGATGCAAGAATTTGAGGTGAAAGAATTAGGGATATAAAAGTCCTTCATGGCCCTACGACCTTGGTTTTCGGGTTGGTGAAGATTGGCCATAGGGTCGGGAAGATCATGAGGATCGGGATTATCCATGGATGAAAGAGAATGAGCTAATGGTTTATGCGATGCAACACAAGAATCCAAAAATGCTTGCAATGTAATATCCAAATCGGAATCCTCATTCACATTCATTCACACATCAGGAAGAGCATACAAGGTTAAGAAATACAAACAGTACACTCTCGGTGACGTGTTGTCGACGATCGCTCCTCCACTGCTCGGAAGGATGTTTCGTCGCTCCCCCTTTCGATCACAAAAAGATATGGCAATATTAGCACGATTCTATTTTTGGTCTTTTATATAGTAGGTAAAATAAAACAACTAATTGGAAAGAAAACTACACTAAGTAAGCCACTCAAAACTAGTTATGTTCCCCGGCAACAGTGCCAAAATTTTGGTGGGACGTGAAAAGTGTTGCGGCTTAACGCGCCCAATCAAAATTACAAATTTATAATCAAACTCCTAACTAACTACCTATGGGGTAGCTAGCGGTGAGTCCGAGTCGATCCACAGGGAAGAAACTAGAATTGAAATGGCATACTAAGCATAATTATCTACCAAGAAGTTGGAGAAAAAGATTTAGATTTGGATTTTTAACTAGACTAGATCAAAATTAATGCAAAAAGGTACTAAGATATAAAGAGAGGCCGAGGGATCCTTAATCAATTACAAGGATTCTAATAGGTCTTTCTAAGATAAGGGCATGTCTCCTCAAATTGAATAGTTAAATCCAAATTGTCGATAGGTGAATAGCTAGTTCAACCTATCACTCGACGAAGATCGGGTTAAGAACCCTCGTCGGCAAGAGCAAACAACTAAAGATCGGCGATCGAAGGATGAGTTACGATCGCCGCTAACAAATCCTCTAATTAAGATGGACTCGTCGCAAGAGAGCTAATGTGGTATGGATCTAGGTGTGATAGCGAGGTGGTTCTAGCACCTCGCTGGCCAAAATCACAAGGATATGATGGGTGGAGGGTTAGGAATAGATTGGTGGTGGTTTTAGCACCACAATCTAGTCCAGTCTTGGATTAGAATCCTTCGTCATGAGAGAATCCATGGTTTTAGCATGAATCCCTCTCACGAGAGGTTCCATCCAAGCCCTAACATGCAAGAGACCTAGATCTAGGGCACAATAGGGCAATCCAAGCATTCATCAATGAAAATAACACCAAATTCATAAAGAAATTAACTCCAATCCATACAACCATTCAATAGAGTAGCAAAAAGCCCTAAATCCTAAGAATCCCTAATAGAAACCCTTATTATATCATAAGAATCCCTAAGCTAAGAGTTAGTGACTCATCTTGGGGGTTGGATCCATAGATGGTGGTTGATGAAGCTCTCCTCCAAAAAGTGCCCCTCTCAATTGGGTAAAAAGGATTTAAAAGAGGAAAAGCTGGAGAAAAGTCTAAGAGAAGCCCCCCAAAATCCCCCAAAAGGGGTCTATTTATAGTCCACAAGCCTCCCCCACTCGGATTAGATCTGGACCATTGATTTTGCTCGGCTGGCACAAAAGGATCGATTCTTATAGGGTAGAAGATCGATCTTTTCCTTCCGCGTGCTTGCTGCGCCCGTGGAAGATCGATCTTCCACTAGATGAAGATCGATCTTTGTTCTTGAATTCTTGCTGCGCCCCGAGGAAAATCGATCCTTTAGTAGATGAGGATCGATCCTCTAGAATGTCGCGCTCTGTCATCTCTTTTGCCCATGAAAGATCGATCATGCACTTGGGAAAGATCGATCCTTCCAATACTTGCGCTCTGTCACTGAAAAATGCGCATAAGGGATCGATCTTCTCATGATGGAAGATCGATCCTTGTTGTTCCGACTGGATTTCTTCTTAATGTCTTTAAAGGATCGATCATTTTCAATAAAGGATCGATCTTCTTCACACTAAACTGGCCCGAATGAGTACGTTTTAGTTCGGAACTTGATCTAATTCTCGTTGAGGGCTCTTGTACCTGTCATAGGGTAATAATCGTCAATAAGGCCTTGCTCGGAGACTAACAAGGCCAAGTTGAAGGGGTGATTTTTGCACTTTTCACGTCTTATCACACGGGAGCGACCGATCGGGATTGTGTAGTCAGGTAAGTTTGTTCTAAACTCTGAGTTATTTTATCTAGCTATTTGAGATGCTTCTGCAAGTTGCACAAAAGCACGTATCAACGACAGTCGTCTCTTGGACCAGCCCACTATTTGTATTTCTTATCTTTGGTGTGGTCCTTATTTATGTGATCTTGCATGCATGGCTAATTTTTATATGCCACCGGGTACCATGTCCAATGATGATTTGCCTTTTGGTTATGAACCCGCCTACAATAATGACACATATGGTTTCTCAAATCCGACATTTAATTCACCTTCATATCCTTATAATCCGAATTTTAGAGATCATACATACCCTAGTTGGCAATTTCAAGGTTACCAACCTCCTAACATTCAGCCATGGAACATAGAACCACCGGCCCAAGATTTTGCACCGCCATATCCTTTTCAAGCACAACCTCGGCAACAATACTGGTATGAGCCGCCTGTTCACCCGACATCACAAGCACAACAAGAGCTAACTTTGGATGATATTCTTAAGATAATGGAAGGAATAAATAATTCCTTAGTAGAATTTCGTAAATCCTTGGCTGAGGATAGACTTTCTAGGGAACGTGACAAAATTGAGAACCCCTTCACTGATCAGTCACAAGTACAATGAGAGCCATTTATAATTGATCAGGTTAAAAACTCACAATTGATAGACAAGCTAGAAGTCCCGTCCAGACAACTAGCTAACGTAAGTCACTCTTTTGATGATATAGTGGATGGATATGATTCTATGCCTCTTCTTTATGATGACAATAATCATGATGCTTATCTTTCTAATGATGTTGATGCATGTTATAATGCTTGTGATACTTTGCCAATTCATGATGCTATTGATAATGTTTTACCAGCTGCTGAAAATACTATTTTGCCAACTTTGGATGATACAGTTGATGATGTTGATGAATGCTATCCGGTTGTACATTTTGAGCCTTATATGTATTTCGGTCATTCTTATGAAGCAAGTCTTTTTGATGATAGTGATGATGAGGGTTGTTATGCTAAATTGTCGATTGATCATGATGATAATATGTCAATTTACAATGATCATAATGAGGATGACCATATTAGTGAGACCCCCCTGTCAGGAACCTCAAGTTGAACTTTTACATAATGAGTTGAATGATGATGATGTGCCTATTAGTGATAAACATAATGAGGATGAGGGTGTTAACAATATTCATTGTCTAGAGCCTCAGTTTGAGATTCTACCTTTTAATATCATCCTCATTAGTTGAACTTTGTGAGGAGGAGAACCTTGTTCCTATTGTCCATTCCTCAAAGATCATATCAAAATTTCCAGATCTATGCATATTTTGTTTGCTAAGGACTTCTTTTTATTCTTTGATGAAGCATGTCTGCATACCTTCACCATGATTCAGGCCATGTATTTTTTCACATGGAATCATCGGCCTTCTAAATTTTGTTTCAGGAGCGTCTAGCGAAAGACGTAAACTTACGCGCTTTCTAGGAGGCATCCCTGTTTTTAGGATTTTTCCTTAGCTTTTTAGAAATTTATTTAATTTTTACAATTTTCCCTTGATTTTTAGTATTTTCCCCATATTTTCCTGGAAGTTTTCTCCACCTTCTTTCATTTTTCCTTATTTTCGGCTGGATTTTCTCTCTCCTCCCCCACTGTTCCTCGTCGTCCCGGCTCGATCGGCTTCATCGGCTCGTCCCCGAGCCGTTACCCATGGCCGTCCGTCGCCACCTCTCCGGCCGTTCGCAACCCTCCAAAACACTACCAAAACCTCCGCTAACCTTCCGCCTCCGTCCTCCTCTTCCTTTGATACCCTCTCTTTCGACGCCGGTGCACCCCCCCGCTTCCGCCGGCCATTGTCGGTCTCCTTATCCGCAACCTTCCACCGCTCTGCAACCCATCCAAAAGCTTTCCCTTGCCGCCATGAACCTTTCGCCACCATCAAAACCATTTTGTGCTGCCTGGATCACCGGTATCCAGCTCCGGCCATCTTCCCTTGCTCCGGCAATCACCACACCAATCCACGCCCTCCCGTAGCTCTGAACCTCCTCTAAAACCTTATTTAAGCTACCACGATATGTAACGCCCCGGCCCTCCACTGGGCCCCGGACCCGGCCCGCGGGCTCCCGGTCCGACCAGGATCTGCCCAGCGGCGCCGCTCCCCGACTCAATATTGTCCGCTTTTGGCTCACCGCAGAAATCTGAAAAAACTTCCCAGTAGGTCACCCATCGTGTGACTACTCCAGGTCGAGCACACTTAACTATGGATTTTTCTGACGGATCACTGCCATCACGGCTTTAAAACGTGTTGTGTCTATTAAGGGCTTACTATATACTTATATCGAACCCCGGACCATACCCAGGCGTTGTGGGATTGCTTACCCGGCTACCCGACTCAGCCCCGCCCTCCAGGCGCAGGCATCTTGTCCCACGATAGACCCAGCGGGCCTCACACGATACTTCCTCAACCCTTCACCACCTCAATTGCTGCCTGGATCGCCGGATTCCACTTCCGACCATCTTCCACCGAGCCGGCCATCTCCAATCCACCACCTGAAAGTCACAATTCTTCGATCAGACCCCATAGATAAACTCCCCGATTTTCCACGACTCTATCCCCACCAATCCCGTCCTCCGGCGACGAGGTTTCGCCGTCCGATTGCTCCAAGTCACAATCCAGGTGCTAGAACGCTCCGATTTTGCATCTGATGGTTTAGATTTTCAATTAGGACCACACTCAAGTACTCCAGACTATCCACATCTCATCTACTGCATCCCAGCTTGTTGCCTACTATTTTCATTGAGTCCTAGGATTAGTAGTTTTTAGTAAGGACACATGATCGGAGTCTAGGAGTCCTCTGCGACGTAGTGTTCCATAACCCTGATCCAGTTTGACCAGTCCGAACCTGCCTCTAGGGTTGATTTTTGCATTTACAGTAGTAGTTGACTCCGCGATTGACGACTTGACGGCAGAGGTTCGCCATGGCTTTGCTAGATTGGCCATCTTAGCTGGCCCACACCTCTACTTCCATGAGATCGCTTGATTTTGGGGATTCTAATGAACATTAGCTAAAAAAAGGGAACTTTTTGGATATTTTGGGTGGTGTTATGTGTTGGTTCTTATTGCTCCTTGGTGTTGGGATGAAGATGATGATATCTCCTTTACTTCTGTCTGTGTATTTTCTATTTTCTTTGAGGATGAATGCTTGTACAGGATTGATATATCATGAACATACAAAGGAGACTCTGCCAAGATTTTCTTTGATTTTTATAGCTTTTTGGGCTTTTATTTGTTATATTCTATTATATACACTTGATCTTTTGGAAAGGTACATATTTCTGTGGCAGGGTATGGTGGGGAAGGAAGTATTTATTCAATTATGACGGTGCCTAAACTTAAATTGGAATAGAGAGAAATCTATTTTTGGGGCGTTCATTATGGTTATCTCTAGCCATTACTTCTTAATTTATTTTTATGACCTAGTGTAATTAGGGACAATTACATTTAAGATGGGGGGTAGCATTCATAAATTTCATGCTCATATTTTTTTATGGTAACCATTTTTTATGGTAACCAAATATTATACATCCCTTGAATTATGTCCAAAGAAAGAAATTATGATATGATTTGATAAAGGTGCATGTTTTATAAATTTATTTTATGAATTATTCTGAGACTTGTATGTCATATAAGAAATAGTAAATTGTTGCTATGCGTGATATTATTTCTATACTTTAACACTTTTACCATGATTTAAGGATAACCTGACATATCCTAAAGCACATGTTCACTTTCACATGTTAAAGAGTTGATATTAGATTCTAAGCATGATACTATGATAGATTTACAGTTTTATGTCATGACACAGAAAATACTTGAACACATGTAATTATCTGAGTATGTGGAAAAAAAGGACTTTCAACTTAGTAACCGGGCAGTATGCCTAACCAACGTGGTGTTCGCGTAAAACGGTTGAATTTCCTGAAAAAAAATAAGGGTTTCATACTTAGTAACCGGGCAAGGTGCCTAACAAGGTGTGTTGTTCGCGTAAAACAGTTGAAATTCCTGTAAAAAAAAGGAATAAAAGAAAAATGAATAAAAGCATAGATTGCTATGTGATAAGTGGAAAATATGTGCTGAATAGGATTGTGATATTAAATAGTTGAAGTGTTTAGATATGATTGATACTCTGAAGTATGTGGAACCCCATTCACACACAGGAGTGTTAAAGTTATTTTTAGTCATGATTAAATATGTTAAAGTGTTGGAAATATGTTATGACATGTTTTGATTCATTATATTTTTCTGTGATAATGAGTTGAAAGGTTTCTTCCTGAATATTATGTCTATTTCATGCATTAGAGTTGATGAATATTATAATTGATTTCTAATGATATGATCAAGGGTTGTATAGATGTTTGTGGGTGTCATCCCTGAAAACCCTCAGGAGACTATAACTCCTCCACTAGGGTAACCCAGGGGTTTAAAGGCTTGTTGCACATGCTAAGTGCAATCGTGAGACCTACGAAAGTAGCCAGTTAGATTTACTGCTTTCTTTTTATCTTTTCTTTGTTCGAGAACTAGCAAAGTGTAAGTTGGGGGTGTGATAAGTCACTAAATATTCGTAATTAAACCCCTTAAATTACCTTTCTTAGACCTAAAGTAGTTGTATTTAATAGTTTGTTATTTTATTTTAGGTTTAATCATGATTTGAGAAGAAATATAAGAAATTCGGCTAAAAATATGGATTTATGTGATAAAGTCTGTTTCATCGCCTATCAGGAGAATACTCGCCAGATATTCTGTATAAGTGTAAATATTCTGAATATTTATCATCTGATAGAAGACTTCAAGAGCTACAACTTTCATGTTGGACACTTGACGAGATTCCTGATGGATTGATTTCAGTTTTAAAGAAGATCCAGATACACAGCTGCTAGAAAACTGCTTCGTCGAAGCTGAGAAGAATATTCTCTAAATATTCTATATTAATTATAATATTATAAAATAAGTCGTATATGACAGAAGATTTGAAGATCTAAAACTTTCCTGTTTAAGACTTTCTCAGATTCCAAGCCAATTAGTGCCAGAACTGAGTTAAAGTCGGAATCCTTAATAGGAGTTGAAATAAGAAAAGAGGAAAGCCAAAGTTTAAGTCTAGATAGGACTCTTAAGTCCAAGTTTAGGGTTTCCCTATTTAAAGGCCTTTTCCAGCCAAATTTTGCATCTTTTTGACAATCTTTGGAGGAGGAAGGAGAATACGGCGAGGATGCGGATGGTGACAGCTTCTTATTCCAACTCGATAGCTTTCATCCAAAAGATGAGTTACTAATTCTTGTACTTAGGATTATTCATGAAACCCTAATGTAGTTTTGATTTTTCTTTAGTTTGATTCTTGTAAACTTCTCGATGCATGATCTTAAAATATGGTTTTATTGTTAATAGATTTGAAAGAACAGAGTTCCATTGACGTACTTTTAGTCCTACATGATTTCTGTGATTGATTGTAGAGATTTATGAGATGGTTTTCATGAAGTTATTGGTTTGCCTTTGAGATAAGCTATACTACGCAAAGATAGGTTGTGTCACGGTCATTAGGAGTAGTATAATTTAAAGTAGTCATAGGATCAAAGACAATCTAAGCCAAGCAAAGATAGGTTATGTCATTGGAAACATTAACTTTCTTTTAGAGATTCATGTGAGCTTGTAGCCATATGATCCATAATGTTGAAAGAAGGGAACAAGAAGATAACTAAAGAAGACTAATAATGAAACTAGGGCGGATTGAGTAATTCCTAAGTAACTACTCCATTGATTCAAATTGATCAACCTTTTATTTCTTTTCTTTATTAGTTTAGATAACTCTATTCTATCTTTGATTCTTTTTCTTAGTTTTAGGGTTTCGAGCATTGATTTCAGTTTCTAACGTTTTCCCTGTATATCGACTCCCGATTTCACCATTATTTCTACCTAGTAGTGTAGTGATTGAATAAGGATTATAAATTTATATTTGATTGAGTTTGCAACGTTTGAACGACACGTTTGCGACCGATTAGCTATCCGCCTACTCGAAACGCCAGCTGCGGAGCCAACGGATGAGATCACACAGCAACACCCGCCTTGGCAACCGCTTGCTCGGAACGCCATGTACTAGGATGCCAATTATGATGTCGATAGATGTGGTCACACAACAACATTTGTTCTGACAGTCATGCGCTCGAATCATCACGGATACTCACCTATCCTCGGACCTTGCCTGAGTGTATCTACACCTGCCCTTCGCATTAAGCCTACGGAGGAAGCTTTATGGCCATTCGACTCAGCAAGACGCCCTAGAGACAATTACCAACGTCTGAATGCCAACCACGTCTCCTCCCAACTAGTATGTAGAGGTCGCATTCACTTAGCTCCAATCCTAAGCCCAACATAGTATATTTATCAACCAATCTCAAGCTCATGATCGAACTCCGTCCAATTCAGGTTCTTATTCTCAATCCACATGTAGAGACCACTCTCAATCCGCTACACGATCAGTACACGACTCAACTAACCCAGCTGCGGACTCAAATCATGGTCCGGGCTAAACCTAGGCCTCAAACCCATAGCTCACTATCGGATCACACATCATAATGCGATGCAGATAACAAGGACGTTTTCAAGCACATGAAAGGCAAGAGATGCAATACACACGAATGCCACATCAACAATTATATTTACTATCTACACATAGTATCATATAATCAGAAAACCAGACATGCATTACAATGCGTGTTAATATAAATGAAACACCTCAAGAGACATGAAGAAAGCTCGGCCAACCCTCGCGCATCGCTCCAACAAGGAGCTAGTCAGCCAAACCACCGACAATGAAAGTGCCCTCGGCCTCCAAGCCTCTCCCTGGATCACAAGCAAAGCATTGGCGCATGGCCAAACCACCTCAAGCCACACATCGGCAAAACTGCCAAATTCTCACAACTTGGGATTTGCCTCAACCATGCAAGAGACTACCATTCATGAACATAAACATGAAGCATGTCTTGGCATGAAAGGTAAGAGGTTTGGGTATCACGAAGCCCTAACGAGCTAGACCCTAGGGTATCCCAAACCCTAGGTCCACAACACATGAGCTTTCCTTTATCTAGGGTTGCTCTCAAGCAAAACAACCATCTAGCTAGCATATCATGGCATTCTAAACATAAATTAGGCTTTAACATTTAGGGCATAACAAAGCCAAAAGATCCACATTGGAAATTAAGGCATTTAAGCCCTAGATCCACCTAAACCATGAACAAACCCTTACATAAGGTTGTTCTCATGCAAAACCACAAGCCACACTACTAGAATTCCCCAATCCTAGGTCACCAACCACAAGAAACCCTTACATTAGGTTCCCTCTCAAGAAATTCATGAACTACAGTGAATATGGTATGTTAGATTGTATAAAATCAACATCTATGGGCTGTCCAACACCCAAAACATACACCCCTTTCATCTAAAGCAAGAAATAAGAGAAGGGGAGGATCTCCTACCTTAGAGAAGAGAAACCCAAACTTCCCACGAGCTCTGGTGAAGATCCGGCGAGCTCCGATGACTTCCGGCACCACCAAGAAGTCCCCTAATCTCTCCTCCATCCTCCCACCCAAGAGGAGAAAAGAGAACAAGAGAGAAATGAGGGAAGAAAGCTGTTTAAGCAATCAGCCCCGAGTTACGGTAGCAACAAGCTAACGGGTCCGTTAAGCTCGATTAACAGCTGAGAATCAAAATGGCTCTAACTCTCACCTTTGAACTCCGAATGAGACGAAACAAGAAGTGTTGGAAAGCTCCTTCCATGAAGAAAAATTTTACTCACACTAACCCAAGATTTCGAAGGTCAAAAGGCATAAAATGCCCTTCAAATCTGCTGATTTTGAACAATCAGGAATCTGGAAAAAAGCAAACTACAAATAGGGCTATTTCGGTCATTTCAATTTTGAAAATTCTAAAACTTCTGAGATAGCTTCCCCTACCCAAAGCACATGTGTGAGAACCAAAATCACATTGGAATACCAAACACAGCTCCACCTGGAGCCTGAAATGTCTAAAACCCGAAATACAAAAACTTTGGAAACCTAACGGTCCAAATCCAGGAATTTTCATCTGAAACTTTGAACACTAATCTACCTCGACTAGATACACATGCGAGGAAAGGAAACGGAGCCAAAAGTCCACCCAACATGCAAGCTCCACACGCATTCCATCAATACTTAAGAAATACGGATTTCTTCTCGAATCGATGAGTCACTTGACTCACAAGCGTCCCGATTCGAATCCAACTAATGTGTTAGGCTTCACCGAGCCTAACCACACATGGCTAATCTATATTTACTCTACACCAAATATCAGGTCCTCACATAGAGCTTTCACTAGGCGTTTGGTCTGGTTGAGAGTGTAGAAGCTTCCTATATGGTATTTTCAAGCTGAGCTTGTAACAGATCTAGTTGCTCCATTGGGCCAAGTGTTGACAGTGGATCTGGTGACAGATATGGTGACAACCATAGCAGCATGAGGCCATTTTGCAAGGGTTTGCGTTGAACTTGATACTACAGAACCACTCTATGGTGGCCTTCACTTGGAGATCAATGGGGTGATGATGTCCCTTCCAATTGATTATGAGGTTGGGCAATCGTTGTTCGTTGCCGAAAGGGGTGCAGTCTCATCTCACAACTCAACATCCGTCGGGCATGGCTCCAGTTCTCCTTGTCCACAGGCTTGAAGCTAAGGAGTCGTCTCTTCCGCAAGTGCTGGCTAAAGTGGTCTCCTCTGTGGTTCCTCCTCTTGGGCCTCTAGGGGGCAAGGAAGCCTTGGTGTCTGCTCCCTGTCAAGAGTCTGGTGAGGATGGGTGAACGGAAGTCAAGGGTTGGAAGCTGATAATTCACATATTATGCATAATTAAATCCCTTAAATTAACTTTGTTAGCCCAAGATTAGTTGTATTTGATATCATATCGTATAATTTAAGGTCTATGTATGCATTGAGAAGAAATACAAGAAATTTGGTCAAAAATTACTAAATTCTGCGAAAAAACTGCTTCATTGACTGTTTGGAAATAAATCACCAGAATTCATAGAAAAATCTAAAAATCCTGAAATTCCGGAAAATGAAAGAAGATTTCAAGAGCTACAACTTTCATGTTGAAGACGTTGTGAGATTCTCTATAAATTGGAGCTAGGTTTGAAGTAAAGTCAGATTTATGGAAGCTAAAATTAAAAAGCTGAAGAAATCAATTATTGACGTGGTAGTCAACCGACCCAGTGAATCAATCCTCACCGATTGATCGGTCTGCTAGCGTCATGTGTACGGAAATTAGGACAACTGGAGTTTAACTGCGGTTATGTTTCGTAAGTTCGATATTAAGGGTTTCTGTTATAAAAAGGGGTTAATCAGCCGAAAATTATCATCTTTTTGACCATTTGTGGAGGAGAAGGCTAGGGTTTTGAAGACAGAGACCTTACCGCGGGGATCGATGGCTTCCTTCCCAACACCTATGAATCTTTCTCAAAAGATGATTGGTTAATTCCTATACTTAGGGATCTCATGAAACCCTAGTGTAATATTTGATCTTTCTTTGGTTTGATTCAGCTCTTCTTTTGTAGCACCCGCTGGACAGGCACATGGTGGCGCCTTGGCTTCTAGAGGCGCTTGAGGACTTGGGGTCTAGCCACTTCTTTTTGGGATGATAAATGTATAATTTCTTTCTGCAAGGAAATTTGAGATAGTTTATATATGATATTTGAGGTTTAGTCTTGTATTAGAAAATTTTGAATCATTTTGACCCAGATCAATTGTTAATTTAGATGTCTTATTTCATTATAAATGCGCAAGTGATAATTAAATAGACTAGGAACCCTCATGCCCCGGCCTGGATGGGTTTTCTGGGTCGGGATGTAACATATTTGATGGGTAAATTTCAATCACATATACCTATGTGTGATGAAATTGAAACCCAGAATTGTTGTTCCCACAATCACTCACTGATGTAATTCAAATTTTTGTCACAATGAAATCTGAATTCTCGTTCATGCGAGACTTGAGCTTTTATTGTCATACAGTCATTCTGCCAGTGATGGCCTCCGAGGTGTCTGCTTCATCTTCTGAGGGTTCTCCAGGGTTTTTGAAGTATCTGGTTGCTCCCAAGGGGCCGCCAGAAGCTTCATTGCCGGCGCCCCAGCCATCGGCGGGCGAAGTAGGGGGGAAGTCATGTGATTGGTCATGTGCGGTGTCATTTGGGTCTCTTTCTTCGTCAACACGTAAAGGGACGCTGTGAGGACCCGTACCTCCAACCCGGTCCGACCGTGTTAGGTCGAGGGTCTGGCTTGGTTGGTTTTGGCCCGATTGGCCTTGTTCAACGATCGCTTCGATCGTTGCTGCTCCAACGGCATTTTGATAATTGGCCAAAAAGCAGTTTGATACCCTGTAGTTTCTGAGTTTTGCCATTTAGTGCCACGTAGTTTAAAAATTATCAAAAAAATGCTCCAAGTTATATAAAAGTGCAGTATAAACCAATCATCCAACACCATTACTGCCTTTTAACGGCAAACCAATAGCTGTGCTCAATTTTGACCGGTTTTCCTCAATTTTGACTGGTTTGCTGACGTGGGAAGTGAGAGAGAGAGAGAGAGAGATACGGGAGGGAGAGAGAGCACCCATCACGTATATCGACGGTGAGCTACACGGTGTAAGCGTCGCCGCCGCCGGTGCCGTAGATCCCCTCACAGAGGTCGACGATCTTCGTGGGGAAGCACAGATCCGTCCATCATTTGCTCGAGGAGGCACGTGCACCACCCCGCTGGTGCCGTAGATCCCCTCACTGTCTACGTATCTCTCCGCCTCCTCCGCACCGCCACCGCCACCACCCCGCCGCCCTCCGGGGGCATGTGCAAGAGCGAGGTAAGCCTCGAGGAGGCCTATCGCGCTGCGGAGAGCACCCACCAGGCCATCGAGTACGAATACTGCATGAAGGTGTTCAAGAGCGACCACAGGCGCCAGAGCGCCGACATGCACGGCCTGGCTGCCATCGGCACCAAGCTCGCCATGGCCATGAGCTCGGAGGATGCCGACGCCAACAACGCCACTAGTACAGAGGAGGAAGGAGGAAAAAACATAGGAAGGAGGAAAAAACAGAGGAGGAAGGAGGAAAAAACAGAGGAGGAAGGAAAAAACAGAGGAAGGAGGAAGGAGAGAGGAGGGAGGAGGAAAGCTGGCGTGCATCTCCCATGTTGTCTCTCTCGACGGCGTCCGACGACCTCGCCTCCCTCGTCCGACAACATCGCCGTCTACTGGGGCCAGAACGGCAACGAGGGCACCCTCACCGACACATGCTCCTCCGGCCTCTACAACTACGTCAACCTCGCCTTCCTCGTCACCTTCGGCAACAACCAAACCCCACAACTCAACCTCGTCGGCCACTGTGACCCGAGCCCCGGCGATTGCGCTAGCATCAGCAGCGATATCAAGATATGCCAGGGCATGGGCATTAAAGTTCTCCTCTCTCTCGGCGGCGATTCTAGCGGCTACAACCTGACCTCCTCTGACGACGCCCAGCAGGTGGCGGACTACCTCTAGAACAACTTCCTGGGCGGGACATCGTCCTCGCAGTGGTCGCCGGCGTCGAGCGCCGCCCCGAGCAGGCTGGTGGCCTCGCCGTAGAGCTTGGAGTTGAGGTTGTCAAGCGCGTCGCGGAGGTGGTCGATGGCGTCGTTGTAGAACTCGATGCACGTCTGGTAGGCCTCGCGCACGTCGTCGTTGAACTCGACGTCCACCTCCGAGCTCATGGCCATGGCGATGGCCAGCTTGGTAGGTTTTTGATCACGTCAGCAAATTGAATTTTGACTTTTTTTTATCACGTCAGCAAATTCATCAAAAAACTAGTCAAAGTAATAAAAAAAGTCAAAATTGATGAATCTCTCTTTTCTCACGTCAGCAAATCCGGAGAAAATAAAAAAAAGTCAAAATTGATGAAATTGACTGGTTTACCGTCAGACTTAGTAATGACGTTAGGGCGGTGGCACTAAACTGCATAGTTTTCAAAGTCAAGTGTACTTTTACGTGATTTTTAAAGATGAGGGTACTTAACTGCAAATCCTAGAAACTACAGGGTACCAAAGTGTTATTTGGCCTTGATAATTTGCCCTTGTTGAGTTTGGTTTCACACCCGTGTAGTGCACACACGGTCTTGGATTGAGATGTGTGCTTGATTAGATCCTTATAGGCGCTCTCGGTCGGGAGATCGGAGCTCGATCGGGAAAGATCAAAATGGACGGGCGAGATCAACGATGACTTTAGTATAAATAGTTTTTTCCTCTCTCGCTTTTTCTTTCTTTCCTCCACCCGATCCCCTTTCTCTTCTTCTTCTCTTCTTCTTTCCCCTAGTCCCGCGATCCCTTCCCCGTCGGACAGCTCCACGCTCGCGAGAGAGAGGGAAGCTGCTCGGCGAGCTTGGAGGCGTTCCACGGCAAGGCCCCTCCCTTCCTCCTCTTCCCTTCTTCCACGGCGGCTTCCGTTCTTCTTCTCCGGCGAGGATTTGAGGGGTTTCAGAGCACCGAAGGTTACCCGATGGCTTGGAGGCATTCCACGGCTAGGGAGGAGGCGAATTAGCACGGATTAGCGGCGGATTAAGGAGCGAAACAAGGTAGGGTTTAGCCTAAACCTAGGTTTTGATTGTTCTTGAGCTAATTAGCCGTTTATCTCTTGATTTCTTCTTGCTAAACGATACCTATAGGGTTTCTAATTAGCCGTTGTACTATTGTAATATTTAGTTGTTGCTTGGACCTTTGCTATGCCTACCCTTTTGGCGAGCTGTATGCTACGCCCAGCCCTGTATATTATTATGTCATCTTGTTGCATGGTTGTAATGTTATTCTTGTGGGTATGAGCATTGCATGCATTTGATTGCATTAGAAGCAAAAGGTTAG
This sequence comes from Narthecium ossifragum, assembly GCA_963920575.1. Taxonomy (NCBI): domain Eukaryota; kingdom Viridiplantae; phylum Streptophyta; class Magnoliopsida; order Dioscoreales; family Nartheciaceae; genus Narthecium; species Narthecium ossifragum. Next base: position 9,069,506 of record OY986974.1, on the reverse strand, counting down.
GATGTGGGCATTGGGTTGATCACCGATCCGAGGGCTCGGGCAGCTCGGATCTAGCCATAGGACCAGGGCTGGATAGCAAGGTTTAGGACGTGAATTGTTATGATGATATGATGTTATCGAGTCTTTGTCTAGTTAACTGCAATTATTCCGATTGAGGTGTAGAGGATGGGTTCCAGTCTCAGTTTCATTTTATTAGGGGAAGTTACGTGCCACCTGGGGTTTTACCCCTGTTGTTTCAGCGCTGGAGCGTTTGGCTATTGAGAGGGACAACTGTTGACAGTAGAGGTAGGTCATAGTAGAGCGTGCCCTGGGGTAGACGGTAGACGTGACATGTGTTTTCCCTTTGAGATGAGATGGAACCCGAGACTTTGTAGTTTTCTTTCCTTTTTATGTGACGTAGATTAGAACCTTACTGAGCTTTGTTGTTCACTCCTACCCCCGCTGCGTTCACAGGTGCAGGCGGCAGCTTCAGCAGTTCCTTTTGTTATATATTACTTTTGATAGATGTATTAAATGTATAATTTTCTTCAAGGATTAGATGTTTATGAATCTGTATTCGAGGAACAAATTGTATAAATATCAGGGTTGTATAATTATGTAATCTTGTTTATTTTGATGTTAATCTAGAACTGTTGTAGATAGTAGTTTATTAGAAATTACTATGTTGCCCCTCTAATAGAATTGTTCAAATTAGTTGTGATAATTGTTATAGAAATGCGCCAGATATGATTGAATAGCTTAGGAACTCTCACGTCCCAAATCGGATGAGTTTTCTGGGTTGGAGTGTGACAGACGCTTAGGCTGCAGTTTGTGCATAAGGTTTTTTTGGCGGTGTCAGAGCCAGCTGTGGCTAGTCGTATAGGATAGGGAAGAGGGAAGGCGCCCTCATGCTTGCTCTAGCACAACTGAGTTTGTCCTAGTTCATCTTGAAGCATATGAGAGAGGACGAGGGTGCTGGTCCTCCAATCTGGTCCAGTGGGACCGCTTTGACTGCTCGTCAAGCTATCTCGGGGCCTACTCCACCTTTAGCCCCTATTCCTCTCCCAAATTAAGCTTCTTAGTGTGGGCATCTTCGTCCTCGAGGTGATGGTGCTGGTAACAAATGTGGGTTCCCTCCCCTAGGGTTTCTCCTTCAGAGCTCCATGCCTGGCATGAGAAAGGGGTCTCTAATCTTAGGCATGTTCTCTGGCCAGTAGAGGGCAGTAGAAGATCGAGAGGAGATGCCTCTTCAGGAGGTGCTTCCATGGGTCAACTGGAAATGCCTCTATCCCAGTCTTGGGCTGACACGCAGGAAATTGAGGGTGAGTGGG
>OY986974.1:8784381-9067996 GCA_963920575.1 Narthecium ossifragum | reverse complement strand
AAGGTCGTTGTTAGGCATTTGGATCATTTTCACTCTAATCATAGGCCACTCCTTCTTGCTTTTGATCCCCCGCCCCCTCTTCCATTGTGGGTGGGGTAGTTTTTCACTTGGAATCTTCTTGGAGTAGTGAGCATGTGAGGACCTGTACCTCCAATCCGGTCCGACCACGTAGGTCGAGGGTCTGGCTTTGTTGGCATTGCTTCGCGATCTCCATTGATCGTTGCGGCTCCGGGGGTAATCTGGTAAATTACCCTTGACGGAGTTGGTTTCACACGCGCGTAACGCACACACAGCCTTATAATGATGTATGTGTTTGATTAGACCATTAGGAGAGCTACAGATCAAAGGATCTGAGTTGGATCGTGCGGATCGATGTTTGAATGGTTGTGATTAGTTTTAGCTAATCTAACGGCCATGATCCAAGATCGGCAAATCATATAAAACCCCTTTTTCACTCCCGCAGCCATTAGGGCACTGTAGGGAGAGAAAGAGACCGCGATAGAGAGAGGAGATCTTGGCGGCGGTGGTCGCGACCGGGGAGGAGAGAACTTGGCGGCGTCGGCGGAAGGCTAGGCAAGCTCGACGAACACGATAGGAGGCAACCCACGGCCCGAGGAGAGAGGTAGCGGCGACGTGCGACTGGCGGCGAGCTCGGGGACGACAACCGCGGCCGGAGAAGAAGGGGAAGGACATGACCTCGACGCCCAAAGGTAGGGATTCCTACTCGAAACAAATCACTCAACTCCCTTTAGATTTGCTCACCCCTACCCGTGCCGATCTTGACCTCCGGCGAGTTCATGTGGCTATCGATCCAATTTTATCTTTTATTTTTTTACACATAAGATTAGCCGCTCAGCCGCCATTCTAATGGATTAAACACAGTTGATCAATTCTCCATGTCCCTACGAAACCTCCTATACGAGTCTTGACCTCTGACGAACTCATTTGCCCGTTAATCCAATTTTATCATTTCGTCAATTTTATTTTTCCTCCAATTTTATCTTTCCTCTTTTTACACCTCAAATCTGCCGCCTTCGATGTCGTTCTCGCAGATGAAATTGATGATCAATTTCCTAGGTCCCGTGAATCATCCTGTGGTCTTGACCTCCGATCAGCTCATTTTGTCGTCGACCCAATTTTATCTTTTTTACAATTTTATCTTTCTTTCATTTTTATCTTTCCTACAATTTTATCTTTCCTACAATTTTATATTTCTTTCAATTTTATCTTTCCTACAATTTTATATTTCTTTCAATTTTATCTTTCCTACAATTTTATATTTCTTTCAATTTTATCTTTCCTACAATTTTATTTTTTCTCTTATCACTTTTACGTTTTAACTAAGCATTCAAGAACTTTCACTTTCCCATATTTTTCCATATTTTTCCCACTTTTCCCCTTAATTTTCTCTCTCTTCCTCAAACCGGCCCATAAGTGATCTCAGATTAACAAAATCACTTCTCATTTTTTTTCCATATTTTTCTTACTTTTTCCTAATTTTCTCGATTTTTCCCTAATTTTTTTTCGGGTTTTTTCCTAATTTTTTCTAATTTTTCATCATCCCAGCTCACTAACAAGCCAGTGTTTCATCATCCCAGCTCGTCTGCGGTTGGATCTACTCATTCCCGAGCCAACCACTACCGCACGCCGTTGAGGGCACTCCCCACTGTCGCACGCCGTTGAGGCCACTCCGGCCTCCCACGCTCCTCCAAACCATCACCAACATCACCGCCTTCGCTTTCCTTATCATCCTCCAGCATCCTCCTCCCACAACACCACCTTCACCTACTCCGACAGCACCCACCAAAATCACCACCGCCGTCCACCACCCCATCCACCAAACCTCATCCAAACCTGACGAAATCACTCCTTAACCTCAACCCCAACCATCTCTACCCTTCATTCGCCTAAAAACTCCCTCTCCTGCTGCCAATAACCCTCCCCCCAGGAACCTAGTGCCAGCCACCAACGATCTCCGCGCTCACGGCCTCCCACCACCCTAAAACACCTCCATAAGCATCACCAGGCCGCCACAAACCTTCCCCAACCCTCGTAGAGCCCAATCGGAGCTTAGATCGTCGGATCCCAACTTCAGCGACTCTCTGAACCTTTTTAGAAGGCTCTGGAGGTCTCCCCGACACTTCATCCTCCTTCCCCAATGCTTGGATCGTCGGATCCCAACGCCAACCACCATCTACCACGCCGTCCGCCGCTATGCCGCGCACAACCCCGACTAATAATTACAATTAGCGATCAGGGGCATTTTAGTCATTTTTTTAATACGCCACCAAATAAACACGTGCGTGGGGTTATAACCTTAAAAACATATCAGGTCGGTTTTTTACAAAAAAAATCTTTAAAATAGGGTTAACGCCAGTTATCTATTTTTTTATTGGGCAAGTTTTGATGCTAACTAGCAGCTAGAGAAGTTTGATTCGTTACTTATTATGAGGGGTAGAGGCTTCTATGATATGATGTGCCACATTAGCTTTTCAAGGGTAACTAATCTCCTCCTAAGATTAGGAAATCTTATTCTCTTTTATAATATTGAGATTTTTCTTTTTCTTTTTCTTTTTAGTGCATGATAAATATTATACTTTAGTTATTATATTTGATTCACGTTGTTCGCTTGATCCCTTTGTCCGGAATAAAACCCAATCGAGTGCAGGCAAACAACATTGGTCCCCACGAGTCATATGGGGTTGAGATCAACGGACCACAATTGACGGCCGAAGGTGGTCCGTCCGCTTTCCCCAGTGGGCCACCACCAAGACGGCCCATTGGATCCCAAGTTCCATGTTTTTTTTTAATGAGATGAGCCAAGTAAGCTTTTTTTTTATTAGTTAAGCCAGGGGGCTGGGGAAGAGAAGAGAGGATTACAAGGCAGTTAGAGGCGCCCCGAGTGGGCTAGCTCTAGCTAAACCAACAAAACGATCCGAAACCCCATTAAATTCGCGGGGGATGTGAACAAACAGAACAGAAGAAAAAAGACATGAAAGTTTCCAAATCTGCCGAAGGATGTGCAAGAGCTCAGACGACCAAACCGTACAACAAGAGATGAGGTTGATGGCGAGCTTTGAGTCAGATTCAACGACAAGCTTTGAGATTCCTTTCTGGTGAGTTTCAGCAAGCCTCCCCTAGATGGAAAGAAGCTCTCCTTCAACTACGGACTGGACATGCAAACAAGAGGACCAACTCCAAACCAAAGAGGAACCAGAAAAAAGGATGACAACAATCCCAGCTAGACCAAAACTGATTGTTGCATCTGTTCGGAGGACAAGAGACGGGTGCGGAGAAGGAGAGCGAGGAGGAGAAGATGAAGAACGGATTAGAGAGGAGGAGAACTCTCTAACCTGTCTGGAGATCACACGAGACAGTTGCGACGGGTGGAGCTTATGATTGTCAAAAACCATCACGTTCCTTTCTTTCCAAAGCCACCAAAGTATGTATGCGACGGTTGTCTTGCGTTCCTCCGATTTTGCTCAAGAAGATTTGGAAAAGAGTGTCCAGCAATCATCAATAGAGGAAGGGGGCTGCCAGCCTAAAGCAAAGCGATCCTAGATGGCCTTGGCGAACTCACAGTGAAAGAGGATGTGCTCTGGATCTTCAATAGTAGCGTTACATCTCAAACAACTAAGATCGGCAATGCATCCCCAATGCCAAAGAGCTTCTGCTGAGATTAGTTTGACATGGAGGAGTTTCCAGAGGTAAAAATTGACTCTTGGACCGGCTGGATTTTTCCAGAAGTTAACCCAATCAGAGCAAATTTCTTCGCCTAGCCATGCCGGCTTCTCTCTACTTGACAGACAGCTATAGAGAGCAGCTGAGGAGATCACACCAGACTTGCTGAAGCACCAAACCGCACGATCTTTGGTTTCCCTTTGCGGCTGGATTCTCAAGATCCTTGAGCAAAAATCCAGATGAAAGGAGGAGGAGAGAAGCTTTGCGTTCCAATCACCTGATCCCAAAAGCAAGTCGCCAACCACCAAATCGCCCCACAAAGCAGAGGAGGAGAAGGAAGGGGAAGACAAGAGAGGAGCATCAGAAATCCATGAATCAGACAGAACACTTAACTTACTGTTAGGTCCTGGGATCCATCGGAGGCCAAGGTGTAGTTCTTTGGCCGCCAGACAGGTGCGACGCCAATGACTAGAAGCTCTGTAGTGTAAGGTGCCCGAAGGGATGTTGCCCGCCCATTTATATTTGGCCCGGGTAATTTTGTTCCAGATTGAGTTTGGATGCAAGTATAAGTCAACTGCCCTCTTAAGCCTCAGAGCCTTCTCCCATGTGTTGAACTGGCGGAGCCCTAATCCCCTGCCTCCTGAGGACTACATACCATTTCTCAAGCTATACGGCCCCCTTTCTTGCCATCCCACAGAAAATTCCTCGGAAAAAACCGGTTCTTCAAGATTGATGAAATAATCTTGAATTTTACATTAAGAAGGCTGATGGGTCGGTAATCTCACACTCTACGGGGGTTGTCGACCTTCGGAACGAGAGAGACGAAAGTCTTATTCCAATGTGGCGGGAGCCAGCCTGAGCGAAAGAATTCTTTGATCAAGTAGACAAGATCGCCTTTGACAACTGCCCAAAATTGCAAGAAAAACTCGATTTTCAAACCATCAGGTCCCGGACAGCGACCCTTTTCCATTTCTTTCATGACAGTGAATATTTCTTCTTCAGTAACCTCAGATAGGAGGATATCATGATCTTCCGGCTTCAATTTCGGGAGAGGAGGGAGGTCAAAAATGGACATGGCATCTACAACAGTACAGAGGGTGTTGAAATGTTGAACCAAAGCTGTGGACACCTCTTCCTGGGTAGAGAGAATGTTGCCATTCTCATAGATAATCTCAAGTACCTTGGATCTGTGCTGTCAGCGTTTGGCAAGGCTATGGAAAAAACTTGTGTTTTGATCACCTTCAAGTACCCATTTCTGTCTAAATCGCCTGCTGACAAATTCTTCCTGCTGAAGTAAAACTGCAGTATGGCGATTCTCCAATAGATGAGCCAAGTAGGCTAACTAAAAGCTATTACAACTAAATAATGTCAATCAACGCGGGTCCCCACTCACTAGACCAGGTCAACACCCTACCAGTCCGACGACATGCATGAGCTACAACATCTGCTCTAGCGTTACAAGCTCTCGAAACAAAAAGGAAAAGTACATACTCAAACTTGAGAGTATAGACCCAGATATTTTTGGCCAGACCCTCTAGCTCCGATGGCCACCTCTCAACCCATTTAGGATCTAGACAACACTCAAAGAATCTGATTCCACAATTAATGAAGTCACCCTCACCACGCTGGCCTTTTTCTGCGCCTCCAAAATAGCCTCCATCTCACCTTAGAGAACTGAGTTAATTGTCACCAACCGCCTAAAAGCCCAAGCTTCCTCCATTGAGTTCGCCTTAATACCAACGAGAGCAATGACCGGTTCCCCTGAAGCAACATCCATAGACACATCAGTTTGAATAACCCAACAGCCATGCATCTCAGATCATCTAGCACCCCCATCCACTTCTCCAATCTTAGCAGTTTGAGCCAGGAATTCCAATGCCAATCTCCTCGTCTTACAAGCAATGGCCTCTACTGAGTCCCCTTCATATCAAAAAACGATCCAATGAAGCTTCCAATACTCGATCCTATAATTTAAAAGCTAACAAATAAATTCCTAGACACCAAACGATTTCCATATATTTAACAAGTAAACAATGCTTGAACATTCTATAGTTTTGTTCAAATTTCAATGTGGGCTCTGTACATTTAAAAGTTCAGGCACACACAACACACGCAAGAGAAGTGGAATATAGTCCAGCATTTCCTATGTGAAAAAGAGAAAAAAGTGGCTGTTATTTATCTAGAAGTCCTTAAAATTGCTCAAAAGAGATGAATATAAGTACCCTCACTCGTTCAGATATCATAAGAAATACAACACTCAGAATAGAGGATGAACAAGATAAAATTACATGCTCAGTCTCTCTTTATTGAGATGCATTTGTACTCCTTGACTGTATTGGTGATAGCTCGTTCAACTGGCAGCCTTTCCATGCTTGATGCACCATAGAACCCATGCACTCCTTTGGTGCTCTTCAATATGAATTCTGCTTCTCTAGGACCTGAGATAGGACCTGAAATGTAGCACCAGCAATGATCTAATTTCTTATCATGAATCCTCGAAGCTTGAAAGACAAAGTGCTGATTCACTTGTGAAAAAAGTTGAATTAATCAGTTTTCAAACACTTTCGATCCAAATAATCTAGATCTAATGAGATTGCCAGTTTTCAACAGAGAAAAGAGTTTATACAGAAGAACATCCTAGTGAAGAAATCCCTAAAAAGAGTCCTCTTAGAAATATTTGGAAGAATGTAGGAGAAATGTGATATTTGGGACTTGTATATGGGGAAAGTAGTTCATCATCCCCGTCCTAATTATACATAAAAAGGAAGCTATTATGTCAACTACAATCCCTTCCTGTCAATGGAAAGGCAACTGTGAATTGGCTATGGAAAGATCATAAAAAGTGCCGGCGATAATTCTTATTCGACACTGTATGGTATCGTAAGTGTGACAGCACTGCATGGTATCATCTTTGGTTAAGGGTGGTTAGCACCTCTTTGGTTAAGAACCTTTTATGTGAAGTGGTATTGGGTTTGAATCCTGCTCTTTGAGGATTTTGTGGCTGTAAAAGCATTATCACCACAGGATCAAAGGCTTAATTTTCTTTTGAAAAAAAAGTGATTGGCATATAGGATGCCATACTTGATGATTGGAACAAGAGATATCAATTGTCCATGCATCTATGTAATACTTTTGCCATGTAAAAACCGGAGTCATCGGCGCAGAGGAGAAAGTTTAAAAATCTTCAAACAATTATTTGAACAAATATTGCAGGTTGAGGAAAATCATGAAGTACGATGACCTACAGGAGCTAACTCAAGACATTAAGATGCCATCTACCCATAAGAGGAGCATGGGTTGCCATCCCGGTGGCACGCGCAGTGCCGGACCGGCACGCCCCCGTGCCATTCTCATTTTTCTTCCTCCTTTATTTTGGCACGGTGTGCGCGGGGTGGGGGGGGGGGGGGGGTTGATGCCGCTAACCCCCTGGCACGGTACGTGCCGGGTGGCATGCACAATGCCGGACCGGCATGGAAATCCATGAAGAGGAGTTTATTGAGCTGATTTAATTTCTTGTAAGAAGGCTTCTGATGAGAATTACCTCCATGGCAGAGAACGATAATGTTTGGATTGATACCATGTGCAGCATCTGCAATGGCTTGAACCAGAACAACACTATCATCAAGTGTAACAGCAGTTTTCGCTCCAATTGATCCTGCTGTTGTCAGACCCATGTGGGCCACTATGATAGCAGCACCAGCCTTAGCCATGGCAATGGCTTCATCTTGGTTGAAAGCATATGGAGTTGTTAGGAGGCCTAAATTATGAGCTTTGTGAATCATCTCAACCTCCAAGCTAACAAGAAACAAAAAATTATGTCAAATAATGTATGTTTGCAAGTACAGGCGAACTATGCTCCATATTCAATGCCATCAAGGAGCTTTTTAGCGCATATAATGGGTAATCAAATGTAGCATCTTCAGACCCACCTGTAGCCCATTCCCGTCTCTTCCAGGTTTTGGCGGAAGTTACCATCAAATAGTCCAACAGTTGGAAAATTCTGAACTCCAACAAATCCAATTGCTTCAACCTCCTTTAAAAAGTAATCCATGCGTCGGAATGGATCAGTAGCACAAACTCCAGCTAGAACTGGTACCAATTTCACCACCTATACATGTTAGATAGCTATGTTACTAGAAAGCAAATCCAGTTACAAAAAGTAAACCAGCGGGAGCAGTCTTATCTTATTGACAGCATTTCTAGAAATCTTTTCATCCTCACACCTCTTCATGCTAATACTTAATGCAACAAAAGGAGCAACAACATGTACTTAAAACCTAAAGACCTCAAAGCTTCAGATTTTCCAGTATCACAGTTAGCAGCTTTTGGGATATTATAAGCATATAATGCAATCCATAGTCCAAAGTTTCTCATTCAAAAAGTTGAACTCACAGGTAACACTTCATTAGCCATCTCAAGAACAATAGCATTAGCATCAGCAAAAGGCAATAAACCTGCCAAAGAACCCCTTCCTGCCATTCGGAACCGTCCAGAGTTATATAATACTATCAGATCCACACCACCCACTTCTTCAAATTTTGCCGATATACCAGTCCCAGCACCTGCTCCAATAATAGGAACACCTTTACTCATCTGTTGTTTCAGTTGGTGTAGTATCGTCTGTGTTCTCCGCAAAGTTTCTGTGATGAATACTAGCGCATAAGAGTGTCGCCTATGTAAATGACTTTTCCAGCATTCAACAAAGAAAATAGGTTCTGTAATCTTAGAAACTGAATGTCCAAATCCTTGACAAATATTTCTTGAAAACCCTCATGCCTAGTACTTCTATTTGCTCCAAAATCCGCCTTGATGTAAAAAACTCAACATTTGATTAGGTTGTTTCACTAAAAATATGGCAATATAGGAAAATCACCACATTTGTAGAATTCCTTTATGATTGCAAGAAAATGTAATATTGTCTACTTTGTTTTCTTGGATTGACACTATGACATAGAACAACATAAGCCAATTAATTTTGATTATTAGTTCTTAAGTTCCTGTATTCAAACTGACAATTTCAAGTTAAAAATCCTAAAAGTATTAAGGCATAATTATAGTGATGCAACAGGTGACTCCCATGCAGATGTTGCAGCGGATTAGTAAAAAACTAAGATAAGACGTCACATGTATAAGTGAGATGAATTGGGCCAAAAGAACCAATAACATAGGCTTTGTGTCTGAGAAAAAAATGAAATATGCTTAAACTCTTTGCCAACCATGCATATGGCTGCATGATTTATCAGAACTCTACAATAGTATCGGGCATGAAATGAGTGAAAATTTTAAAGCAATACCTGGTTTTGCATCGGGAAAGTCACGTGGGCTCAGCCACATAAGTCCATCGTCTGAGCCGTTCCCCTCTGAACTGCGCTCACTCTTATGTAGGTTTTGCTTTTGCTGAATAGGAGCAACTTGTCGAGGACTAAGTATCCTAGATACCTTGGTATTAATCTCCAAGAATGACTCAACCAATGCGTCTGCAAATTCGGGATCATTAATATGGTATGGAAAGGACTTCACCTATTAAAATACAAAATCCAGTTCAGAATAATATACAGGTCAATATTAGTGAACAAAAGCAAGTAACATAGATGAATATCAACCAAATGAATTTACAAAGGCATTCGCTCAATCGGACACGAGTACCTGCCGCTCTTCGCTTTTCTCAATCAATTTATCTAACTCATTTAAAAGAGTGGTTGTAGCTTCTGGATCATAAAATGGCTTCCCAGGAGCATCTAGAGCAGAGACACCCTTTTGTGGCAAACACACACATACTCTAGATGAGGATTTATTCAACTTTTCAGCAATGAACCTAGCGAATTTCTTGTTTTCTTCTATGGTAGTCCGCATTAGTGAAACCTGCAATGTATTTCCAATATCAGCTCGTGGCAACAAGTTTTCTTAAATGTCCCAGCATATAAAGACCCATCATCCTTGATGAAAGGTCATTCTGTAAATAACCCACATCCAAAGCCCATCTATCAAGCAGAACACCATGTATTCCAAAGTTCAAATAACTAAGTAAAGGCAACATTTCAGTTCAAACATGTGGGCAAAGTTAGGCATCTGAAAAAATAGCATGCTTTTGGTAGAGGTTAAAGAGTAACAGGTATGAATCCAATAGGTTTCCTTATCTAAACCTATGGGATATTGCCATAACAAATCTGGACGGTAAGTCAATTGTATTTTGCTCGACAATGGAACCATAGAATTCAAATCATGTGCATCAAGACAGTTAGCAAAACAAGATAACAATCATATACACGAGTATCTAAAGATTCTAAACAGGTAGTTCATTAAGCACAATATTACTCTGGTATAATAACACTACAACTTCAAAATTTCATCACAACACTAGATAGCACTTAGTGGTTAGTATCCCCTGAAGGCAAAAGGTCCAAGTAGCATACTAACAGGTAGAAACTAACCATGTCAATGTCTTTTTTTTTTTTGATTAGTTAAGCCGGTAGGCTAGTTACAGACAACAATCCGCAAGGAGAGCGACCAAAATCGTACGCCCAGGCCGAAGACGCAAGCCCATCAGCCATGGAGTTAAACTCACATGGGATATGGACGAACACAATGTCTACAAACTAGGAAGCTAAACGCCAAACTGAGACGAGAGGTTCAGAAAGGGCCTGCGGCCATTTGAGTCTACCGCTGATGTAGCCGACAGCAAGCAGTGAGTCCGACTCAACTACTACACAGTGAACTCCTCGCTCCCATGTCAATGTCAACCACATCATAAGGTTTGTATCCATATATCAAACTGCATTGTCTTCAAATTGCTCTAAGCATAACTAACATGCATTCTGAAAGCACACAAATTCTCAGATTTCGTAAAAGAGTAACTAGTTCACCTACACTCTGCTAAACTACTTCTAGTTTAAATTTTTCGAATAGTTAATTAACAACCACTAGAAAGATATTTGCTGTGAGTTGGCTTGTCTTGCCAGTATATACCTTTGACACTACTAATGTTACACCATCGATTACCTCGAAACCATGGGAATGAAAAGAACTGAGCTGGGCTAATTCAAAGCCAATTTTAAAACGATAGAGATCACAAAAGAAGTAAATTGCATATTCAAGTACAATTATGCTTTTATGATTTCTCGGACATATCACATGCTTGGTCATGGTTTCTGATAAGAAGCAAATCGAGCAACTGTCAGATAATTCTATGAAATAAGAAGAAAGAAAGAAAAGGAAAAGGCAAGAAAGAGGAGACAATACATTCAAATCATTGTAAGGAAATTTTGAATACTTAGTCATGTGCATATTCACATGGATTAAGGGTGCATGATTACACCCACAGATTAAGGCACAAAGGTATTTTCAGATAGGATTGTAGGCTTGTAGCATACAGTGTATATTTGGTTAGTCCTTAATAATGAAATGAAAACTTCTATTGCAATGAACAATCTTATACATAGCATTATTTATGCCCAGTATTTCGTATTCCATTAGAAATGTTATTGGCTCAAAGAATAAAGATGAAGTCAAAGGGAGAAAGATTTTACCTGTTCATTGTGCACATGGATCCTTCTTTGCTCAAAGATGCTAGGTATTGTATGTTTAGCTCCAAAGTTCACCATGTCTAAAGCCCCTACACTAAGCACTAAAGGAACGTTTTTCTCTATGATGGCATCAAATCTTGAATTATCACAGCCCATCACACCACCGACTATATAATCAGCAACTTCTGTTGTTGTAACGTCCAGTACACCCTGCATCATCCAATGCTAGAAGATAAATGATAATGAAACATATTACAAATAAAAGAGACATAAGTGTGACTTGATTCCTATCAGTGAAGGGGGAGGGGGAGATCACCTCCTCCTGGAACGCAGTAGCTTGAAGCATGGTATGTGCTAGCAAATTAAAAGCTCTGGTAATATCTTAGAGCTGATCTTAACCTTTGGCTACAATGAGTGCAGGGATCCTCGTGTGCATGACATAGCCGCAACATACTGACTCAATCTCTTAGGAGGAGGAAACTCTTAATAAAGCTAACCCTCAAGCAGATTGATCATTTGGGTTTATTAAGTAGCTTACGAAAGAAAGACAAGAGCTACTTAAGTCCTCTCAAATAGAATCATCAATGAAGACAGGTTGATCATGCGACAGAGAAAATCTAGAATGTCACCTGGGATAACAAAGGTACAAGGCAGACTGGTGCAAACAAACTAGTTTTATTGTTACAGTATTACTATTTACCAGTATTCTTTGTTGCGTGATGTGACTGAGACGATGTACTCACCTCTATGAAGCCGCCTCTAACAATATCCTCCATAGCTTTACCACCAACACCAGTTGCATGAAATATAAGACTCTCATATCCTTTATTCGCCAGTCTTTCTTTTACAGCATTCACACATGGTGTCGTAACTCCAAACATAGTTATGCCAACAGTAGGTTTCCCATTAACCTCACCAACAACATCAGATCTCAACAAGCTTCCAATAACCATCCCAGCAGCAGCTGCTCCAGCATTGGACAAGATTACCCTGCTAACATTGTTGATCCCACAGATGTCAACAACAGATGGAAACAATGTCAAATCAGATGTCCCAATGTAAGGTTCTGTTTGCCCACTGGCCACAGTGGATACTATGATCTTAGGTACTCCAAGAGGAAGAGATCTTAATGCAGGAGAAAGAATTGAAGTCCCCCCACTTCCTCCTAGACCTACTGCTCCGATGAGGATCTTATCTTCATAAGCTTTCCTAAGGAAGCATTCTAGCGCTTTACTCATTATTGCAACTGCTTCACCTCTGTCATCTGGAAGCTTGAAACCTGACTGCACTTCACTACCAAGATAGCAAGAAAGAATAGCCTCTCTGCTCACAAAGGAAATGTCTTCCATGAAGCCCATCTCCTTGTGACTCGTGGAAACATCAGCTACACTCACTTTTACCTGCCATTCCTTGATAGCATATATGAGACACATTTCATAAAAACTAATCAAAGTATAAAGTTTTAATCCCTATTAACCTGCCACATGTTTAGTCCATAACATGGTACAAAAACACACAAAGGTCAAAAGTTTAACAGGATCGAAATTCTGCTATGTATCCATATTTACATAAACGACAGGAAGATTCGACCTTTATATATAACAGATTTGACAAACTCTATAAAAATGAAAATCTGGACTGCCAACGATGGGGCTGACCTGAGCAGCTAATCAAGGTGAAAAGGACACGTATGCGAGGACTGTTTTACTGATAAAGGCCAGGATAGAGTAATTGCCAGGACTTTGGACATGAGGATGTAGCAAAAGCATAGGACTTCTAATTGGAAATCTGCACAATAATCAACAAGGTTTATAATTCCCAGAGAGCAATACATCTAGATCCCTTGCAGATTCTAACTAATCCATGGGCAGCCACAGCAGTTCTAGAGCAAGGAGCCAAGGACATTATTAGTTTGCATCATTTAGGGTGATCAAAGAGTCAAGAAAAGATCTTGGTCATATCAGAATTCTTTTCTTTTTAAAATTGATGAACTGGCAGCTGAAAACTCTAAAACTCCTGCAAACATCTTTAGTATTTCCATAAGGTACCTGATATTCTAAAGCTACCTGTGATAATTTTAAGCTGCTCTAAAGATTGCTTAGAAGGACCTATTTGAAGAGTCAAAAGTAAAAATCAGAATTTGATCCACATTACAACTGAAATTGTAAACGAAGTTTTTAAAGAAGAACTGGACAATAGAAGAAAAAGGATGCCAAGATTGAAGAACAAGTACTTCACCTGTTTGAAATGATTAAAAAAAAATCTCCCATTACAATGAGCACCACCTCTAATAATGAAATGTGCATTGTGCTTAGAAGTGAAATTTAAGTCCTGAATGTACAAATGGTCAAAACCCTAGGACATTTGAATCAGGCCCCAGGAGCCAAGATCCCAACATATATTGTCATATACCTTCCATGAAAACATAAATGCAAAAACCTGTGTAGCACTCTCCTTTCATGGAAGACATATATAGGCAATTGAGGAATCTCTAATATCAAGATGGATCCATGAATCAAGAAAAATCTCTCTAGGTGCATAAGGGAGACTTCTTTTGAGCAAAAAGTGATTCTCTGGGAAGAAGGCAACATCTACATATCTAATAAAAATCTGTCTGCAGAATCATTGCTACCTCATAAACTGACATCTTCTAAGTATGGTGCTTTAACCAGTCACACATAGGAGATAACTGTTTAAGACTACTCTTAGTGCAGGACACAAGAATACAAGTGTGACGAAGACCCAAAATGGCTAATAGCGAGCATTTACTTTTAAGTTCTAACCAGAATGACTTCTATCCAAAACATTAGAAGGATTTCCTGATATGTACGAGGATACTGGATTTAGATCCATTGAATGAGATGAGAGTCAACAGCATATGCTTCATCAAGCCCTCTTTACTTTCGATCTTCACTTTACGCACTTCCATACAGGCCATCTCGATTGTTCCTAATATAGTTCAACATTCTTTAAGATCAAAATTTGCTATTCCACTAGTCTTCTTGGTTTGGAACATTTTAATCTAAAATGTTGAATTCTTTTCACTTCTAGGATATGGTTTTTCAAACCCTTTGAACTCTCAGGTTATATGCCTACTTTTTATCAAGGCAATACAGTTTTCAATCCACAATAGAAATTGACAAAAGAGGGAAGTCATATGGAAAATACGTCAAGAAAGGATCACAAGATATCCACTGAAAAACAAGATCTTATCGTCTTTCACATTAAGGAAGTACTAAAAGATGTCTGATGTCAGGCCACCCAGTTTCTCAAATCTCCTCGACATAGAATTAATCAATAATTCTAGTTGACGTGAAGCTATCAGGGATTCATCTCTATCACAAGCACCTAACTTGCAAAATCTCATCACTCAGCTAGAACTCAAGAACATCCAGCCAACCAGCAACCTTGATGAGCAATTGGATGAAAAACCCAACGATTAAGCTTATGAAAAGGTATTCAAGAGCAAGAACTAGGCATACAGCACTATTCTTCAAATGCTCCGCAGATATTTTCACTACTCGCATTATTCTATCAGTGACACCACACCTGGATCGATTGTAACTTATTCCTTAAGTAGCACAACAATCAAATCAACGCAGATCATTAATGCCAGGATTTCACCTCTTACAGACAAGAAAAGTGCCACATAAGCTCACTGGCTCAGCTCAACCTAACATACTTTTCTTGATGAAGTATCCAAGTACACAGCCGAATTAAAGGAACAAAAGTGACGTCATCAACTTAACTAGGACAGTGGGGATTGTGTGGATTCCAAGTAAAATCTCATAGATTAGCTCAAATCCAAAACCACATTTCCAGGGAAGAGAAGCACAGTAAAATCACAGAACCAAGGGTACAAGGAAAAGAACAAGAAATCAAGCGGATAGCAAGCACATCAAAGTACCTCTATGGAGGATCCCTTCGAGAAGGCGGCCAGATTAGATCGGAGGCGATCCGCTAGGAAACGGATCTCCTCCATCTTGGTATCCACTGTCCCGATGCAGAACACCTGTGGGATCCTCTCCAAGCTCGAAGAAGCCATTTTGCTAGGGTTTAATGCTGATTGGGATCAGAGTGAGAGGTTTCCTGAGGATTGGTGGCCAGCTCCCCCCGGCGATCTCCTCCGAGCTACTCTCCGGTTGCTGTCGGAGAGCAGTGTTCGAACGCCGAAGCGAAGCCCGGAGACGTTGAACTACCTGCATTCTGGTGATCCGCGGAGTAATATTAGTTGAAACCACCAGCCTTTGTATTTCGCCACGTACGATGGCTTGCGTTGAAGATTGTTTGATTCTCATCACAGGTCCATTGAACATCTGCCACGTGCTCAGTCGAGAATAACTAGCCTACTCCCCAAAAATAAGTGTTTTTTTTCCATATATCCTCGTAAATGGTGCCATTCGTCGCAGGATCCGTAAGAAGTTTATTGAGATTTTTACTTATTAATATTTAAAAACTTCTCTAATATCGTATAAACTCATTAATTCTTTGAGCATATATATATCCGCTTTTTTTTGAAAAAATGATAAACATACGCATCGGATTACTTGCCTGTGAATCGATATGGAATATTCTTAACGCAGTTAACGACGGAAGATAAAAAAACATTATTACCCCTTGGCTAATGTTGTGGCGAGGGCTTAAACGCTTATAAAATAAAGCCCCCCCTAATGGTCTTATCCTCTTCTCATCTTCCAACTTTATTTGGGGTTCCAAAGAAACCCTTTGCATAGCATCAAGCTCATTCTCTATGTATAGAGCTCGTCCCTTTGACTTAGAAAAGTGCACGGTCTCCCATTTCACAACTTGTCTTTTTTAATTCATCACCATCTTCTACATGGCTACACCGAAAATAGATAGGCAGCTTCCGCAACATCTTCTCCATCAACATCAATTAGCTCAACTTTCACTGTGATTTACCGTTACAATGAACCTTCTTCCAATGGACATTCCAATTGGGCTCACAACAAAGGAAGAGGTTTATATGGCTGCCCACGATATCAGATGAGATCCCGTTCAAATTTCTTGTTTTTGTTATGCAGGGAGCAATTAAATCACTATGTTGTTCATATTTTAGACCAAAATATGAACTTGATGTGGATTTTTTATGTGGGTTGATGGTGTCGAGCACTCAATTGTAGACTTGAAGTATCAACTTAAGGAAATGGAGAAACTGATGATAAATAGAATGAGCTCGCTTGAAGAAAGACTGGCTGCATCACTGATCATCATGGAAAAGTTGGAGAAAACTACTTCAAAGATGTCTTTATGGTTGTGTGCTCTGTTTGTTGTAATTGTAGTATTCTTGTTTCAAAGATTGTACTCTAGGGGCTTTATTTTGAGTTTGTACCTTTAAGTAAGAAACTACTGATGAGTGCATGAAAATGCACTCTAAACAACTTTATAACCATCTCAATTGCTATATTTTCACCCTTAATCAACTTCTTTAGCACTATTTTTATACTTTTATGTGCTTCACATAGTTGTTTGGAAAATGCAGGAAATTGGAGCTAAAAGAAGCTGAAAAGAGTATATGGATCAACTTTAAAGATTAAACTGTACATGTTCAAGAAGAACCAGATGATGAGCCATACACCTTTGGAAAGATCTTGAAGTCTAGTTTCTGGAGAATTTTACGGTTCGTGATTTGGAGCTTTCTAGAGAAAATTACAGTGCTTTTACTACAACCAGTGCAGGGTAGAATAGCAGAAGAAATACGCAGAGAATAAGAGATCGATCTTCTTTCCAAAAGAGATCGATCCCTTATGCACGCAGAGATGAAAAAGACCCACGGTCGACCGCCGCATCGACCGTCAGGCTCAGTCAAAAATATACAGTCGCAGGGTCGATGCGAGGATCGACCGTGAGGAGAAATCTGAATCCGGAATAAAGGGATCGATATTCTTTCCAAAAGAGATCGATCCGAACCTGGAAGCGTCAGTCATCCGTGGGAAGAAGATCGATCCATTTTTAAAGGAGATCAATCTTTGTCGAGCAAAATCTAGATCCTGAGTTCACGGAAGGAAGAAGATCGATCTCTTTTCAAAGGGGGATCGATCTCTTTTGGCTCTGCGGGAAAGATCAAGGGCTGAGATCTAATCCGAGTTAGGGTTTCACAAAAGCCTATAAATAGACTTCTTGGGGAGATTTTTGGGGAATTCTTGGACGTTTTTGGAGGCTCTTTCTGGACGTTTCTGAAGGAAGAAGATGAAGACATCTCCATCCATGGCCGAGTAATCCGCGGGCATGGCGGACGGATGACCTAGCGAGAACTAGGGTTTCTTCTCCAACAATGGTTCATCGTTTTAATCTTTATTGTTAAACTCTTTTCTATGTATTGGATCTTCAAAGATTATTTTTAGATTATAAATTTCTATATGGATGATTAATATTATGAATCCAGTCATGCTTCTTTCATGATCTTATAATCCCATGGTTTTATCTATTTTTTACCTACTTTATCTCATGAAATCTTTGCTATGCATTGCCGATTGTGAGAATTGGTATTGTGTATTCTTAGAGATCTGGTTAGATAAAGTTAGGGCTTTGTCCCGATGAACTTTTGCTATATGTTGCTTGTAGTGACAGCTGGTATCATATATTCGTAGGTTTGAGTTGGATGAAGTTGGAACTATAATAAGGAAGAATCAATCGTAGAAAGAGACATTTATACATTTTGTTAGGTTTATAGTTCCATATCTTCCGGTTAAGGTGATTGGGATGTGAATCCCTTAACTGAGTATCATATGAACCATTGAGAAGAGAAGAACCTAAATCTGAGTGAAGTGATTCCTGAAGCCTAGCCTTATCAAAATCCTGATTTCTTTCGTTTACTCTATCTCATCATTACATCTTCGATC
This sequence comes from Narthecium ossifragum, assembly GCA_963920575.1. Classification (NCBI taxonomy): domain Eukaryota; kingdom Viridiplantae; phylum Streptophyta; class Magnoliopsida; order Dioscoreales; family Nartheciaceae; genus Narthecium; species Narthecium ossifragum. The sequence continues at coordinate 9,049,932 of OY986974.1, read as the reverse complement.
TATTTTCTTAACTTTTACGCTCTTGATTGTTTTCGATACATTGCTATCTGTGTTTCTGGATCTTTCCCGCTTGACTCTCTGTGGGTTCGACCTCTCTTATACTGTACTGCACCGTGACCGCTGTGCGTGACACATTTGAGTGACATCAAAAATTGGCGTCGTTGCCGGGGAGACGGTTCAGAAAAGCACCAGAATTATCAGATCACGATGATTGAAGACATCGAAGGCGGTAACTTTGTTCCCTTTTCTTTGGATTTTTATTTCTTTTTCTTTAGTTTTCTTTATTTTCTTTTTAGTTTTATTTTAATTTTTAGTTTTATTTCAATTTTAGTTTTATTTTTACTTGCTGAAAAAAAACTGACTAGAAAAAAAAAACTGAAAAAAAGGATGGAAAATGAATTATATCATGACTATTTGAGATCATGTTCTATGAAGTCAAGAGATGGAATGTCTCAAACAACAGTTCGTAAGAAAAGTATATACGAATTGAGGGAGGAGAATAGAACGAGTCATGTTTCTGTTAATGAGTATATTCCTAGTTATAAGATTAACGCATTGAAAAGAAAGATTTCATCCTTTGCACAAAAGGATGATGAGACATTATGTGATGCATGGCATCGATTTAAAAGTTTAATAGTTTCATGCCCTCACCATGGTTATGCTAGTTGGCGTTTAATGAGCTATTTTTATTATGGATTAACTGAGCATGAACGTCAAATTCTTGAAACAAGATACAAGGGTGAGTTTTTGCAGATTGATCCTGATGAAGCTATGAAGCATTTGGATGAGCTTTTTGAGACGACTTGTACACAGACGGTTCCGAGGCGCTGGGATGGTTATCATGATCATATCGATGCGAAATCCTACAAGCATTTCAATGTCGCCTTAACGTCCAACAGCTATCTGCAACATAATGAGTTTTTCTACTATTATCCTAGTGCTTATGATGATTATTCACATGATACTTATGTTGCAACATCCCATGATGTGCATGTTGATGAGCCTAACACGTATGATGCATGTGTCAATGACTTTAGTGCTTCTAATGCATACATCCATGATTTTAATGCTTATGGTGCACATGCTCAAGATATTCATGTTAATGATCCATATGCTCATGACTATAGTGCTAGTGTGCATGTTCAAAATTCTAGTCCTATTGATGCACAAGCTATTGATTCTAATGTGTGTGATGTATATGTGAAGGTCCAAGAGGGGGGTGAATTGGACTCTTTTCGAAAATCTAGATCAATGGAAAAAAACCAGGTAGGAGAGAACTAATACCTTAAAAGCTTGTAGATGGAATGAAACTAAAACACAATAGCATGCAAGAACAATATTAAGAAGGTTAGAGAGATGGCACCAATTTTATAGTGGTTCGACCCAACTCTTGGTCTACGTCCACTTCTCCCAAGGCTCCCCTTGAGGTTCCACTACATGCAAATCCCTTACAAGCTTTTCCTCCAAGCTTTCTAGTGCTTGGTGACCTTACACTCACAGCCACTTGCTGTTGACTATTTCTCAAGATACCTCTTCACACTTGAAGAAGGCTTACAAAGGTTGTAGCACAAAAGAGAATAAGTAGAAAGCTTCTCTAACACTTGCTCAGATGATCTCAATAATAATGATAAAAGTTCTGGCAAGTTTACATGAAGGAACTACTTATACATGGGCTTCAACTAGCTCAACAAGGAGCTCCAACAGCTCTCTGCAACTCTCCAACGGCTAGTGTTTTTACTCTGCGCGTTGCTGGCGGTCGATCCATGCATCGTCCGTCACGTATAAAAAACTCAGCCTTTTTGCTCGACGGTCGATCCACGCATCGTCCGTCACTCTCACGGTCGACCGTGACATCGACCGTCACATCGTCTGTGAGCCTCTGTTAAGAGAATAACTTCTCAGGGTCGATGCACCGATCGACCGTCGCTTCTTCACTTTCTTCATTAATGCGCCACGGTCGACCACCGCATCGACCACCGCATCGACCGTCAGGCTCTGTGAAGAAAAACGCTTCCCACGGTCGATGCACCGATCGACCGTCGCTTCTTCACTTCTTCATTAATGCGCCAAGGTCGACCGCCGCATCGTCCGTCAGGCTCTGTGAAAAAAAACGCTTCTCACGGTCGATGCACCGATTGACCGTGAGCCAATAACGCATATTTGCATTCAACACGGTCGATCCATGGATCGACCGTCACATTCCCACGGTCGATCCTTGCATCGACCGTCAGTACAAAAATGACTTAAATATTAAATTTAAGATCTCCAATTAAAGGGGTAATAAATATTAAACATATATTTTATCATTTAATGTATATTCACTACTAGAAAAAATAATAAAAATCACACTAAATAAAATCATAAAGATGTCAGTTTTAGAAAAAACCGTCATAAAGAAAACGGGTAAAGAACTATTTTCACAGTTAGCTCTTTTTAATCACAGTTATTAACAACTGTCATGAATCATGTAAGACTAATCTCAGTTTTTAACTGTGATTGAAATTATGTAATACTTTGTAATTAGAACACAGTTTTTATCTGTGATTGAAACTAAAAAATATTAATTTTTATTTTAAACAACTACAGTACTATATACTTAAAGACCATATACCTAGCCGACCCTAATTCCCTTTCTAATTTCCTTATCTTCCCCCTCTCACCCGATCTCTCCCTCGCCACGGCCAAGCTGCGACCCAACCCCTCTGACCTCCGATCTCAATCACAGCCAACCACCTTGCCGGCTCGTTCGTCATCGCCGGCTACGCCGCCGTCCAAGCGCCAGAGGCCACCACTGCGCGTACTCTCCTCCCCCGGCGCCGTTCTTCATCGCCCACACCTCCACCGCCCTCAAATCCGGCCGACATCGACATTGCTGCAAAGCACACCGGCAGATACCGTCCTCACCGCCACTCCTGCCATCCTCGCCGATTGAAGCCACCAAGCTCGGTTGCACTGAAACCCTGATCTCCACCCTCACCGGCGGACTCCGGCGAGCCAGATGCGGCGATCCTGTGCAGGGTGAGGTGACCTCTCTCTCTCTCCCTCCTCTATCTCTATCTCCACTACTCATAACCTCTCCCTCCTCTATCTCTATCTCCACTACTCATAACCATTAAGCACCCTCTTTTTACTTTCTACATGGCATCAATAATAGCTTTGCAATCAGATTGGCTTATATCTCATTGATTATAGTAGTATTCATTTCTGGCTGGTGTGTTGTAATGATCTCTCTATGGCGACGGCCATTGCATGGGGGTATTGCTCCAATGGTTTGGCTGGAGAGGGAGGACCCAATCACTCCCATCAATATAAGAGATGTCCATGAATGGCGCTGCTTCGCAGTCTCCAAGCTGCTTGGAGTATGGAACTCTTCCTGTGCAGTTAGCCCCTGCTCCAACACACTTATACTCACCAAATAGGACCGTCTTGCAAGAGTTTCCATGTTAGAATTCCATATAAAAATTACTCAGAAATTTTGCTACTTTACGCTAAGCTTAGTTTAACATGGCCTGTATCAGAACAGAACAGAGGTACTAAAGTTGTTTGATCGTGTTATCCTACTTATTTGTTTAGAAATTAGAAATGATCTTTACAAGAACCTCTTGATATAGAAATTAAGAAACTCAGAGAACCCCTTATGCCAAGCAAACTAATCAAACAATGCTAATTCTCAACTTACATTATACAAAGTAAGTAAACCCACTCTTCGTGTTACATAGCAACATAAAGACTTGCCAAACTCCACACCTCAACTTCGATTGCATCATTCATTCATGTTCAGTAACAAAGCTAGCTACGTAGCTCTTCCGTAGAGATATGAACAATGAACATGCTTGGATGAATGTCTCTGTGACGTTACTAATTAAGGTCTATAGCTAGGTGGTCCATCCTTATCGAATTGGGACCACAACTCTCTCGCAGATGGCCACATCGATTTCCTTAATTTCCTCGCTCTACCAATTCTATATCTAACAAACTTTGCTCCTTATGCCTAATTTCCTTTCTTGGTTGATGATCTTGTTGTAGCACTATGTCCTAAATCAAGACTATGCATATGGGCCAAATGCAATAGTTTCTAGAGGATGTCTTTATTCCTTAACCTAAATTGTTGCAAGGAATGAATGAAGGGAGATACTATAGAGTGGCTTCTGCATTATTGAATGAGAGTTTCTACAGCATCCATATCATTTTTACTGCCATATATATGAATGCCCTCAAACAAATATATACCTCTTTTGTTGTCAAACTAAACAACCAGGGAAGAATCTGATCGGCTATTTACATGTAAGTTTGCTACTTAGGTAAATAACTCTGAAAAATCGTAAATCCGTATGTTTGCCTGTTAGCCTAAATTGCATAGGACCTTTTGGAAGTAAAAGCAAACAAGTACAGGATGAATGTCATTCGTATCTCTGCTTGTCTTCTTATTATAATTCTCAATTTCAGCCTATGAAACTCGAGAGTCGAGACATGGCTACTTGTTTATAGTTAAGGTTTTTGTTTTGAGAGGTTTCTAGCGGTATCTCTTGCTCCTCTATCGCAATGCTCTTAAAAGACCATTATAATATTAGGACATTTTTGTTTCTTCTCATGGTGTTCCTTTAATGTTCTGTTTAACTCATGGCATTGGGTTCTGTGAATCACTGTATAATTTTGATGTGCTTTAGGACTAGATTTTTCTTCTGACTCACATATATCATCTTAGAAATGCCTGTGGTAGGGAGAGTTGCAGGTAAATAGCCAATTAGTGATCTGTAAAACTTCCTTCCTGTTGTGTGGAAGCCAAAATTTTCTTCATGTTTTTGAAAAACGTTGGTGATATCTTTTTTCGTCTCTGGAATAGAGGTTTCAGAGATATATCTGTAATTTTCCTTTCAATTAGAGCATGATTGTTTCGTCCAGGAGTTTGTATCTTTTAATACAACATTCATTCTTCTGTGAGGGTTGATATTTTTCTTTCTTGCCTAGGTTTCAAAGCTGCTTGCCAATTTGATTGTAATGGGCTCTGGAGTCCTAGGAAGGGCTGTACTGCAAGCTTATCGTAAAGCACTTGAAAGTGAGTTTCTTAACTTTGCCTTGTTGTCTCAGTATCTTAGTAGTGGTAGAAAAGAGGAACAGTGTCGTTGTTTCCTTGGTCATGGTTGTCGTGAAAATTGAAGTTGCTCTTCAACTTATATGAAGGAAGTAATATGCTTTGAATAACTCTTTCCTGAATAACCAGTTGTCACATTTTGTATTTGTAATTTCTTTAGGCTTTCCTTTTTCTTGACCTGGATGGGATAGATTGAACCTTGTTGCCTTGTTGGACATGGTGCCACTTATCTGCTCTTTACAGACGATCTCATGCTGCCATTCTATAGTTTACATTGTTTCTGATCATGGCATTTCACTACTTGCAGGTGTATTTGATGATGAGGATCACCACATCTAGTCAATGGCATGCGTGACATCTTAATGGAGACAGATTTGTTTAGCTTTTCTCACGTTCTTTGTTTTCGTTGTTGAGATGATGCAAACCTAACTTTTAGCGAATTGGAGTTATTGTTGATTAGCTTTTCTTATTTAGATTGAGGATTCTGGGTTAGCTTGTATATAAAGAATTACTTTATTTTTGATGTACTACAACTCATTTGACAATTTCAATATATATTATGAGTTTTGTTGGTTGTATTATTGTTTTGTATACATTGCACTTGTGGTGATGTTTGGGAAAATAGTTTTAGGTTTGGTAAATGAAAATATTGCGTTTTGACAGTGATTGAATAAGGAGATAATCACAGGTTCTTGAAAAAACTGACATCTAAAATGGTTATAGATCACAGCGTTGTTGGGTTTCCATCTCAGTTGTTGGCTGAGATCTAAACCGTTTAATAGGACATGGCTAAATTGTTTTCATCTCAGTTTTTAACCATTAATCACACACATTAATCGTGATTAAAACCTATAATACATCTCAGTTTTTGAACGTGATTGAAACCTATAATACATCTCAGTTTTTAAATGTGATTGAATAAAACTACTTTCAATCACACCCACATAGATCACGGTTTGAAAACCGTGATGGATGTGAATAGATCACAGGGAAAAACCGTGATTAAAAGCCTTTTTTCTAGTAGTGATTGGCATCATCAAAACAAGGTTAGGATCAACAATCTCCCCCTTTTTGATGATGACAATCCTTTTAAATGTGATGATAAAATATTTTGACTCCCCCTTAACCAATGCATCCTTTTCTTTCAAAAAATGTATTCTAAAGTTAATTTTCAAGATGCACATAAGTCATATATCTTTAAAATGATATTAAAAGTTCCATTCAAGATATGTTGACATAATAGTTTGAATTTTAGCATGTTCATTTCTTTTCAATAATAACATTTAAGCTTTCATGAAGTGATTTCATATTGAATATTGAGATTATAACATTGTATTAATACATCATAGCAATATCCAAACACATCTGCATTTCATTCAAAAGATTCCAACATTTTCATACAATACTTCCCTTCAAAATCATTTGGAAAACTTTGGACTTACAAGAACTTTCTTTTCAAAACAAGGTTTTCCAAAATACAAGAGATATGGAATGTAGAAATGTAGGGCTATTGTTCATCATTCATTCATCACACTTTTTCTCCCCCTTTGGCATTATCAAAAAGAAGTAAGAAGGATGGGGAATTAGGATCAATCAACTGAAGGAGTGTCAGGTGGGAATTCAGTCTTGATGTAGGCGAAAATCTCTTCAAGTTGCTTAGACATCTTGGCTTGATCTCCGGTGATTGTTGCTTAGGAAGTCTTGATGTCTCCTAGACATAGTTCCATTCTTCCCAATCTAGCTTCAAGCTCATCAAGCCTTTGTGTCGTGTTGCGACGAACTCGGCTACTAGAGGATTCTTCTTGATGTCCTTCAAATAAAGGCTCTCCCCCTAAATTTTCTTCTTCATGTTCTTCTTGATGCTCATCATCTTCATCTCCACTGACATCAGGCCAACCGAGGCCTAAAGCTCGTTTCGCGGCCTTCATCCTCTTGTAGGTAGACTTGTTGAAGGGTTGAGAAAGGGGTTTCCGTTCATCATCGGCTAGGTTTAGGGTGAGGGCTTGGAAAATTTTTGTTAGAAGCCCCCCAAAAGGAAGTGATTATCTAGCATTTAGATTAAGCATCTCCTTGATAAGGAGATAACCTAGGTTAAGAGGCTTCTTCCTAACCATGCAAGAAAGAACATAGGCATGGATGGGTTTCAAGTGATCATGATGGCCATGCTTAGGAAATAGGTTTGTTCCTAGGAAGTGGGCAGGCTCCCTAAATTGTTGGTGTAGGCTATTTAGCTCTATAGGGTTTTTCTCAACTAGTAGAGCCTTAAGGATTGCCTTTCTCCCTTGTTTATCCTTATCAACTCTATTGAGATCCTCATAAGAAGTAAAGTATATGCACTCTCCTTAATTAGGTGCATCTAGTAACTCATTCAACCATTCTATGGTAATTTTGAATTCATTACCATAGATATAGCTACTAATAGCTACACAACCTTCATCATCTATATCCTCAGTCATATTGCAATAAAAATATCTAACCATTTCGGGATAGATGTACTGAGGCATCTCTAAGTATTTGTTCCAACCCATATCAGTGAAGAATTGTTCAACTACATGTTTCTTATTTATGGGCAATTGTAAAGCTCTACCGGAGACAACGAATTTATCCTTAAATTCATGCCAGGAGTTATACCTATCCTTATCTAGGAAGAAGTAGTCGTCGTAGGAAGGGGTAGGTGGAGGATTGGATGAAGAACCGCCTTGCACACCTTTGGCTTTCTTTGACCCGGGTGGCTTCTTTGCTGCTGCCGTCTTCCTTTTCCCGGCTTGACCTGGTTCCTCAGGTGGAGGAGGACCGGCATTCTTGGTACGAGGCATGGTGCACCAGCTGGTTAGGGTTTTGAGAGGGGAAGAGGAGATCGGTTTGAGAGAGAGAGAGGAGGAGCAGTGGGCTGCGGACGTTTGAGGAGGTTAGGGCACGGTCGAACCAGGAGTTGAATGAAGGGTTGATCGGGAGTTATAAGGGGAGATTAGAGAGGAAATGACGAAAAAGCCCCTACTTAAGTTGTCACACGGTCCGTGGCGGTCGACCGTCGCGAGCATTTTGTATAAAAAGGCAAGCACACGGTCGATCCATAAGAGTTGGCGGTCGACCGTGGAACACAATGGGTTTAAAAATGAAATCCCACAGTCGATCCGAGAAAGTTGGCGGTCGACCGTCCAGTGCGAATGTACGCACGGTCGACCGTCAAGAAGGCTGGATCAACCGTCAGTTCCAGAAAGTGAGTTTTGAAATTCAATTTAAAATCATTTTTAAATCAAAACATCACAAAACTTTGCATGCACATGTAACTAAATATTATGAGACAAAAATTACTCATCAATCATAATATTCACTTAATTTACCAAAATTTAGCATTCAAGTTGGATATGGTATGAAAAACAGATAAAGAGGTGACCATACCTTTTTCTTTTAGCTACTTTATTTTGGACATCCATTAGACATCCCAAGCTCCCTAAGTAGATAGAGAATTTTGTCTTCACTCAAGGGTTTGGTTAGAATATCCGTAATTTGATGTTCGGTGCTAACAAATTCAAGTGCAATATCTCCTTTTTGTGTATGATCACGAAGGAAATAGTGTCTAATTTCTATGTGCTTTGTTCTAGAATGTAGGATGTGATTTTTAGATAAGTTTATGGCACTAGTGTTGTCACATCTAATGGGCATTTTGCCTACATATATGTTGTAATCTTCCAATTGCATTTTCATCCAAAGTAATTGTGCACAACAACTACCCGCCACAATATATTCCGCTTCGGCGGTGGATAAAGCAACTGAATTTTGCTTCTTGGAGAACCAAGAAACAAGTGCATGACCAAGAAAGTGACATGTACCACTTGTGCTTTTTCTATCAAGTCTACATCCGGCAAAATCCGCATCGGAGTAGCCAATTAGATCAAAAGATGATCTTCTAGGATACCACAAACCATAATTTTGGGTTCCTATTAGATATCTAAAGATCCTCATGACCGCAACTAAATGAGATTCCTTAGGACAAGATTGATATCTAGCACAAAGGCAAACACTAAACATGATGTCCGGTTTACTAGCGGTCAAATAGAGTAAAGAACCAATCATCCCTCTATAAAGTGTTTGTTCAACGGGTTTCCCATCTTCATCCTTGTCTAATTTGAGTGTTGTACACATGGGTGTTCTATAAATTTTGGATTCTACAAAATCATATTTCTTGAGTAGGTCTCTAGTGTATTTGACTTGATTAATAAAGATCCCTCCTCGAGTTTGCATGATTTGTAAACCAAGAAAATAATTGAGTTCACCCATTAAACTCATCTCAAACTCATTTTGCATACATGTGGCAAATTCTTCACAAAGTTTATCATTTGTAGAACCAAAAATAATATCATCAACATAAATTTGAACCAAGAGCAAATCTTTGTCTTTTGATTTGGTAAATAATGTAGTATCAATTTTTCCTCTACAAAAATCATTATCCATCAAGAATTTGCTAAGCCTTTCATACCAAGCTCTAGGAGCTTGCTTTAATCCATACAAGGCTTTAGTGAGTTTGAATACATGATCTCTCAATTTATAGTTTTCAAAATCGGGGGGTTGTTCAACATAGACTTTTTCTTTTAGTAAACCATTCAAGAAGGCACTCTTAACATCCATTTGATATAATTTGAAATCTTTGTAAGATGCAAAAGCTAGAAGTAGTCTTATTGCCTCAAGTCTAGCTACCGGTGTAAAAGTCTCATCAAAATCAATTCCTTCTTGTTGACTGAAACCTTTTGCAACTAGTCTAGCTTTATTCCTTGTAATTGTTCCCGATTCATCCATTTTGTTTCTAAAAACCCATTTTGTACCAATAACGGGATGATCATAAGGTCTAGGTACCAAATTCCAAACTTCATTTCTTTCAAATTGATTCAACTCTTCTTGCATTGCTAAGATCCAATGATCATCCTCTAGTGCTTCCTCAATCGTTTTAGGCTCAATTTGAGATAGAAAGGCTAGAATTGCACATGCATTTAATGAAGATCTAGTTTGGATTCCTCTTGATGGTTCACCAATTATCAATTCCTTTGGGAGTGAAGATGCATACTTCTAATCTTTTGGTAAATCATGATGTTGATCACTAGGTATAATCTCAAGGGATTCCTAAAATCTATCATTCAATTCTTCAACATCATTTTGGGTTTCATCCAATGAATCTTTTGATTTTTCATTTGGGATTTCCTCATCTTTACCATTATCAATTCTACTAGGAGTTAAAATCATCTCATCAAATGTAACATTCATTTATTCTTCAACCACCAAGGTCCTTTTATTGAAGATTCTATAACTTTTGCTCCTCCCCGAATATCCAAGAAAAACTCCTTCATCGGATCTAGCATCAAATTTTCCAAGACTATCATTGCCATTGTTCAAGATAAAACATTTGCAACCAAAAGCTCTAAAGTACCCAATATTTGGAATTCTTCCTTTCCAAAGCTCATAAGGGGTTTTCTTGAAAATGAGTCTCAAAGTTACTCTATTTATCACATGGCAAGAAGTATTAATTGCTTCAGCCCAAAAATACTTAGAAAGATTATTTTCACGTAATAAAGTTCTAGGCATGTCTTGTAGGGTTCTATTTTTCCTTTCAACAACACCATTTTGTTGAGGGGTTCTAGGTGAAGAGAAGTTATGGGAAATCCCGTTGTCATTGCAAAACTTTTCTAGATAGGAATTCTTGAATTCTCCTCCATTATCACTTCTAATGCATGTAATGAGAATACCTTTCTCATTTTGGACTCTTCTACAAAAGTTGATGAATTCCTCAAAAACTTCATCTTTGTGTGCAAGGAAAATCACCCAAGTGTATCTAGTATAGTCATCTACTAAAACAAATCCATATGAGCTATCACCTAAGCTAGTTGGTTTAGTAGGCCCAAAAAGGTCCATATGAATGAGTTCTAGTGCTCTTGTGGTGGAAACTATATCTTTAGACTTGAAAGAGGATTTTAATTGTTTTCCTCTTTGACATGCATCACAAATCTTATCTTTTTCGAATTTGATCTTGGGAAGTCCAAGAACAAGGTCTTTTCGAGAGAGTTTGGAAATTAAATCCATGTGAGCATGTCCAAGTCTCCTATGGCATAACCAAGAATTATCATTTAAAGCATTAAGACATAAATCATCATGGCAAATAAGATCATTAAGATAAAATGTATACACATTACCATCACGATGACCAACTAGTATGATTTTATCATTAATAGCATTCTTAACATAGCATTTTGAATTTTCAAAAATGACTTTGTTACCTCTATCACATAATTGACTAATGCTAAGCAAATTATGTTTCAAGCCTTCTACCAAAAGAACATTTTCAATAATAGTGGAAGAGGTTTTACCAATATTGTCAATGCCAATTATTTTTCCTTTTGCATTGTCTCCAAAGGTCACCATTCCTCCATCTTTGGATTGGAAGGTTGAGAACATGCTCCTTTCTCCCGTCATGTGTCTTGAGCATCCACTATCAAGATACCATCTTTTAGCCTTTGTATTGGTTTTGATCTTGGATCTCATGCATTCCTACAAATAGGAGATCAAACCTTGATTTTTGGTACCCAAATCTTTTTGGGTCCATTTGCATTAGTACTATGCATAAGAGAAGAGGATGAATGTCTTGGTGCCAAAATTTTCTTAGAATTAGCATTCCTCATTAGATAGCAACTAGGTGCAATGTGACCTACTTTGCAACAATAGTGACATATAGGTGCTTGTGCTACCTTAGGAGGATGAGAAGAAGCTTTAACAAAGTTAGTCTTCTTTTGGTTGTTCATTTTCCTAGGGTTGTAGCCAATTCCTTCCTTGTTTAAGGAGTTCATTTGGCTATCAAGGATCTCATCTAACTTATCTCTACTCTTCACAAATTTAGCTATAGTGATTTTTAGGTCATTGAACTCTAGAGTGAGATCTCTCTTGGATTTCCTCAAGAAGATAAGTTCCCTTTGCATATCATAGTTTGTGTTCTTCAATATGGTGAGCTCATATTCAGTGTCCTTGAGTTCATCCTCAAGTGTGTGATTTGTGTCACAAGACTTGTTATCTAGCATACATTTGTTTTCTTTTTCTAAAGTTCTAATCCTATGCATGGCATCTACTTTTTCTTCTTCTACTTTCTTCAAGTCCTTACAAGTAGCATAGTATTTCTTTTTAAGGACTTTGAAATCATTAGCTAAAGTATGATAAGCATCAAAAAGTTCTTCAAATGCAAGCTCATCCTCTACCTCATTTTCTTCTTCTTCCTCATCTCCATGTGTCATTAAGCATATGTTGGCTACCTCTTGTTCTTCTTCATCGGATGAAGTCTCCACATCACTTTCTCCCCAAGTAGCCATCATTACTTTCTTTTTCTTGAACTCCTTCTTGGAGGGCTTCTTGAGTTGAGGACAATCAAACTTGATGTGTCCGGGCTTCCTATACTCATAACATATGATTTCATTTGAGTTAGAAGAAGTAGGATTATACTTTTCACCTTTGAAGAATTGTTTCTTGAAGAATTTCTTTCCCCCTTGGCGCTTGAAGATCTTTTGTATTCTTCTTGATATCATCGCCAACTCCTCATCGTCATCTCCTTCACTTGAATCGGATGAGTCTTTGTTAGACGACTTGAAGGCAACCGTCTTTTTCTTTTTATCTCCTTCTTCGTTGCTTCTCTTCAAGTTCATCTCATAGGTCATGAGGGAACCCATGAGCTCATCTAGTGACAATTTGGATAGATCATTGTCTTCTTCTATCGCTGTCACTTTAGGATCCCACGACTTAGGTAAACACCTAAGAATCTTCCTCACAACCTCATCGTTAGCATAAATTCTTCCAAGAGATTCAAGCATATTTAATATGTTAGTAAAACGTGTAAACATCTCACTAATAGTTTCATCATTCTTCATGCAAAAGAGTTCATACTCATGTACAAGCATACTCATTTTTTACTCTTTAACACGACTTGTCCCCTCGTAAGTAACCTCAAGTTTGTCCCATATCTCTTTTGCTGATTTGCATGTAGAGACCCTATTGAATTCACTAGGGCTAAGGGCACAAAATAGAATGCTTTTGGCCTTAGCATTAGTTTAAAGGTTCTTGAGGTCAATTGGGGTGTAGTCACTCTTTGTCTTTGGGACATTTTTTCCATCAACAATTTTAGTAGGGACATAAGGTCCATCCTCTATTACTAACCATGCCTCATAGTCCATTGACTGAACAAAAATTTTCATTTTTGTTTTCCAGTAATTATAGTTTGAACCATTGAAGTAGGGTGGCCTATTGGTAGCTTGTCCCTCAATGTTTTTCATCTCTAGATAGGATCCTCTAAGGGTTGTTACACCACTAAAATAGAGACCTAGCTCTGATACCAATTGAAGGTCTAAGAGGGGGGTGAATTGGACTCTTTTCAAAAATCTAGATCAATGGAAAAAAACCATGTAGGAGAGAACTAATACCTTAAAAGCATGTAGATGGAATTAAACTAAAACACAATAACATGCAAGAACAATATTAAGAAGGTTAGAGAGATGGTACCAATTTTATAGTGGTTCGACCCAACTCTTGGTCTACGTCCACTTCTCCCAAGGCTCCCCTTGAGGTTCCACTACTTGCAAATCCCTTACAAGCTTTTCCTCCATTCTTCCTGGTGCTTGGTGAGCTTACACTCACAGCCACTTGCTATTGACTATCTCTCAAGATACCTCTTCACACTTGAAGAAGGCTTACAAAGGTTGTAGCACAAAAGAGAATAAGTAGAAAACTTCTCTAACACTTGCTCAGATGATCTCGATAATAATGATAAAAGTTCTGGCAAGTTTACATGAAGGAACTACTTATACATGGGCTTCAACCAGCTCAACAAGGAGCTCCAACGACTCTCTACAACTCTCCAACGGCTAGTTTTTTTACTCTGCACGTTGCTGGCGGTGGATCCATGCATCGTCCGTCACGTATAAAAAACTCAGCCTTTTTGCTCGACGGTCGATCCACGCATCGTCCGTCACTCTCACGGTCGACCGTGACATCGACCGTCACATCGTCCGTGAGCTTCTGTTAAGAGAATAACTTCCCAGGGTCGATGCACCGATCGACTGTCACTTCTTCACTTTCTTCATTAATGCGCCATGGTCGACCACCGCATCGACTGTCGCATCATCCGTCAGGCTCTGTGAAGAAAAATGCTTCCCACGGTAGATGCACCGATCGACCGTCGATTCTTCACTTTTTTTATTAATGCACCACGGTCGACCGCCGCATCAACCGTCGCATCGACCGTCGCATCGTCCGTCAGGCTCTGTGAATAAAAACGCTTCCCACAGTCGATGCACTGATTGACCGTGAGCCAATAACACATATTTGCATTCAACATCGACCGTCACATTCCCACGGTCGATCCTTGCATCGACCGTCAGTACAAAAATGAATTAAATATTGAATTTAAGATCTCCAATTCAAGGGGTAATAAATATTAAACATATATTTTATCATTTAATGTATATTGGCATCATCAAAACAAGGTTAGGATCAACAATATGCACATGATTTAGCGCTGATACGCATGTTCATGATACTAACTTTCACTCTGTATATGCTCATGATTCCAATGTTAGTAATCCACATGTTCATGTCTCTGATGTTGCCGATGCACATGTTTCTCCTCAACTTTCTGTGGCAGAGATTATGGACTTACTTAAGGAGGCTAAAACCAAGCCTAATTTTGACTCTTTCATTCTACAATTACTTATGAAAGACGAGGAGAAGGCATGCCAACTATGCGAGGTAATCACATCTTTTAGCGTGCACGAACTCGGATGGACACATCAGTTGGAAGAAGACGAAGTGCTCCAGTACGGGCCGGTCAGTAGTGAGGAAGATCCGGACAACTACCAAGACCACCACGACCATGTATTCGTTGAACCTCCATCGGCTGAACTTCAAGTCATTACTTCTAACCCACGAGGTATATTTCCTGTATTTATTTCCTCTCCTTGGATAGTTAGGAAGAACATGACCTTGACAGATACTTTTAGACTTCGACGGATTTATTTCAGATTTTGTGATCTTAGCATCCTTGACCACGGGCATGATGACATTATTGATAGGTCATTAAATGAGTCACTGAAAGTTGAGCATAATGATGATACATATTTCTATTTGAGAGATCCAGCTACCTTGTTTATTGGTGTTAGAATGCAAAAGCTAGTTCTCCCACTTGTAATATGCCACTTGGATTCACACGATGAATTACCCTTGGTGATACTACTAAAGTTAACCCTTCAGATCATGGCACTTACTGATTTTGCATATCATCGTGCTAGGGCACGACCACGAAGGGCGCGGTTAAAAATCCTTGTCTTGTATATAGCAGTTTAGTTGCTCGATTTGCTTTCTTGTATGCTTGAGAATGCTTGAGTTATTTTTATGTTGTATGCTTGCATGTTTGCTTTTGTTTTCGGTTTGTTTTGCTTTTCTTTTTAGGTGCTCGAGCAGTCCCTGCCTTCCATTGGAGATTTTGGGCCAACCATCAATGGGATGGAGATTTCGGCCACCATGAGGAGCCTTGAGGAGATATTCGTTTATTTTATCAGGTGGTTTCACTCCTATATCGATTTATAATTCTTGCCTATTTTATTTAAAATTTAAACCCGCACCCTATTTTATTCTATTGTGATGATTAACACACATTGAAGACAATGTGAATTTCAGGTTCGGGGGTGTAGGCATGCATGACCTTATGCATGCTACTTTGTGGGTTTAATAGTATTGAATTGAGTATGTTGCTAGAAATTGTACATGAGCTGAAATTTTTATGCTTATTATACATGTTGCTTTCATATGGATTGACCTATACATTGATTGCATGCGTGATAACCTGAAGGTATAACATCATGTGATCCACACATGAACACTTGATGTGCAGTGGCAATTATACTCACCAGAGGAATGAACATGCTATTGTCAATCTAGACCATGATTTCAGCATTAGCTAGTGTTGAGTATATTGCATGCTGAAAAAAAAAGAAAAAGAAAAAGAAAAAGTTCTTGAGCTTGATCAAACTGTGCCTAAACAACTATTAAGTGATCTACTGAGTAACCGGGTGTTCTTGCCTCAGGAAGCGGGGAGCTCGCGTAAAAAGGTAGAACTACGTATAGCTATAAAAAAAACTATTAAGTGTTTTGCTAAGTAACCGGGTCTCTGCGCCTCAAGAAGCGGAGAGTGCTCGCGTAAAAAGGCAAAATGTCTGATAGTTGAAGAAAAAAAAAAGAAAAACAGAAAGAGCATGTTGTACTTAAAGTGCGAGGGTTGGATGATTGGTCATGAAGATAGTAGTGTGTTTGGACTAATGGTGGGTAGAAGTTGCTTCTGTATGTAACATTTATTTGTCACGTCACATGTGTTCTTCTGGATGGTGATTAGCATGTTTGATATGTAGAAGTTCATTTCATGTGTTGCTAATATATGTATGAGTATAAGAAGTTTTCATGTTTTGAACAGTATAAAACACTATTGACCTGATAAGGTAGAATTTTTATCATGTATGTCTACATCCTTGAACCATTAGTGTGCTTAATTATATTTTATGCGCTTTGAATTGCTAGAGACTAGCAATAAGCTGGTTGGGGGGTGTGATGAGTGCATAAAAGTGCACTCTGAACAACTTTATAACCATCTCAATTGCTATATCTTCACCCTTAATCAACTTCTTTAGCACTATTTTTATACTTTTATGTGCTTCATATAGTTGTTTGGAAAATGAAGGAAATTGGAGCTAAAAGAAGCTGAAAAGAGTATATGGATCAACTTTAAAGATTACACTGTACCTGTTAAAGAAGAACCAGATGATGAGTCATACACCTTTGGAAAGATCTTGAAGTCTAGTTTCTGGAGAATTTTACGGTTCGTGATTTGGAGCTTCCTAGAGAAAGTTACAGTGCTTTTATTACAACCAGCGCAGGGCAGAATAGCAGAAGAAATACGCAGAGAATAAGAGAACGATCTTCTTTCCAAAAGAGATCGATCCCTTATGCACCCAAAGATGAAGAAGACCCACGGTCGACCGCCGCATCGACCGTCAGGCTCAGTCAAAAATATACAGTCGCAGGGTCGATGCGAGGATTGACCGTGAGGAGAAATCTGAATCCGAAATAAAGGGATCGATCTTCTTTCCAAAAGAGATCGATCCGAACCTGGAAGCGCCAGTCATCCGTGGGAAGAAGATCGATCTGTTTTTAAAGGAGATCAATCTTTGTCGAGCAAAGTCTAGATCCTGAGTTCACGGAAGGAAGAAGATCGATCTCTTTTGGCTCTGCAGGAAAGATCAAGGGCTGAGATCTAATCCGAGTTAGGGAAAGATCAAGGACTTCTTGGGGAGATTTTTGGGGAATTCTTGGACGTTTATGGAGGCTCTTTCTGGACATTTCTGAAGGAAGAAGATGAAGACATCTCCATCCATGGCCGAGTAATCCGCGGGCATGGCGGACGGATAACCTAGCGAGGACTAGGGTTTCTTCTCCAACAATGGTTCATCCTTTTAATTTTTATTGTTAAACTCTTTTCTATGTATTGGATCTGTAAAGATTATTTTCAGATTATAGATTTCTATGTGGATGATTAATATTATGAATCCAGTCATGCCTCTTTCATGATCTTATAATCCCATAATTTTATCTTTTGTTTACCTACTTTATCTCGTGAAATCTTTGCTATGCATTGCCGATTGTGAGAGTTGGTATTGTGTATTCTTAGAGATCTGGTTAGATAGAGTTAGGGCTTTGTCCCGATGAACTTTTGCTATATGTTGCCTGTAGTGACAGCCGGTATCATATATTCTTTGGTTTTTGTTGGATGGAGTTGGAACTATAATAAGGAAGAATCAATCGTAGGAAAAGACATTTATACATTCTGTTAGGTTTATAGTTCCATATATTCCGGTTAAGGTGATTGGGATGTGAATCCCTTAACTGAGTATCATATGAACCATTGAGAAGAGAAGAACCTAAATCCGAGTGAAGTGATTCCTAAAACCTAGCCTTATCAAAATCCTGATTTCTTTCGTTTACTCTATCTCATCATTACATCTTCGATCAATTTTCTTAAGTTTTACGCTCTTGATTGTTTTCGATACATTGCTATCTGTGTTTCTGGATCTTTCCTGCTTGTCTCTCTGTGGGTTCGACCTTTCTTATGCTGTACTGCACCGCGACTGCTGTGCGTGACACATTTGAGCGACATCAACCACTTTTGCAATTTCTTATACAGTTCCTCTGTTTTAAAGTGCCAAAGTATTGGCTTTATGAATGAAGTTTGTATTTGATTAAGTGCCAATTCTTGACACTGATTTAGACTAAGACTGAAATTCATAATATTTATGAAATTGTCTTTGTCACATATGCACATGCCTTAGATATTTTGCAAAGGCATGACAACATTCGAATATACTTAACTAAACTCAAAACATAATTAAAATGCTCCATATATGCTTTCCTGACTTCCAGGAGGACAAATGGCATTTTGGGAATTTTGACTAAATATGTGAGGGCCCGTCCCTCAGACCTGGCTCGACCGCGTGGGTCGAGAGTCGGTTTCCTGTTGGTTTGGTTCCTCGTCGGGCACGATCGGGCGATCGTGTGGCGGTTTGGGGCCCCGGGGGCATTTTGGTAAATATGCCCTTTGGTGGTCGGTTTCACACCCGCGTTCCACACATTGACTTGGATTGATGTACGTGTTTGATTAGAATCCCTAGGGTGCGTCCGATCGGAGAGTCAGAGCTCGATCGGGAAAGATCGAATCGGACGGCTGAGATAGATCTGGATTTTCTATATAAGCCAAGTCCCTTTCTTCTCTTTCCTTCTCTCCTTCACCTGTCGTTCTCTCCTCCCTTCTCTCTCTCCTTCGGCTGAGGTAGGGTTTGGATACTTGGTCTTCGGAGCTCGGATCTTGACGGCTTGACCAGCGGGACGCGTGGAGGAGCTACCCTACTTGCTCAAGTAGGTGTTTCTACCTTGATCCTTGGATCGGGTTCTCCTAGGATAGGTTTTATGTACTTTTGCTGTAGGAATACATGTTAGAATGCCAAGTAACTCTTTGTCCATGTAGTATGAAGGATTTGAAGTATTCCTACCTTGCCTTTTTCATATTCTAACGGTTGGTTTCCGTATTATCGCCGTTTTGTCGGTTTTTGTCCATTTGGACCTAGATAGGAGATTTAACCGTCAAAAGCTGGATTTATTCATTCCATTAGCTTCCTCATTGATAAATACGTTTGCTTGCAAAATCTCAACTTATTCCAACTTGATTTGATCCTTGAAATCCAAGAAATTGGATTTCCGGCACTGTTCTGAAGAACTGTGCCTAAGGCTCGACGGTCGATCGGTGCATCGACCGTCAAGTGTTGTTTTACACCTTCTGGGCCTGGCGGTCGACCGTCGCATCGACCGTCAGGCTCTGTCGGGATTTTAGCCTCCCACAGTCGATGGGTCGATCGACCGTGGGTTCTCTCTCTTTTTCATCCCACCTCACGGTCGACCGTCGGATCGACCGTCGCATCGTCCGTGAGGCTCTGTCTCGTTTTGGGCTCCC
This sequence comes from Narthecium ossifragum, assembly GCA_963920575.1. NCBI lineage: Eukaryota > Viridiplantae > Streptophyta > Magnoliopsida > Dioscoreales > Nartheciaceae > Narthecium > Narthecium ossifragum. Next base: position 9,030,268 of record OY986974.1, on the reverse strand, counting down.
GACGGTCGATGGGCCGATCGACCATCGCCTATGGGTTTTCCTCGTTTTAGCCTCACGGTCGACCGTGGCATCGACCGTGACATCGTCCGTGGTCTCACGGTCGATCTCCGGATCGACCGTGACATCGTCCGTGACCCCTTGAACTTGATTTTCTGGCTTTTCTTGGATGTATTTGATTTGGGGTTAGTATCTAAACATGTTGGAAAGCATGTAGGGGAATTTGATGAGGTTTTCAAGGGATTTTCATTGGGTTTGAGAATCGATTTGAGTAACTCTCTTCTTGGGTGAATTTATGGCTTTACTTGCATTTAATACATGTGTGATTGTAGTTAAATGCTTAGTTGTTTGCTTAGCCATTAACTAGCTATGAGTGCTAGTTAATGAGGAATTGTGGAACCTTAGCCTCTTGCCGGCGAGTGCCGAGCGCTATTGTATATCTGTTGAACTTGTAACTGATGATGTGGCATATAGAGACATCTAGGGTAGATGTTTGCCTAGGCCCATGCATTGTGTGCATTAGAAGCATTTGAGTTTAGGCGGGCGATGGTTTGGGTCGCCGATCCGAGGCTCTCGAGTAGCTCGGATCTAGCCTTAGGACTGTGGATGGGTAGTCAGGAGTAGGATGTGATTGGGTGATCAAGTCTCATGTCTTTGAGGATTCACGCTAGTTGACTCTGATCAGTATTTGAGGTTTAGAGGTCGTGTTGTCTTCTAAGGCCAAGTGCTAAGGATGGGTGTCGACGTCCCTGACTTGGTCCCCAGGTAGTGGTTTCCTGCTGGGTAATGGTGATCCTACTGGTTCTGGTCCTTTTCCTCCCAGCGTGTTGGTTGATGTTCCCAGCGTGGTCGGTTGAGAAGAGTAGGATCCCGTGGGGAGTTGACAGGGGTTATGGGACCCCGTGGCATCCGTTAGACTTGAGCTGGGAGACAACACTGCTGTTGTTTTCCTCCTTTCAGTGTGCCGTAGAGTAGAACCCTACTGAGCTTATCGCTCACTCCTACCCGGGCTGCGTTTGCAGGTGCAGGCGGTAGCTCTTCTTCAGTGGAGCCGGCAGGATCGGCCTTCGGCGGCGCGAGTACATCCAGGGGCGTCTGAGGTTGCTGGAGGATGATCTGTTGTACATTTTGATATATATGTATATGATGTAAACTTCTGAGGACTTTGGAGTATTGTATTATATCTGTCTCTTGGGAGCCTTTGTATTAAATCTGAACTGTATAACTTGATGATATATTATAATTGAATCTGTTTCGCCTCTGGAATACAACTGTTTAAATTATCCGTCTTTTCCGCTTTGTACTGCGCCGATTGATGATGAACAGTGATAGGAACCCTCACGCCCCGTCCTGGATGGGTTTTCTGGGTCGGGGTGTGACAACTTGGTATCAGAGCAGGCTGTAGGTCCCAGGGATAGGATTAGGCTTGCGGTTAAGGTTTTGAGCGCGGTTCGGGATAGTTCTAGGAGTAGAGCATCCCTGTGTGCTTGACTGTGCTCATGTGTGTTATGCTTTTCCTTTAATGATTGCTGTTGTGTTTTGTTTCTTACGGGTGGACACTTGTCGTCTCTGATAAACGTGCAGATGCCAGGGAGCACGGCTAGCTGTCCAGTGTTGGATCAGGGTACCACGCGCGACCAGCGCGCTGCCTGACGGGCCTTAGGGGCCAACACAGCCGTGCCCCGTGTAGCTGCACGAGAGCCAGAGCCGAGGATTGAGGTCGTGCTGGAGGAGGATGCTTCGTTCATCGCCGAGGAGGTCTCTCCTCCACTCGACCAGCGTGCTGTTGCGACAGCGGTGGTCAACTTCAAGAGGCTGAACCCTCCTAGGCTCAACGGTACTGGAGGCGACCCAGCGGTGGCGGACGACTGGCTGGAGGGAGTCAGTCGCGTCCTTGACACTCTGTTCGTCCAGGATGACCGAGTTCAGGTCAGACTTGCCGCGTTCAAGCTCGACGGGGACGCTTTGGACTGGTGGCACTCTTTCCAGGGCGCCAGGGACGGGAGTGACCCATCGTGGGCCGTGTTCCGTTCATCGTTTCTCGGCGCGTACTTTCCCCGCAGTGCGCGCTTGGCCCTTGTCCGTGAGTACCAGACCCTTTCTCAGGGTACTCAGTCGGTAGTGCAGTACGCTGCTAGGTTCACCAGACTTGCCAGATTTGCCGGGGCGGTGTCGGCGGATCCTCTCGAGCTGAGCAGTTCCAGTGGGTGCTTAGGCCCGAGCTCAGGCATCTGATCGCGGCTCAGCGCTCTAGCACGTACGCAGAGGTGTTGGACTGTGCCTTGGCAGTTGAGGCTCAGTTGCAGGAGCCGGGGCCCAGGGCAGTCCAGCCTGCGTCGTCTGCGAGCGCCAGTGGCGGAGTGCAGCCACAGAGAGCAGCTCAGGGCAGAGGAGGTTCGTGGAGGCCACGTCAGATTTATCCACGCCGCCAGCAGCCGTACCAGCGTTACCCACCCCAGCACCAGCAGCAGCCCAGGCAGGGAGGCCAGCCACTTCTTCCGGCTGGGCCTCAAGGGCAGACGTCCGGAGGAGGCCAGAGCCAGCAGCTAGCGCTTGGTCCTCCTGTGTGCTTTGAGTGCCGGCAGACGGGGCACTTTCGCCGAGACTGTCCGACGTTGAGGGCACAGTTCGCCCGTGGCGGAGCAGGCGAAGGTTGGCGGACACCATCAGCCGGGAGAGGCAGAGGTCGCGGCGGAGGTCGAGGCGGACCTAGAGGGGGAGTGTACGCACTTCCAGACCGCGAGTACCCAGACTTTGTTTAGCCACCCTTCCAGCCTTACCAGTACCAGCCACCCCAGCAAACTCTAGCACTTCCACCGGCTCCAGTTGACCCTCCTATTCTCAGAGGTACCTTCCAGCTTTTAAATTCATTTGTAGATGTTCTGATAGATTCTGGGGCGTCTCATTCCTTTGTAGCTAGCGACTGTGTGGCATCGCTAGGGCTAGAGACTGAGGCACTTGGAGTCACACTACACTTAGACACACCCGTCGGCGGAGGGGCTCGTGTTGAGCTGATCTGCCGTTCCTGCGAGTTGGAGGTTGGGGGCCTCTGTGTCTTTCTAGACCTTCGGGAGCTAGACATGGTCGGGTTCGACGTGATTCTCGGTATGGATTGGCTGACATCATACCGAGCCGTCATCGACTGTGGTCGTCGTAGGGTGACTGCTTGGACACCTGACGGCGCTCGTTTCATCCTGTTGGGGGATCGCCAGTCGGCCGATTCCCTCTTGTGTGGTTGCTTTCCCAGGCGCGAGGGCCAGTTGTCAACTTTACTGGCGCGCCTTTCCTTGTTCGCTGCAGAGGGCAGTCGAGAGGGCAGTTTACCTACAGTGGTTTGTGAGTTTGCTGACGTCTTCCCAGACGAGCTACCGGGCCTTCCTCCTTCCAAGGCAGTAGACTTCCAGATAGATCTTGTATCGGGTACCGGGCCGATCTCTCTGCCAGCTTTCAGGATGGCACCAGCAGAGCAGAGGGTCCAGCTGGATGGGTTGATCAGCAGTGGTTTCATCCGTCCCAGCACGTCACCTTGGGCAGCTCCTGTATTGTTCGCAAAGAAGAAGGACGGTACGCTTCGTCTTTGCATTGATTACAGGAAGTTGAACAGGGTGACGGTGAAGAACAAGTATCTGATGCCGAGGATCGATGACTTGTTCGACCAGCTCCGAGGCTCTTCGGTCTTTTCAAAGATCGATTTCCGTACCGGCTATCACCAGTTGCGGATTCGGGATTGCGACATCCCGAAGACGGCTTTCCGTATGAGGTACGGGTTGTACGAGTTCACGGTGATGCCGTTCGGCTTGACAAACACACCGGCGGCGTTCATGGACCTGATGCAGAGGGTCTTCCGACCGTACTTAGATCAGTTCGTGGTGGTCTTCGTCGACGACATCCTACTCTACTCACATACCGCGGAGGAGCACGGGCAGCATCTGAGGACAGTGTTGCAGTTGTTGAGGGGGCATAGGCTATACGCCAAAGCCTCCATGTGTGAGTTCTGGCTTCTTGAGGTGCTGTTTCTGGGGCACGTGGTGTCAGCGGCCGGTATTTCAGTTGATCCAGCCATGATCGAGGCAGTGCTACAGTGGCGGAGACCGGCGACAGTGTTCGAGGTCCGCAGCTTCCTCGACTTGGCGGGTTACTACAGGAGGTTTGAGTGGGACTTCTCCAGGGTTGCAGGGCCGCTGACCAGATTGACACAGAAGGCGGTCCCATTTGTTTGGGACGAGGCTTGTGAGCAGGCTTTCATCCAGTTGAGGACCAGGCTGACGAGTGCACCGATCCTTATAGTTCCAGAGCGAGGCGTCGGCTACAGTGTCTATTGCGACGCCAGTGGGGAGGGTCTAGGCTGTGTGCTTATGCAGGAGGGCCATGTGGTGGCCAATGGTTCCAGGCAGCTGAAGGCCCATGAGCGGAACTATCCAGTCCACGATCTCGAGCTCGCGGCGGTTGTCTTCGCTCTGAAGACGTGGCGGCACTACCTCTATGGTGAGCGGTTCTCGGTGTACTCTGATCATAAGAGTTTGAGGCACGTGTTTACCCAGCGTGCCCTCAACCTCAGGCATCGGCGGTGGATGGAGCTTCTAGAGGACTACGACTTCGAGTTGCATTACCACCCTGGTAAGGCAAACGTCGTAGCAGACGCTCTCAGCATGCAGACCAGAGACAGTAGAGTGACCTTGGCAGCAGTGTCAGCTCGGCAGTGGCAGATGCTGGAGACAGTCAGTCAGTTTGGGCTTGACTTTGAGGACCGGGCGGCAGGTGATGAGTGCATGAAAGTGCACTCTGAACAACCTTATAATCATCTCAATTGCTAGATTATTATTCTTAATCAGCATCTTTATTACTATTTTTATATATCTATATGTGCTTCACATGGTTGTTTGGAAAATGCAGGAAAAAGGAGAAAAGAAGCTGAAATGAGTGCATGGATCAACTTTAAAGATTTATCGGTACCTGCTCATGAAGAACTAGAGGATGTGCCATACATGGTTGGAAAGCTCTTGAAGTCTAGATTCTGGAGAATTTTACGGTTCGTGATTCTGAGTTTCCTAGAGGAAGTTACAGCAGTTTCAGTACCGATGCGCAGTCTGAATGGCAGAAAGGAAAATAAGCTGGACGTCCGAGCGAAGGTCCGATCGATCGGACCACGCAAAAACGTGACAGAACATGTGTTTTTCAGCCACAACACATCCGATCGATCCCTCCATCGCTCTTATGGGGTCCGATCGATCCGACACCAATGGTCCGATCGATCGGACTCGGAAAAAGTCAAAAACAGCGGATTTTTACTCAACCGATCGATCCAACACTCATAATTCGATCGATCGGACTTGGGAATTAAGGGGTGACAGAACGTATGCTTTTTAGAGGAACACAATTCGATCGATCGGACCATCGATCGAACTCGGGAAGAGCCAGAGATGAAGAATTTTTATGAAGTCGATCGATCCGACTCCCTTAGTCCGATCGATCGGGCTCGGGCGTAAATAGAAGTTGGAGATCTCAATGAGACCGATCGATCCAACATCCCGAGGAGGATCGATCGGACGTTTCCAGTGAATTAAATCAACGGTTTTGATTTAACCCGAGTTTAGGCCTATAAATAGGATACTTAGGGTTATCAAAAGGGGATTTTTTTGGGAGGACTTTTTGGCAGCGTTTTGAGGCGAGGAGAAGGGTTCCAGGCTTGGTTTTCTTTTCTGATTTCTTCTTTATTTCTTCATTAGTTTTGTTGCCCTCATGATGAACATGAGTGGCTAGTTTCTTTTCTACGGTACCGATGTAGCCTAACTGAATCGTTCTATGTTATTGGATCATGATTATTTAATTAGTTTATTTTCCTTGTTTCATTGATTATTATAACTGAGATCTTAAATACCTTTATCTGGCCAATAGAAGTATTATAGATTGTTGTATGTGAGATTGGGCGAGGGTTCATTCCCTAATCTTGCAGGATCTATGAATGAATGAGTTTATGTCGAGGCCGGGTTTAAGCTAAGAGTATTCTTGGTTCATGATTGTTCTTCAGAGCTTAATGGATTCTTAATTAACACTTACTTATGGGTTCATTAGCTAGGGTTAATTGAGGGTACTTGGTGAAGACCACGGCCGAACGGATTATCATACCGGAAGAACGAGCCCTTGGAATTAAACTGAAACTTGATTGATTCAATGCATAGAATGAGGATGTTATGGTGAAATCGGAACCTTAGTATTCATCCATCATATTTTCATCATTTTCTTATTTCGTTATTAGATTATCTATCTTCGAGACTTCATATTTCTTATTTTCCCTTCCTTATTTTCTTTCTTTTCTGTTCTTTAGCGTTTCACTCTAATAATCTCTACAAATCTCTGTGGGTACGATACTCGTCTTGCTACTATACTGAGTGCACCGATTCGTATACTTGCGAGATATAAAATTTATTCATCAAGTTTTTGGCGCCGTTGCCGGGGATTTGATTAGAATTTATTTGTAGTGAATGCAAGGTCGCCGATCACGGAAAGAAAAGTTGTTTCCCTTGAACGATAAAGTAGATCAAATTGGTTGGAAGAAGAAATCGAACAAAGACAGCCTGTCCACATCAGATCTAGGAGTTCAAGAGGAGGAACAAGAGGAGATGGCGCTTAATAACAATTTACGTCCTTTGGAGGAGTACGCGAGGCCAACTATTTCTACCTCACCTTCGTGCATTGCGTTACCTGCAGAGGCTAGAAATTATGAACTTAAAAATCTACATTTTTCTATGCTTCCTGAATTTCATGGTTTACCTTCTGAGGATGCACTAACTTTTGTGAAAGATTATTATGCTACTATTCAGACTTTTCCTCTAGGTGGCATTACTGAAGATCAATTGAGGATGCGTTGTTTTCCTTACACCTTGAAGGATAAAGCGAAGACATGGTTGATGTCGTTGCCTCCAGGATCACTAACTACTTGGGATGCAATTTATAACAAGTTTGTTAGTAAATTTTATTCTCATGCCATGACTACTAACTTGAGAAGGCAAATTCCAAATTTTCAGCAATCTGATGGAGAACCATTCCATGAAGCATGGGATAGATTTAAAATGCTTTTGATGCAATGTCCACATCATAATTATTCTTTAGAAAATCAGATGCAATATTTTTATGATGGACTAAATCTTTCTTGTCAGACTATGGCAGATAATGCTGCAGGTGGAGCGATGTTCAAAAGGACACCACCGGAGGCATATGAAATCTATGAGATGCTAGGATCAAACTCGCAGCAGAGGGACACGAGGAATAAGGCGAGAGGCATCTATGAGCTGAACCAGAATGATGACATGGCAAGGCAGATTGCAACCCTTAACAAGAAGATAGACGCGATGATGTCCACACAAGCAAAACCGGTTGAGGTTTGTTCAATTTGCAATATTGTTGGTCTTTTTTTTTTTTTTTTTTTTTTTTTTTTTGTTTTTACTAAACCAGTGGTCGTGCAAGGCCATGATCCCTTAGGCTTTCTACTAGGCCCATGTAACGAGATTTGGGCCAGTGGCTCCTCGGTCAGATGACCTAAAGGCACTGGGTGTTGAGACACCCCTCGGGCTTAATTTCCCGAACCTAGCAGGCCACGAATCACAGCTGACCAACAAGCTTTTATTTGATACTAGCGTGACCGTGCAATGCCTTGATCCCTTAAGCTTTCTACTAGGCCCATTTAACGAGTGTTAGATCAATGACTCCCAAGCCAGATGGCTTTGGGGCATTAGGTGTTGAAGCACCCCTCGGATCTAACTACTCGAGCCTAGAAGGCTACGAATCAAGACTAGTCACTTTTATTAACCTGGCTCTCGGCCTCTAACTTGGCTTCGACCCCTACTACAAGTCATCTCAATCGAGTGTAAATAGCCTTGGACTCCCAATTTATCAAGGTCCCCCAATCAAAACTACTTGCCCCCTCATACAAGTGTAAGTGCACAAGTGGATTGGATCACTTAAATGTCCTTAATGCATGACAAGAAGAATTAAAGTGGAAGAATAACACTACTCATGAAATGATTCGCCAAATTTTACAAAGCATGGGAATCAAGATGAATTATGCAATAGTCATCCATGCTAGCATAAGAGTTGAAATTTTTTTCGCATATTTACCAATCAAATAAACGTGTGACTAACTGTAGATTGATCACAGGTTATCTATAAACATGATGCAATCATACCCCCTAACTTAAGCGGGTTTGTCCTCAAGCACGGAAGAAGGGTAAAGTGTAGAGATAACCTTGTGACGAAATGGACGAAAATGTAACCTTGACGAAAGATATGACAGGAATTAGAGTCAAGGTTAGTCGTGAAAAACCGTATTATTGTGATGTCAAAATGTCGTATTTTGTGTTGCTATCCAAAGCTCGTATGCCCTGTAAAAACATAGAGGAAATACCACCCATAGCATTATGGAAATCAAAGAATAGATATGAAGAATTTCGAGAAAAATTGGGCAGCATTCCCTCTATTTATTCAGTACGCCCAAGGGCTGTACAAAGATGCCATTTGCATCCAACATGTTACATTCATTCAAATTGAAAATACAGAAATGCAACTACATCCATCTTTTACAAGCATACATCCACATCCATATACATATATCCACAGACAGACACATACAATCACATTCAGACAGACACACCCGAGGCACACCCCCACCGCCAAAAATCATGTATATATATATCCACTATCAATGATGTTAACCATATACAAAAGTGGAGCAATGGAGTACAAAAAGTTACCCACCCTCCAAACACAAAAAGAGATACACTCCAACCATCCAGAAAATACAGAAAATACCCCTAGATATAGTCTATCATCCCTGAGGTGCCGGCTCTGAACAAGTAAACGGATGGGAAGAAGCGAGATCTGTGACAGGTGGAGGAGGAGGGTGGAGCACCGGTTGGAGGCGGCGAAGAAGGGATGCGGCGTCCGGGCGAACAGGGGAAGGGGAAGAGAGGATCGATCTTAGGGCTTGGGGCCCTAAGTCGATCTCCCGCGCCTATATATTTTTTTAACCAACCCCGCAAAAGATCGATCTCCTGCAAGAGCAGGATCGATCTTTTGGACACGTGGCAGCATCATAATGGTTCAACTTAAGTCGTGCTGACGTGTTCAAGTGAGTAGGATCGATCTTACTATCCTCAAGGATCGATCATCCAGAAACCATCCCTCTGTCACGAAAAAATTCGTAAAAAGGATCGATCATCAGGGTTGGAAGGATCGATCTTCTCAAAACCAATCCCCTGTCACGAATAAATTCACAAAAATGATCGATCCTTAGAGATGGAAGGATCGATCGCTCGCCTCCAGGTTCCAGCGTAAATTCAATCGGACATAAAGGATCGATCCTCTCCGCTTGGAGGATCGATCATTTATGTACCAAAATGCAAAACTGGGCTGAAAACCTGGGAATTCGCCCCACACACCCCAAACATGAATACTAAGCTCCTTAGGCATTAAAATACCATAATACAAACCTCCAAACCAGACAACACATCAATCATCCCACAAATTCAACATACCATCTTGACATCACAATTATTCCAACAAAGATCAAATAAAAAAAACACACCAAAATCAAACATGCAAATAATGAGAAAAACAATCAATCATGCAAAGAAGAACTAACAAACAAATTCAGAAAAATACGAAGAAAGGATGGGTTGCCTCCCATCAAGCGCTTGATTTACCGTCTCTAGCTTGACACAATGTAAGCTTACTCATCAAATTTCGATGTCCCCTCTAAATGGTGGTCGCATCTAGAAATGCGAGAACGAAGCCATTTTCGAAGAACTTTATTTAAATGCCAATGATAAAACCACATTTCTTTCATCACAAGCCATTTTAACCTTATGTCCATTTTAGCACAAAAGATGTCACGTTTTTTATTAACGGTTTTATAAGGCCGAATGAATGTATGCATGAACGCGGGAAATGGGGTGGCATTCGAGATGAACAAGGATAGTGTTGTGGCAAATATTATTGTGGAGAAAGATATAGAAGGCGACAAATCAAAGTCATGTCTCCACCAAGGGGTCACACAATCATCATCTATATAATCATATTCAAGACTGGGCAAGACCTCATCCAAAATTTCAAAAGTCTCTAATGCCGGTAACATATATTGGCCTTCATCATCCCAAACATGAGGGATTGATAACCTTTCTTGAGAAATAACCAAACTCGGCTCATCAATACTAGTAACATCCTCCCAAAACACCTCATAGATGGGTAGATTAATATCCGAGGTGTCCCCGAAAATTGATATATCCTCACTAAAGACTTCATAAACCGGCATATTGATATCACAAGCATCCTTCTCATAATTGGGTATGTCTTCGTAAAATGCTTGATATACCGGAAGATTAACATCATAACCACCATCATCAACCTCTTTATCATTACCAAGTAATTCATTCAAGCATTCCTCATCATCATGAGCATTCCAAGCATCGACACATGATTCACAAGTGTCATCTATATCCAAATTTGCAACCATCACATCATTAGCACATTCATCACCAATATCATCATCCACTAAAGAATCGACCATAAAACATTCATTCCCATGCATAGATTGTTTAGCAGCATCAAAAATATTTAATTTCAATTCCATATTCCCGAAGGTAACGGTCATGATGCCACTCCTACAATTGATGCATGCATTGGCCGTAGCCAAGAATGGTCGTCCAAGTATGATGGGAATGGACTTCCTATGTCTAAGACCCGGTTCCATGTCAAGCACAACGAAGTCGACCGGGAAGACACAACTATCGACCTTGACTAGTATATCTTCAAGGACACCCCGTGGTGTTTTGATAGATCTATCGGCTAATTGCAACGTCATGGAGGTCGGCTTGAGCTCTCCTAAGCCAAACTTACAAAACAAGGAGTATGGCATAAGATTCACACTAGCTCCTAAATCAAGAAGAGCTCCCTCAATCAATTGATCTCCTATGATGCAAGAAATAGTAGGAGTGCCGGGGTCTCTCAATTTCGGAGGTAGATCGAGTTGAAGAATCGAGCTAACTTGCTCAGTTAGGAAGAGCTTTTTAGAGACATGAGACTTGGATTGCCTCTTATGAATACACAAGTCCTTCAAAAATTTCGCATAAGAAGGCACTTGCTTAATGGCATCCAACAAGGGAAGGTTGATGTGGACCTTCTTGAAAAGTTCTAGCATCTCCTCATATTTGCCACTCTTCCACGGTTGGGATGTGGCTTGAGGATCAACTAGTGCTTGAGGGTATGGAGCCCTAGGAATGTATGCTTTGTGTGGTAATGGATCGAGTGAAATAGGCTCATTTTCCTTGGAAGATGGCAATGGACTTGAGGAATCATGAGGGGCATGATGGAGTGATGCTTGAGAGTCATTCATTGAAGTTGATAAAGGAGGTTCATGCCCTTGCTCTAATGTGGTGTCTTTGGACATCTCCACATTAGGAAAAATCTTTCCACTTCGGAGGGTAGTGACCGCTTGCACTTCCTCGTGAGTGGAATCGACGAAATGTTGGCCCTTAGGGTTTGCTATGGGTTGACTAGGAAGTCTACCCTCCTCCCTTCTTGCCATAGTATTGGCCAATTGGCCTATTTGTACTTCCAACTTTGCAATGGATTGGGAATGAGAATGCAAAAGTTGGGTACTTGTCTCAAAGGAATCCAAAGCCTTGAGAAGCCTTTCCTCAATACAAGGATCACGTTTAGGAGCTTGAGGGGCTTGATGGGCTTGGTATGGAGCTTGGTATTGGGAAGGCCCAGGTGGCCTTTGATTCCAATTTGGAGGATGAGAGGATTGTGGATAACCCGCCACTTGAGAGGGATATGCATGAGGGGCTTGAGGTGGATATGCTTGAGGGGCTTGAGGTGGCCGGTAGGTGGTTTGAGATTGTGGAGGTTGGTTAGAATGATATGGCGCTTGATACCTAGGAGGATAGCTCGGGGCTTGATTGCCCGCAATCGGAGGCCTAGGATTGTACGTGTTTGCATAAGGGTCATAAGTAGGCTTTGCTTGATTGAAGACCGCATTGATATGCTCTTGCACGAGCTCCGGATACTCACCGGCCGAATGGCAATCGGTAACTACGTGGCCGGGAGTCGAACAAAGGAAGCAAAGTTCTCCCAATGATGGAGAATTGAGTGGGTAGCTCGATGAAGAAGGAGGAGTAGGAATTTGATTCAAAGAATGAGCAAGAACTTGATCAACTTTCCTACTTAGAGTATCGATTTGTTGTGAAACACGGGTAGCTTCGGATAACTCTAAAAATCCTCTCGGGTTGGATTGTCCCTTAGCACTTGAAGTCTCCCTAACATTTCTTGAAGTGTAGGCATGGTTTTGGGAATTAATGGCAAGCTTTCCAAATAAGACCCATGAGTCTTCGTATGGATTGGTCATGAATACCCCACCGCACGCGGTGTCTACGTCTTATTGATGACGTATTCTAAGACCATTGTAAAAATAATCAACGAGGGACCACTTAGGAATTTGATGGTGTGGGCATTTCCTAAGAAGCTCTTTAAACCTATCCCAAGCATCATGAAAAGGTTCGTCATCTTCTTGACGAAAGGTTGCAATTTGGGTCCTCATTTCATGAGTCTTTGCGATAGGGAAGAATTTTTCAAGAAAAGCACTTTGTAATTGGTCCCATGTGGTAATTGTTTGGGGCTCAAAGGATCCTAACCAATGCTTGGCTTTGCCCTTCAAGGTAAATGGGAACAACTTTAATCTCATAGCATCCTCGGTAAAGTTTGGAATTTTAACCGTGGAACTCTTTTCAAGAAAATCTTCAAGATGGTAGTAAGGATCCTCATTACTCAAACCGTGAAAGTTTGGAAGGAATTGAAGGAATTGAGGCTTAAACTCGTAATGTGCGGCTTGAACAATGGGTTGTTGTATGCCCGATGTAGGTGCAAAAGTAGTAGGGACATAATAATCCCCCATACTCCTACGGTCCGGGATTGGATTGACATTAGGATTAGGGTCCGGGTTGGGAGCATGCATGACTTGAGGAAAAAGGAGGTCCTTATGCAAGGGTATGCTTGAAGATGTCCTAGAATCTAGGAATTCTTGCAAGGTGATGTCTAAATCGGAATCCGAATCCTCATGCACACTCATTCACACATATAAGAACTTGGACCATACAAGGTAAGAGATACATTACAGTGGGCTGGTCCAAGAACTTTGTATCCTCGCCCGTAGATGAGTCGCTTCGCCGCTCGGAAGCTTCACCTACCAACACAAAAAGATATACAATATAAGCAACGTTCTATTTTTGGTATTTTGTAATAAAAGAAAATAAAGCAATCTAATTGAATGAAGGAATTTATCAAGTAAGAAATTCAAATCAACAAGTCCCCGGCAACGGCGCCAAAATCTTGAAGGGACGTGAAAAGTGTCGCGGCTTAACGCGCCCGATCAAAATTAGAAATTTATAATCGAACTACTAACTAACTACCTTTGGGGGTAGCTAGCGGTGAGTCCGAGTCGAATCCACAGGGAATGCGTAAGGAAACAATTAAATTACTAAGATCAATCTAAGTGTTCATACAAAGATAAATGAAAGAAATGGTTTTTGGGTTTTATGATAAGAAAACTAAGAAAGCATGTAAATGATTCAATGGATAGAGAGAGTTCCTAGGGAATCCCAATCCGGATTAGGCTCAATCGTAGCTTTCTAATGAATCAAGATGTGCAATCCTATCGAGACACTACAATATCGACTACCTTGTGGCTAACAAAGGTCGTCGCTAACGAATAACCGGATAAGGACTATCCGTCTCACTAGGTGTATGCTAGAAAGTCGACGATCGAGGGATTAGCTATGACCATCGCTAACGAGAGGTCGGGTTAGGATCATCTCGTCGCAAGGAATCGGGTTGTATGGAATATGATAATGGATCGAGGTGGTTCTAGCATCTCGAATCCAAAACACTACAAAAGATAGGATAGATGTTAGGTTAGATGTGGATTGGAGTGGTTCTAGCACAACCAAATCCCTAACCTAGAGCCAAGACTCCCTTCAACACAAGTGACCATGGTTCTAGCACAACCTACTCATTGGGGAATATCAACAAACACCTATTGGGCACAAGGTTCTAGCTTATGCATACCAAAGAATTCATCCATCCAACATTAGAATCCAACTACAAAGATATAGAAATGAAGAATAAATCCATACAATCTTGTCTCATAAGGATTACAACATCCAAATCCAAAAAAAACTATAATAAAAACCTAAAACATCATGGTATTCCACTAGGTAAATAGATTAGCTACTCATCTTCGATGAAGAAGCCATGGAGAAGAGATGGATCCTCTTCTTCATCAATCTCCTCCCTCTTGGATGAGAGCTCCCTTCCTTGCCCAAGGGGATTGCCCCTTTCCTTAGCCTCTTCTTGTCCAAAAGAATCCCCAAAATCCCCCAAAAGGGGTCTATTTATAGCCTCCAAGCATCCCCCACTCGGATTAGATCTGGACCATTGATTTTGCTCGGCTGGCACAAAAGGATCGATCCTTATAAGGTAAAGGATCGATCCTTCTCTTGAGTTCTGGCTGCGCCCCGACGAGGATCGATCCTCTAGTAGATGGAGATCGATCCTAGAGAATGTTGCGTTCTGTCTCTGGAAAATGTGCAAAAAGGATCGATCCTTTATACATAGAGGATCGATCTTCTTTTATGCATATTATCTCTTTTGCCATTCAGCACTGCGCATTGGTACGAAAAATGCCATAACTTCATCTAGAAAACTCGGAATCATGAACCGTAAAATTCTTCAGAAACTAGACTTCCAGAGCTTTCCAATGATATATGGCACATTATCTGGTTCTTCCTGAGAAGGTACAGTTTAATCTTTGAAGTTGACCCATGTACCTAAATGTGCTCGAATAGGCTCGTTTACGCTCCAAAGTTGATCTAACTTCTGTTGAAGGCTCTTGTACCTGAAATACCATGAAGATTATTAGAAATACCTTGCTCGAAGACTAATAAAGGTAAATTAAGGGGTTAACTTGTGTACTTTTCACGTCTCATCAATAGGTTTGATTCATGTCCTTCTGGTAGTGAATTTCCTGAATATGTGCAAGAGCAAGCTAATTTGATGAATGCTTATAATCCGAGACCTAGATTTGACCCTTATGCAAATACTTACAATCCTGGCTGGAGGGAGCATCCAAATTTTTCATAGAAAAATACTGCTAATGCTAGTATGCCTACTGCTAATCAGTCTAACCCACCTGTTAAGTCGTCTTTGGAAGCGACTATGTTAGCTTTTATGCAGAAAATAGATTCAAAGATGGAAAAACAAGATTCAGCCATTGCTCGACAAGAGTCAGCCATTGCTCAACATGACGCGGTACTAAAGAATGTTGCAGCATCCGTTGGGAAGTTAGAAGTTCAAGTGGGACAACTTGCTGATGCGGTACGAGCCCATGTCCCAGGCAAATTCCCAAGCCAACCTGAGCAAGCGAAAGCAGTTACAGTTCTTTGTTCAGGTAAAATTATTGATAATAAGATTAATGCTAAAGTTGCTGATGAGTGTAATGATGATGCAAGTGAGGAAGTTGAAACGGAGGAACACTCGAAAGGGCCACCACCGACCACATCTGCTTCTGAGCATGGAAAGAGAGCAAATTCAGTTCCGGAGGTTTATCACAACTCTCCTCCACCATATGTGCCGCCGGTTCCTTTTCCAGGCCGTCTAAAGAAGGCCAAAATGGATAAGTCATATTCTGAAATTAATGATATTTTATCTAAGGTTAATGTGAACTTACCATTACTCGATGTGATCAGGAACATGCCAGCATTTCCAAAGTTCTTCAAGGAACTAAGTACTTCAAAGCGTAAGTATGAACCTCATGAAAAAGTGATGGTTTCAGAGACGGTAAACACGGTTCTACAAAGGAAGCTTCCACCCAAGCTTAAGGATCCAGGGAGTTTTAACATTACTATTACTGTTGGTGATACAAAGATAGGAGAGGCAATGCTTGATTTAGGAGCCAGTGTTAATTTGATGCCTTACTCTGTTTTTCTTCAGTTAGGTGTGGGTGAATTAAAACCTACTACAATGTCTCTACAACTTGCAGATCGTTCCATTAAATATCCATTAGGCATTGTAGAAGACATTTTAGTACAAGTTGATAAATTGATTATCCCTGCTGATTTTGTGATATTGGATATGGAAGATGCGCCCTTACATGATAGGAATTTACCAATTTTGTTGGGACGTCCATTTATGGCCACAACCAAGACTATGATAAATGTGCAGGATGGTAAGCTCAGCATGACAGTTTTAGGTGAAACTGTTGAATTTAAAGTTTTTGAATCTATGTCCTATCCTTCAAATTCTTTTGATTGTTTCTCAATAGATGTTTTAGATTCATTGGTGTTTTCTAGTTTCATGCAGGAGCAAGTGAAGACTACTCTATAAGCGGCATTGACGATGGAAAAGGAGGAGTTGCAGAATTACGAGGGAGCAAAGGAGGTTGTAGCAGCCCTTGAGGCATTGCAGCCATGTTTCCCTGATGAATCTCGGTTAGACATGCTAAACGAATCCTATTCTAAAATGGTTTCATCAATAGTTTCCCCACCAAAGCTTGAGTTAAAACCTCTTCCTAGTAATCTGAAATATGCATATCTTGGTGAGCATGAAACCCTTCCTGTGATTATTGCTTCTGACATTACTCCATTGGAAGAGGAAAAATTATTGAGAGTTCTTAGGGAGCATAAAACTGCAATAGGTTGGACAATTGCAGATATTAAAGGAGTAAGTCCTACTATGTGCATGCATCGCATTATTTTGGAAGAGGATGCCAAACCTATACGGGATGCCCAGCGTCGCCTCAACCCAAACATGAAAGACGTTGTTCGGGAAGAGATCCTTAATTTGCTCGATGTTGGCGTGATCTATCCTATTTCTGACAGCAAATGGGTAAGTCCAGTTCACGTGGTGCCTAAGAAATCAGGGATAACAGTTGTGAAGAATGAGAACAATGAGCTCATACCCACGAGGATGACTACTGGATGGCGTGTCTGCATCGATTATCGCAAGCTTAATGCAGCTACTAAAAAGGACCACTTTCCTTTACCTTTTATTGATCAAATACTTGAACGCTTAGCTGGTCACTCATTTTATTGTTTTCTTGATGGATTTTCAGGTTATAATCAAATTGCTATCGCCCCAGAGGACCAAGAGAAGACAACTTTCACCTGTCCGTTTGGAACATTCGCATACAGAAGGATGCCGTTCGGATTGTGCAATGCACCTGCCACCTTTCAAAGATGCATGATATCGATTTTCTCTGACATGATAGAAAAGTTTGTCGAGGTATTCATGGATGATTTTTCTGTATTTGGGAATTCTTTTGATAATTGCCTGGCACACCTAACCTTGGTGCTTAAAAGATGTGAAGAGACAAATTTGACATTGAGCTGGGAGAAGAGTCACTTCATGGTAAGGCAAGGTATTGTGTTGGGACATGCTATTTCTAGTAAAGGTATTGGCGTAGATAAAGAAAAAATAGATTTGATTGAGAAATTACCGCCCCCTACTTCTGTGAAAGGTGTGCGGAGTTTTTTGGGCCATGCAGGATTTTATCGCAGATTCATTAGAGATTTTTCTAAAATTGCACAACCATTGTGTGATTTATTGGCCAAAGATAGTGAGTTTAAGTTTTGTAAAGCTTGTCTTGATGCTTTCAATACTTTGAAAGAGAAATTGATTACGGCACCAATTATTATGCCTCCTGATTGGTCGTTGCCCTTTGAAATAATGTGTGATGCTTCTGATTATGCTATAGGGGCTGTTTTAGGACAAAGGGTAAATAAGGTCTCTCATGCTATTTATTATGCAAGTCGTACACTCAATGATGCTCAAATCAATTACTCAACTACTGAAAAAGAATTACTTGCTGTTGTTTTTGCATTGGAGAAATTTCGCTCTTACTTGATTGGATCTAAAATTATTATTTATTCAGATCATGCAGCATTGAAATATCTACTAACCAAAAAGGATACAAAGCCAAGGTTAATCAGGTGGATCCTACTGCTGCAAGAGTTCGATTTGGAAATAAGGGACAAGAAAGGGAGCGATAATGTAGTGGCATATCACTTGTCACGACTTGAACACATGGGCGGCCCTAAGGATGTACAACCCATCCAAGAATGCTTTCCCGATGAACAACTATTTTCTGTGAATGGTAAAGAGCCCTGGTATGCGGATATTGTTAACTATCTAGCTAGTAATGTTCTGCGTGCTGATCTAAGTTCACAAGAAAAGAAAAGATTTTTGTCCACAGTCAGATATTACTTGTGGGATGACCCTTATTTATTTAAACATTGTCCTGATCAAATAATAAGGCGTTGTGTTCCAGAATATGAGCATGACCATATATTGAAATTTAGTCATGAATTAACGTGTGGATGACACTTTGGAGGTAAGAAAACTGCTTTTAAAGTTCTTCAATCTGGTTTCTTTTGGCCTACATTATTCAAAGATGCATTTAATTTTGTTGCTAAGTGTGACAGATGTCAACGGTCAGGGAACATAAGCAAAAGGAATGAGATGCCTCTTACAAATAATCTGGTGGTGGAATTGTTCGATGTTTGGGGCATAGACTTTATGGGACCGTTTCCTCCATCATACGGGTACACGTATATTCTTGTTGCTGTAGATTATGTGTCTAAGTGGATTGAAGCAATTGCAACCAGGAACAATGACAGCAAGACCGTGGTGGGATTCTTGAAAGATATGATTTTTACAAGGTTTGGTACATCTCGGGCGATTATAAGTGATGGGGGATCACACTTTTGCAATAGAGCGTTTGATGCATTGTTGAAGAAATACAACATCACTCATCGGGTCGCAACTCCTTACCACCCTCAAACGTCGGGCCAAGTGGAGGTGAGCAATAGGCAAATAAAGACGATCCTGGAACGAGTTGTTGGCACTACAAGGAAGGATTGGGCTGTGAAATTGAATGATGTTCTTTGGGCGTATCGCACCGCATATAAAACTCCGATTGGTATGAGCCCTTATCGCATTGTCTTTGGAAAAGCATGTCATCTACCGGTGGAATTGGAGTATAGGGCCTATTGGGCAATAAAGCAGCTGAATTTTGACATGAGAGAAGCGGGGGATATGAGAAAGATGCAATTGAATGAATTGGATGAGCTGCGGAATGAAGCGTACGAGAATGCTAAGATTTACAAGGAAAGAACCAAGCTCTATCATGATAAGGCAATACAACGGAAGGAGTTTACACCAGGTATGAAAGTTTTACTTTATAACTCACGAATGAAATTCTTTCCAGGTAAATTAAGGTAAAGATGGACGGGTCCCTTTAAAGTGACACAAGTATCTCCTCACGGTGCTGTTGAAATTGAGAATGAAAGGAATGGGAGCAAATTCAAAGTCAATGGGCACCGTTTGAAATTGTATTTGGAAGGACATTCAGATGTGGTGGATGCAGTTGATTTTGGTGAACCTTAAACTTGGTATTACGTCTTGCCTAGACGTTAAATAAAGCGCTGGGTGGGAGGCAACCCACCAAGGTAACCAGTTTTTAACCTTAAGTCTTAGTTTTTATTTTTATGTTTCTCTTTTGTTTTCTTTTAGGTTTTCAGCCACGCTGAGGATCCTTGAGGAGATGTCGCTACTCTATCAGGTGGCCTCTTTCTTATTTACATTATCTTGTCTCCTCTTTCTCTGGAAATTTTTGGATGGCCACCTCCTACATATTTTATTGGATAAATGCACACATTGAGGACAATGTGAATTTCAGGTTGGGGGTGTAGGCATGCATGACCTTATGCATGTTACCTTATTGAGTTTAATAGTGTTGAATTGATTATGTTACTAGGAATTGTACATGAGCTGAAATTTTTTTATGCTTATTATGCATGTTGCTTTCATATGGATTGACCAATATATTGATTGCATGCGTGATAACCTGAAAGTATAACATCATGTGATCCACACACGAACACTTTATGTGCAGCGGTAATTATACTCACTAGAGGAATGAGCATGCTATTGCTAATCTAGACCATGATTTCAGCATTAGCTAGTGTTGAGTATTGCATGCAGAAAAAAAAAAAGAGAAAAAGTTCTGGAGCTTACTTAAGCTGTGCCTAAACGACTGTTAAGTGATCTACTGAGTAACCGGGTGTTCTTGCCTCAGGAAGCGGGGAGCTCGCGAAAAAAGGTAGAACCACTTATAGCTATAAAAAAAAAAAAACTATTAAGTGTTTTGCTAAGTAACCGGGTCTCTGCGCCTCAAGAAGCGGAGAGTGCTCGCGTAAAAAAGCAAACTGTCTGATAGTTGAAAAAAAAAGAAAGAAAGAGCATCCTGTACTTAAAGTGCGAGGGTTGGATAATTGGTCATGTAGATAGTAGTGTGCTTGGACTAATGGTGGGTAGAAGTTGCTTCTGCACGTAACATTTATTTGTCACGTAACATGTGTTCTTCTGGAGGGTGATTAGCATGTTTGATGTGTAGAAGTTGATTTCATATGTTGGTAGTATGTGTATGAGTATAAGAAATTTTCGTACTCTGTACTGTATGAAACACTATTCACTTGATAAGCTAGAATTTTTATCCGACATGTCTACATCCTTGAGCCGTTGGTGTGCTTAATATATTTTATGCGCTTAAAATTGCTAGAGACTAGCAATAAGCAGGTTGGGGGGTGTGATGAGTGCATGAAAGTGCACTCTGAACAACCTTATAACCATCTCAATTGCTAGATTATTATCCTTAATCAGCATCTTTATTACTATTTTTATATATCTATATGTGCTTCACATGGTTGTTTGGAAAATGCAGGAAAAAGGAGAAAAGAAGCTGAAAAGAGTGCATGGATCAACTTTAAAGATTTATCGGTACCTGCTCATGAAGAACCAGAGGATGTGCCATACATGGTTGGAAAGCTATTGAAGTCTAGATTCTGGAGAATTTTACGGTTCGTGATTCCGAGTTTCCTAGAGGAAGTTACGGCAATTTCAGTACCGATGCGCAGTCTGAATGGCAGAAAGGAAAATAAGCTGGACGTCCGAGCGAAGGTCCGATCGATCGGACCACGCAAAAACGTGACAGAACATGTGTTTTTCAGCCACAACACATCCGATCGATCCCTCCATCGCTCTTATGGGGTTCGATCGATCCGACACCAATGGTCCGATCGATCGGACTCGGAAAAAGTCAAAAACAGCGGATTTTTACTCAACCGATCGATCCAACACTCATAATTCGATCGATCGGACTTGGGAATTAAAGGGTGACAGAACGTATGCTTTTTAGAGGAACACAATTCGATCGATCGGACCATCGATCGAACTCGGGAAGAGCCAGAGATGAAGAATTTTTATGAAGTCGATCGATCCGACTCCCTTAGTCCGATCGATCGGGCTCGGGCGTAAATAGAAGTTGGAGATCTCAATGAGACTGATCGATCCAACATCTCGAGGAGGATCGATCGGACGTTTCCAGTGAATTAAATCAACGGTTTTGATTTAACCCGAGTTTAGGCCTATAAATAGGATACTTAGGGTTATCAAAAGGGGATTTTTTTTGGGAGGACTTTTTGGCAGCGTTTTGAGGCGAGGAGAAGGGTTCCAGGCTTGGTTTTCTTTTCTTATTTCATCTTTATTTCTTCATTAGTTTTGTTGCCCTTATGATGAACATGAGTGGCTAGTTTCTTTTCTAAAGTACCGATGTAGCCTAACTGAATCGTTCTATGTTATTGGATCATGATTATTTAATCAGTTTATTTTCCTTGTTTCATTCATTATTATAACTGAGATCTTAAATACCTTTATCTGGCCAATAGAAGTATTATAGATTGTTGTATGTGAGATTGGGCGAGGGTTCATTCCCTAATCTTGCAGGATCTATGAATGAATGAGTTTATGTCGAGGCCGGGTTCAAGCTAAGAGTATTCTTGGTTCATGATTGTTCTTCAAAGCTTAATGGATTCTTAATTAACACTTAGTTATGGGTTCATTAGCTAGGGTTAATTGAGGGTACTTGGTGAAGACCGCGGCCGAACGGATCATCATACCGGAAGAACGATCCCTTGGAATTAAACTGAAACTTGATTGATTCAATGCATAGAATGAGGATGTTATGGTGAAATCGGAACCTTAGTATTCATCCATCATATTTTCATCATTTTCTTATTTCGTTATTAGATTATCTATCTTCGAGACTTCATATTTCTTATTTTCCCTTCCTTATTTTCTTTCTTTTCTGTTCTTTAGCGTTTCACTCTAATAATCTCTACAAATCTCTGTGGGTACGATACTCGTCTTGCTACTATACTGAGTGCACCGATTCGTATACTTGCGAGATATAAAATTTATTCATCAGCAGGTGGTTTCCTGTATGCTGTTCGCAGCATTCCAGTTCTTTTGGCCAGAGTGATCGAGGCACAGGCAGGGGACCCAGAGCTCGTGGAGACCCGTGCTGCAGTCGGCACCGAGCACGCAGTTGAGGGCTGGATAGTGTCAACAGACGGTGGTCTTCTCTTTAGAGGCAGAGTTGCAGTTCCAGTCGACCCGGCGTTGCGAGAGGAGGTCCTTCACGAGTTCCACCACTCCTGCTTCGCCGTTCACCCCGGGAGCACCAAGATGTACCACGACCTTTGCCGACAGTTCTGGTGGTGCGGGATGAAGAGGTCAGTAGCTGAGTTCGTCTCCAGATACCTCACCTGTCAGAGGGTGAAGGCAGAGCACAGGCGGACCCCAGGTTTGTTGCAGCCACTTCCCGTGCCAGAGTGGAAGTGGGAACATATAGCTATGGACTTCGTCACCGGGCTACCCAAGTCACCGAGGGGGAATGATGCGATTTGGGTCATTGTCGATCGACTGACCAAATCGGCTCATTTCCTCCCCATGAGGACTAGAGATCCAGTTGCCAGACTGAGCCAGAGGTACATTGACGAGGTAGTACGACTGCACGGCAGCCCAGTGTCGATAGTGTCAGACAGAGATCCCAGATTCACCGGTAGGTTCTGGAGCAGCTTCCAGGACTCCTTGGGGACAGCGCTGACGTTCAGCACAGCCTTCCACCCTCAGACAGACGGACAGTCGGAGCGGACTATCCATATCTTGGAGGACATGCTCAGAGCATGTGTGCTACACGCTGGAGGTACGTGGGAGCAGCACGTGACTTTGGTGGAGTTTGCCTACAACAACAGTTTCCAGGCCAGTTTGGGTTTTGCACCGTTCGAGGCGTTGTACGGCAGACCGTGTCGCTCACCGGTGTGTTGGGCTGAGGTTGGGGAGGCGTCCCTTACCGTTCCGGACATCATCAGACAGTCGTCAGAGAGGTTGGCTCATATCAGGCAGAGGCTTCTGACAGCGCAGAGCAGGCAGAAGAGCTACGCAGACCGCAGGCGACGACCCCTGGAGTTCTCAGTTGGCGACAGAGTGCTACTAAAGGTGTCCCCGCGCAGAGGGTCGATCAGGTTTGGTAGCAGGGGCAAGCTAGCGCCGAGGTTCACGGGTCCTTTTGAGATCGTCAGGCGCGTCGGAGCAGTCGTCTACCAGTTGGCTCTACCCCCGCACATGTCAGCAGTTCACCCCACCTTCCACGTATCTATGCTGAGGAAGTATATTCCAGATCCTTCTCACGTGATCAGACATGACGACCTCGAGGTTGAGGAGGACGGCACCTACATAGAGCAGCCAGTACAGATCATGGACAGACGGGATCAGGTGTTGAGAGGCAGATCGTTACCATTGGTCATGGTCAGGTGGAGGCACGATAGTGCAGAGAGTCTGACTTGGGAGCGAGAGGATCGCATGCGTCGGAAGTTTCCCCGACTGTTCACCTCTTCAGGTAGTTCCTTGTTGTGGGCGTTGGCGCCCCTAGTTGTAGCCTTGTTTGTGCAGGTAGGCTTAGTTGTTTCTTTTTCCCATGGCTTCAACGTTGAATTTCAGGACGAAATTCTTTTTAAGGTTGTTAGGTTGTGAGGGCCCGTCCCTCGGACCTGGCTCGACCGCGTGGGTCGAGAGCCGGTTTCCTGTTGGTTTGGTTCTGCGTCGGGCACGATCGAACGATCGTGTGGCGGTTTGGGGCCCCGGGGGCATTTTGGTAAATATGCCCTCTGGTGGTCGGTTTCACACCCGCGTTCCACACACTGACTTGGATTGATGTATGTGTTTGATTAGAATCCCTAGGGTGCGTCCGATCGGAGGGTCGGAGCTCGATCGGGAAAGATCGAATCGGACGGCTGAGATAGATCTGGATTTTCTATATAAGCCAAGTCCCTTTCTTCTCTTTCCTTCTCTCCTTCACCTGTCGTTCTCTCCTCCCTTCTCTCTCTCCTTCGGCTGAGGTAGGGTTTGGAGACTTGGTCTTCGGAGCTCGGATCTTGACGGCTTGACCAGCGGGACGCGTGGAGGAGCTACCCTACTTGCTCAAGTAGGTGTTTCTACCTCGATCCTTGGATCGGGTTCTCCTAGGATAGGTTTTATGTACTTTTGCTGTTGGAATACATGTTAGAATGTCATGTAACTCTTTGTGCATGTAGTATGAAGGATTTGAAGTATTCCTACCTTGCCTTTTTCGTATTCTAACGGTTGGTTTCCGTATTATCGCCGTTTTGTCGGTTTTTGTCCATTTGGACCTAGATAGGAGATTTAACCGTCAAAAGCTGGATTTATTCATTCCATTAGCTTCCTCATTGATAAATACGCTTGCTTGCAAAATCTCAACTTATTCCAACTTGATTTGATCCTTGAAATCCAAGAAATTAGATTTTCGGCACTGTTATGAAGAACTGTGCTTAAGGCTCGACGGTCGATCGGTGCATCGATCGTCAAGTGTTGTTTTACACCTTCTGGGCCTGGCGGTCGACCGTCGGATCGACCGTCAGGCTCTGTCGGGATTTTAGCCTCCCACAGTCGATGGGTCGATCGACCGTGGGTTCTCTCTCTTTTTCATCCCGCCTCACGGTCGACCGTCGGATCGACCGTCGCATCGTCCGTGAGGCTCTGTCTCGTTTTGGGCTCCCGACGGTCGATGGGCCGATCGACCGTCGCCCATGGGTTTTCGTCGTTTTGGCATCACGGTCGACCGCGGCATCGACCGTGACATCGTCCGTGGTCTCACGGTCGATCCCCGGATCGACCGTGACATCGTCCGTGACCCCTTGAACTTGATTTTCTGGCTTTTCTTGGATGGATTTGATTTGGGGTTAGTATCTAAACATGTTGGAAAGCATGTAGGGGGATTTGATGAGGTTTACAAGGGATTTTCATTGGGTTTGAGAATCGATTCGAGTAACTCTCTTCTTGGGTGAATTTATGGCTTTACTTGCATTTAATACATGTATGATTGTAGTTAAATGCTTAGTTGTTTGCTTAGCCATTAACTAGCTATGAGTGCTAGTTAATGAGGAATTGTGGAACCTTAGCCTCTTACCAGCGAGTGCTGAGGGCTACTGTATATCTGTTGAACTTGTAACTGATGATGTGGCATATAGAGACATATAGGGTAGATGTTTGCCTAGGCCCATGCATTGTGTGCATTAGAAGCATTTGAGTTTAGGCGGGCGATGGTTTGGGTCGCCGATCCGAGGCTCTCGGGTAGCTCGGATCTAGCCTTAGGACCGTGGATGGGTAGTCAGGAGTAGGATGTGATTGGGTGATCAAGTCTCATGTTTTTGAGGATTCACGCTAGTTGACTCTGATCAGTATTTGAGGTTTAGAGGTTGTGTTGTCTTCCAAGGCCAAGTGCTAAGGATGGGTGTCGACGTCCCTGACTTGGTCCCCAGGCAGTGGTTTCCTGCTGGGTAATGGTGATCCTACTGGTTCTGGTCCTTTTCCTCCCATTTTGTTGGTTGATGTTCCCAGCGTGGTCGGTTGAGAAGAGTAGGATCCCGTTGGGAGTTGACAGGGGTTATGGGACCCCGTGGCATCCGTTAGACTTGAGCTGGGAGACAACACTGCTGTTGTTTTCCTCCTTTCAGTGTGCCGTAGAGTAGAACCCTACTGAGCTTATCGCTCACTCCTACCCGGGCTGCGTTTACAGGTGCAGGCGGTAGCTCTTCTTCAGTGGAGCCGGCAGGATCAGCCTTCGGCGGCGCGAGTACATCCAGGGGCGCCTGTGGTTGCTGGAGGATGATCTGTTGTACATTTTGATATATATGTATATGATATAAACTTCTGAGGACTTTGGAGTATTGTATTATATCTGTCTCTTGGGAGCCTTTGTATTAAATCTGAACTGTACAACTTGATGATATATTATAATTGAATCTGTTTCGCCTCTGGAATACAACTATTTAAATTATCCGTCTTTTCCGCTTTGTACTGCGCCGATTAATGATGAACAGTGATAGGAACCCTCACGCCCCGTCCTGGATGGGTTTTTTGGGTCGGGGTGTGACAAAATATATATGGTCAAACTCCCTAAAACATCTCGATTCGCCGTCTTGATGGCATCCTATATAAACCGAAGGGTGTTTCGGTAATTTCACCCTTCAGGGGGTATTTTGGTCAAAATATAGACCTCAACTCTCCAAAACACTCCAAATTAACACTTTATGATTTTGAAATCATGCTACATACATAAAGAGGTATTTTGGTAAGTATGACCTTGAGGGTTATTTTCAGAATTTTGATAAGAACATACAAATTAAGATATTCCACAACTCTTTCATTGGTCCTTAAATAGTTTTAACGGTCTCCTACGTAAACCTTCAAATCTAAGGGCATTTTTCCTTTAAAAAGGCGTTTTGGTCATTTTCAACCTTCAGGAGGTAATTGCCCAAAATGAATATGCAAACTCACACATATCAGCCCTTCAAGGTCTTGTCCACCTTAGGGGTACATCTGTCCAAAATATATATAAACACTACATGAACAACAAGACTAAAAGGGTATTTTGGCCATTTAACCCCCCAAGGAGCATTTTAGTCATTTTACATATTCATGGGTGTGAGAGTCAAAAAGAGAGACATCTTTGCTCCTTCAGGGACATTTCAGTCATAAATACATATGATTGAAGAAAGGGTATTTTGGTAATTTACACCATGGCCAACCTAGGAATATTTCAGTAAAGTTTCCAAAATATTACATGAAATATTCAAAATTTGAACAAATATTCGTAAGTTAAACAAAACATTTGAAAGTTAGAAAAGTATACAAATTCGGTTCAATATTTGGAAATCAGACAAATATTTAAAATCCGAGCAAACATTCGGACAAATATTCAAAATTTGAATATGTTTTCGGATTTGAACAAAAAGTTCAAAATTCAAATGGAGATCTCTCCAACATCCCGGACACAATCTCCTAAGAACAACGTATGTAACTCCTAGATACGGAGTTCAAATTTGAAATGGAGAATATCTCTCCAACTTCCAGATACGTTCTCTGGAACAAACTCCCAACCAATAAATTTCAACACCTCAACCTCCTAACGCCCAGGAAACAAATCCCCAACAACCTAGCACCCATACACTATTCTCTTAACTCCCAAATAGGTAGGTCACTTTCTGTCAAACCTCGACTCAGAAAACCCATCTGGTCCGGGTCGTGAGGGACCTAAATCTATCCCATCATCTCTGGCGCATTTATATAACAATTATCATAACTAATTTAAACAATTTTATCAGAGGGGGGCAACATAGTAATTTCTAATAAACTATTAACTATAACAAACCATACAAATATCAGAGTAAACATGATTACGTATTTTATACAAACCTCAGAATTATACAACTTACCTTCTTGAATACATATTCATAAACATCTAATCCTCGAAGAGGGAAATTATACATTTAATACATCTGTCAAAAGTAATCTATAACAAAAGGAATCGCTGAAGCTGCCAACATCTCAGGATCCTTGAGCGCCTTCTGTAGTCACTGCGCCACCAAGAGCCTGTCCAGCTGGTACTACGGAAGAAGAGCTGACGCCTGCACCTGCAAACGCAACCCGGGTAGGAGTGAGCGATAAGCTCAGTAGGGTTTTACTCTACGTCACACTGAAAGGGAGATAAACAACAACAATGTTGTTTCTTCTCCTAAGTCTAAAGGATACCATGGGGTCCCATAACCCTATCGATGTCCCAAGGGCTCCCGTCATGAACCTTTCTCTTGAACATGTTACGAAGATCACCCTTAGCACGGAACAACACCATGCGGGATCACCCTTACCCAAGAAGGAATACCATACTCGGGGACCACGTCAGGAACCCATCGACAACCATCCTTAGCACTTGGCCTTGGAGAAACTACATGACCTTTAAACCTCAATAACAATATGATAATAGCCAACTAGACATCAACCTCGATAACATAATAATTCAACGATACACTCATGCCCTAGACCTTGCTACCCATCCTCGGTCCTAAAGCTAGATCCGAGCTACCCGAGAGCCTCGGACCGACGACCAACCCATCACCCACGCCTAACCTGAAATACCTCTAATGCATACAGTGCATGAACCTATACAAGTATCTAACCTAGATGTCACTATATGCCACAACAACATATAATAGGTTCAATGGTTAAGCAGTAAAGTATGAAAGAGGATCCAACCTAATCCTCAACAAGAATCAACATTACAATGCCGCTATACAATAGCCTTTGGTGCAACACTGGCACACAACATGCTAAGGTTCCACAGTTACCTCGCAGATAACTGACTAACAATACAACGATACACATTTACTAATATAACCAAGTAACCACACCATTCAAACAATCAATCAATCAATCAGTCAATCAATCAGTCAATCAATCATTCTATGCTACCGCCCCCGGTGCGCGCCGACAAACAGTTGGGCTATAATTAAAGCACTAGGGCACACCTTTGGCCCATTTATTCTACACACACCTGGGAGTTATCACTCTCCCGGTTAACCACAATGCATATTAAAGGGTCCGACCCCACATATGGGTCTAAGACCTATAAGTCTATGTACAAGTGGTTAGGAAAGCAAATAAAGCAAATACAAACTATTAAGTGCATGCTTAACATGAAAATGCTTGAAATCGGCAAATCTCGGTAAACCAATCCATTATACGAGTCATTGCAAAATTAGAAGATGAAATCATGTACGACAATAAAAACTCGGGTCTTGCGGGAACGAGATTTCAGATTTCATTGTGACAAAAGTTTGAATTACATCGGTGGGTGATTGTGGGAACAACACTCCTGGGTTTCAATTTCATCACACATATGTATTTGTGATTGAAATTTTCCTGTCATTTTCATCCCCGAAGGGAAGACCCCTGATTTCAGATCCATGACTTAAAGCCCTGTTACATTAATATTAAAGTCAAAAAATGAAAAAGGAAAAAAAGAAAGAAGTAGGAAGGATATTGGGTGGAGGCAAAGCCTCCGACCCTCACCTTTGTTACCAGTACGGATCTACGCCTTTGCTTCTGGCTTCTTTATATGGGCTCTTCAAGCTTTGGCTTTCAGGATCTCTCTCTCTCTCTTGGTATGCCTTCGGGACTCCAGCAGTGTGTCTGCTTCTCTGGATCTCCAAGAGCTGATCTCCGCCAACCCCTCGTCTTTTTCTTCAAACCTCAGCCAACCTCTCTTTTCTTTTTTCAAACCTCTCGTGCTGTTTTCCCCTCCTCTCTTTTTATAGGCAAGGGATGGGAAGTCTGGCGAGCACTTTGAAATTGAAAGTGGCCTACCGTATCTGGTAGCTGAGAGAATCTTGCCTGGGTGTTGGGGTGTTAGGAGTTTGTTCTTAGGGTGTTAAGGGGTTAGGGATTTGTTCCCAAGGTGTTAGGAAGTTGAGGGATTTGTTCACAGGGTGTTAATGGGTTAGGGATTTGTTCCCAAGGTGTTAGGAAGTTGAGGGATTTGTTCTCAGGGTGTTAGGAAGTTGAGGGGTTTGTTTACAAGGTGTTAATGGGTTAGGGATTTGTTTCTAGGGTGTTAGGAAGTTGACGGGTTTGTTTACAGGGAGATCAGATCTGGGTGTTTGTTCCCAAGATCTTATCGTAAGTTGTTCCCAGGAGATCATATCTGGGAGTTGTAGAGATATTCTCTATTTTGAATTTGAACTCCGTATCTGAGAGTTACGTAGTTTATTCCCAAGAGATGGGAGTTGGGAATTTTTCCATTTAAATTTTGAACTTTCGGTTCAAATTTCGAGCATTTGTCCGAATGTTTGTTTGGATTTCAAGTATTTGATTGAATTCCAAATATTTGTCCAAAATTTGTATATTTACCTAAATTTGAATGTTTGTTTGAATTTTGAATATTTCATATCATATCTTGGAAAATTTACTAAAATATCCCCAGTCGGGCCGGAGTGTAAATTACCAAAATATCCTTCGGTCGCATGTATTTTGGACCAAAATGCCCCTGAAGCAGTAAATATGTTTATGTTTTGGACCCTCACACCGATGAAGGTGAAAAATGACCAAATACCCATTTGGCCTTGTTGTTCATGTAGTGTCCGAGTATATTTTGAACGAATGTACTCCTAAGGTGGATGGGACTTTGAAGGGCTGATATGTGTGAGAGTTTGTACGTTCATTTTAACTCATTACCCCTTGGAGGCTGAAAATGACCAAAATGCCCTTTTGAAGAAAAGATGGTTTTAGACTTGCATGTTTATATAGGAGGCCATGAAAACCATCTAAGGACCATTGAAAGAGTTGTAGAATGTCTGAATATGTCTATTTTATTGGAATTCCTGAAATACCCTTGAGGTGACAATTACCAAAATACCCTTTGCTCTCCTGGCACTCAGGAGAGCGTGTGTAAAGTATTTTAAATATGTTTTGAATTTAATTGGGCATGTTTGAATGTTTTCAAGCCTTTGCAAAAGATCTAAGGCATGAGCATATGTGACAAGGGCAATTTCGTAAATATTATGAATTTAAGCCTTCGTTAAAATCGGTGTCAACAAATCATCAAAATCCCAATTTAAATATCATACTAATCATTGGGAAAGACATACGAGAAATCCGGGTTGAAAGGAAACCAAAATCGTTGAAATCGGAATGAATTTTAGCAATCAGCACATAAGAGATCAATCTTCCCCTTAAACTCTGCTTTGTCGCAGTTTACAAAAAAATTCTCCATAAATCATAGACAAATCAGAAAATTATGAAATCAACAGCCATTGAAAGAAGACTCGTTGATATACAACTTTCAGCTTGAAAGTTTCACGAGATCATGCACACAGAAACCATAAATCGAACGTGAACATGGCTGTTCAGCTAAAAACAGAAAACCTCCTTACTAGCACATAAGAGATCGATCTTCTACCCAAGAAGATCAATCTTTCATACGACAGTAAGGCCTATTCAAGGAGATCGATCTTCTCTCCCAAGAAGATGGATCTTCTCTATGCACGCCCTCTGTCAACAGAAGAGATCGATCTTCATACCCATGAAGATTGATCCTTCATAGTCGACAGCCTATGTGGTACCTAAAAGAGCGATCCTCATGTCCATGAAGATCAATCCTTCATATGCCGGCAACACATATGAATAGTGCCGAAAATCCAATTTCTTGGATTCGATTTATCAAAACTCGTCGGATTAAAACGAAACTTGGAGGGGATATGCAATTGGAGGTGGGGAATCTATTGGTACTAATAAATCCATCTTTGGATGATTTAATCTCCGGATCTAAAACAAATTGACCGAAAGCCGACGAAAACTGACGAAAATGCAATTTGTTGGATTTGAGCTATCAACTTGTGATAGACTCCAACCAAACTTCGAGGGAATATGCAATTGGCGGTGGAGAATCTATTGGTACTAAGAAATCCAACTTTGGATGATCAAATCTTCGGATCTAAAACAAATTGGTCAGAAACCGACGAAAACCGACGAAAACGCAATTTGTTGGATTTGATCTATCAACTGGTGATAGAATCCAACCAAACTTGGAGGGAAGGTAGATTGAATGGACTCTTGGAACAGCTGGAGTAAGAAGTCCCCAAGTGGGAGATTCATTCATGCAAAGAAAACCAAGTTTAAATCGCGAAATATCAGATCTGGGCTGATCTGGTCCGAAAACCGACAAAAAATATGGAATTCATCCAATGAAATACGAAACTACTTCGACAGGAATATTCTAAGCATACCATTATACTACTCTATCAAGTTTCATAACATTCGAAACAACACAAACACATCAAATCAATATTAAACCAATCCTAGGTTTACCAATTCAGTAGAATTGGGTAGAAACACCTACATGTATAAAAGAGCTGCCGATCTACCAGATCCTCCACTCCGATCGTCGCGGATCCACGCCGAAAAGCCGTAGCTGGAACTCCAATCCCACAGCCAATGAGAGAGAGAAGGATAGAAAAGAAAAGAAGGGAAGAGAGAGAAAGCTAAGGGGGTTTATATAGAAAGCTAGATTCGATCACAGCCGTTCATTTCGATCTTTCCCGATCGAGCTCCGATCTTCCGATCGGAACCATCTCTAAGGTTCTAATCAATCATATACATCAATTCAAGGCAGTAAGTGCACTACGCGAGTGTGAAATCAACTGCCAAGGTGCAATTTTACCAAATTGCCCTTGTGGTCCAAAAACAGCAATGCGATCAATCGATCACAAACTAAGGCCAACCGAGCCAAACCACAAAATAGACCCTCGACCAAACCTGGTCTGTTGCGCCCCGACCCGCGTAGGCCCAACCGGGCCGGGCGACGCAAAGCGGAACCTAACCTACTATAGAAATTTTGGTGAGGTTTCTCTCTAATCGTAGTGGTTACCCTAGCAATTCATAATCATCCTGTATTAACATACAATTACAAACCTCAAAGACTGAACTGATATATAATACAAAACCTCAAACAGGGAAATTGTACATTTATCACTCCCATAGGAGACTATCTATAACAGAAGGTAGAAACTGAGATCGCCGCTCATCAAGCACCGCCAAACGCCTCCACGTCACCAAACACCGCCCCGGTAGGGGTGACCGAAGAAGAGCTAGCGCCAGCACCTACAAAACGTAGTCCGGGTAGGAATGAGCACTAAGTTAAGTAGGGACACTACACTAAGACACTCACAGGGGAGGGAACACAACAGTGTCGCCCCCAAGCAAAGGCTGGGTGTACATAGGGGTCCCATAACCCCACCGCGTATCCCTGAAAGGAGGCCTCAGTCATGGTCCCCAGCCGAACTGGTCACATGCTGTGTGAGGCCCGCTGGGTTATGTTACATGCTGGGTCTCTCTCAGTGAGGCAGGAAACCGGCACTGCCATGTGAGGACCTGTCCCTCTACCCCTGTGGCTCTTTGTAGACCACAAGGGCAATTTGGTAAATTGCGCCTTGTTGTCTTGTTTCACACCCGCGTGTGCACACACTGGCCTTGTTTGTGTTAGTGCTTGTTTAGAATGGCTAGGTGGACCCGGGATCGGAAGATCCCCAGCTCGGGTGTGCGGAAGCTTGCCTTTGGACAGCTGACGACCCTTGAGCGATCGATCGCTCCTCGGAATGATCGATCGGACTCGTGAGCGAGTCGGTGGGTTTTGACCCGCTCGGATCGATCCGACTTGGTGTTGGGATCGATCCGACTTGTTGTTGGGATCGATTCGGGGCGCAAGCGACCGATCACTCCTTGGAGCGATCGATCGGAATCGCGTCAGTGGCTTTTCTGCTTCGCGAGGACGACCGTCGTTGGCCATTGCTCTCTCCTGTCAGAGGGGGAGGACTTTCCCTCCCCTCCTTTCACTTTTTCCCCCTTCCCCCGGCTGTCCCCTCCCCCTTTCCTCCTTTTCTTCTTCCCCTTCCTTCTTCTTCTTCCTTCCTCTTTTCTTCTCTCCCGACGTTGCTCTTCCCCTGTTTTTCCGGCAGCCACCTTCCCCTCTTCCGTTCTCCCTCCTCCGACCATCAAATTGGGTGTTCTAAGGCTCGTTGGATCCGTGGCAACGAGAGGAAGGCTCCTGGTGTGGTTTGGAGGCTTGTTGGTGACTGGTTGCGAGGGATCAGCCGGGATTAGCGTTCTTCGGTAGGTTCTTCTACCTACTGTGTTCTTTAGTGGGTTTCTTTAGATCTAACCGTTGGATCTTGTTGATCTTTGTCTTGTTGGATTCCTAATGCCTTGTAGAATTTTTGATATGAGTTTTATGATCTTTAGTTGAGATCTCAGTAGGTTTTATGCATGATTAAGCTCGGTTTCTCTGTTTTCTGATGTTCTTGAAGAACAGCCGGCTTACGGCGTGTTGTCCGGCCGGTACGTACTTGATCTTGGGTTGTGATGAGCATGAGAGTTGTAGATCTTTGAATCTACTCTCTAACCCAACTGATTTCATAATTTTCCAATTTTTCTACGATTTGTTATGAATTGTTTGGTGGAGGGCTGCGTTGCAGCAATTAATTAGTAAGTTAGTTTGATTAACAGTTTTGATTAGTGTTTTGCCGTTAATCCAACCGTTAGATGATTATGGATTTCGGATATGTTGATCATGGTATATACACCTACTGATGTCTAAGTTGGATCTTGAATCTGACGTCGTTTGAATGTCGGATCGACGGGATCAATTAGCCTCTAGTAGAGGACTTTTGGGTGTTTTGAATATAATATTATATTTCGGAATATAATATTATATTATTTTCTATTCATCATCGTTTTCGGGGTTGCTTCCCGTTGCAGGAGTCCGCGGTCGACAGTCGCGGTACCTTCGAAATGCCGGGACCCGCTGCGGATCGGTTGGCAGCGGTTAGTAGTACCGCTGCAGCGATCCGGTTGACTTGTATGCTACCCTTGACATACTGTTGCATGCCTATCTCCTGTTTGTGTATGTCATAGCATGCATTGTTGCTTTGTGCATTAGTTACATTGGTTAGGGCGTGGGTGATCTTTGGGTCGCCGTCCCGAGGCTGGAAGCTCGGACTTAGTCATAGGACCGGGGTTGGGCTGTTTGGACCCGGTTTGAATTGTGGTGTCCAGTCGATTCGATGATAGGCTTAGATGACTGGTACACTTGTGGCTTGATGATTGTAGAGGTCGTGTCGGCCTCGAGTCGGATCTGAGGTGTAGCCGGTGTTCGGCTTTTCTTAAAACTCTTGAGTAGAGGAGTTGCCTACTCAGTGGTGTCTCTTCCCACCAAACAGTATTCAGTGTCCTGTTGAGAGTCAGCAGTGTTGTTTCCTGCTACTGAGTGTGACCTGACATGTGACCAGCCCGGCTGGAAGACCATGATCATGGGCCTCAGGGACACGCGGTGGCGTTATGGGACCCCTGTATACACCTAGGTCCTACCCGAGGGCGACACTGTTGCGTTTCCCTCTTCCTTCTGTGTGTCGTAGTGTAGATCCCTACTGAGCTTAGTGCTCACACCTACCCGGGCTGCGTTTTGTAGGTGCAGGCGTCAGTTCTTCCTCCGTGGCCCCTACCGGACAGTTGGTCGGCGGTGCGGCGGCGCCTGGTGGATTTTGAGAGGTGCTGATCGTTTATTGCTTTTACCTTATGTTAGTTAGTCTCCTACGGGAGTAATGTTGTATTTTGAATCTTCCCCTCTCCGAGGATTTGTATATTAAACACTTGAGTTTTAAATCTGTGGTTCGATGTTGTTGAATTATTATCTTTTAATTGAGGGTGCTTTTAGTGAATTGTTAGGGAGACCAATAGGTTAGAGGGAACCCTCGCCGTCTTTTTTCCGCGTTTGTAGGTTCCGGTTCGCGTCGCCCGGCCCGGTTGGGCTTTCGCGGGTCGGGGCGCGACAGTTATCTCACTAGCAAGAAACCAACACTGCTAGGTGGGCAACCAACACCACTGAGTAGGCACCACCTCTACCAAAGAGACAGTGAACCGGACACCGGCTACACCTCAACACTCGGCTCGAGGTCGACACGACCTCTAAACATCAAACCACATGTATTTAGGTCATCTAACCCTATCATCGAAAACGACTGAATATTACAAATCGAGTCCTGGACCAAGCTACCCGCAACGGTCCTAGAGCTAGATCCGGACTACCCGAAAGCCCCGGATCGGCAACGCCCTACACAGATGCAACTAATGCACAACACAATGCATGCTATGACATGCGCAGGATAAAGCATGTAAGCATGCAATAATATGTGATGATATAAATAACAAGGTCTGGGCACGGCACCCTGCCGGCCCGGGGTGGTGAACAGGTAAGTAAGGTCTAGAAGCTGCTGCAGTGGTACCACCACCAACTGCCAGCAGTCCACCACAACACCTGCATCGGGAAGCAGCCCCGCAAACAACAGCTCACAGATATCACAGATAAAGCCCTCGGCGCACGCCGGCATGCGAGGCTAAGGAAAGCTGTAGGGCTACCCGCCCGTTTATTCTAAACATCCCGGGAGTCATCACTCCCCCGGTTCATCACTGCCCCTATTATAGGGCTAACATGCTTAAACAAATGTACAATGTATAAAGCGGTAAGGAAAACCGGCATACCAAGCCTCGCGGGCAAAAGCCATGAAAAATCCTCTCTGCTACTAAAGGATCGATCTTTTCCTAAGAAAAGATCGATCTTTTATGTAACAGTGAGCCTTCCCTCACTGTCGAGCTAAAAAAGATCGATCCTTCCTCCAAGGAAGATCGATCTTTCTCGAGACAGAGGACACCCTTCTGGTCGCGCCAAGAAAGATCGATCCTTTTTCCCAGGAAGATCGATCTTCCTCGCGACGCAGGGTAACCATGCTACCAAAGACCCAGGATCGATCTTCTCCAAGCAGAGGATCGATCCTTCATCGGGCGCAGCATGACCAACCCAGAGGGATTGATCCTTCCTCTAGAAGGATCGATCCGGATGGGTTCTCTGGTGTACTTCCGACGAGAAAATGCCGCTGGAAAATACATCCAAACTTAACAAAACTATGGGATCTGATAGATCAAGATCCCACGAGTCCAAAACCGGTGAAATCTCATCAAACAAACATGTATATTGAGAGATCTAAGCATAAGAACATAATCAAACCGGCAAAACCAAAAACCCGAAAAGATTGTAGATAGGAATCCCTACCTAAGCAATAGCAGCTTCAATCCAAACTACCAGGCCTTGGATCTTCCTTAAACTCCTTCAAAATTGGCAGACTTGAGCTCCAGATTCACGGATTTCAAAAGGATTTAAGAAAATCCGCTAAGTCTGCTTTATAGGCGGACGAATCGACCTATGAGGGATCAATCTCTTTCTCATAAGAGATCGATCTCTCATGACGAACTCAGCTTGACTTTCTGGCACAAGAAGATCGATCCGACTTGTCCAAAAAGCTAGACTTAGGCAAGAACTCAAGCCCAAGCCCGGATATTTCAATCCCGGGTCCCACTAACCATTCTAGCCAAACATTACCACAAACATGGTCAGTGTGTGCACACCCGAGTGTGAAACAAGCCGACAAGGCACAATTTATCAAATTGCCCTTGCAGTCCACAACGAGCCACAGGAGTAGAGGGACGGGTCCTCACACGGTCAGACCGGGTTGGAGGTACGGGTCCTCACACTTTCAAATTTCAAAGTGCCTGTCGGAGTTCCCATCCCTCGCCTACAAATAGAGAGGGGGGAGAGAGAGCACGAGAGGTTGGCTGGAGTTTCAGGAGGCTTTTGGAAGTCTTGGAGATCCAGAGAAGCAGACACGCTACTGGAGTCACGAAGGCACGCCGAGAGAGAGGGCTCCTGAAGGCCAAAGCTTAAAGAGCTCAGAAAAAGAAGCCAGAAGCAAAAGACGTTGAAGACACAAAGGTTGAAGGCGTATGTGGAGGAAGCTTCACCAACTTGGAGATCATGCAACTCCATGGAGCCCAAGGAGGAAGACAGAAGTAGATCCGCAATGGTAACAAAGATGAGGGTCGGAGGCTTTGCCTCCACTCGACATCCTTCATACCTCTTCATTTTCTTTTCCTTGTCATTTTTTTATTAATGTAATGGGATGTAAACGATGGGTTGCCGATATGGAAACCCTTGACAGTTGTTCCCACAATCTCTCACCTATATAACCAAAATTTTTGTCACAATAAAACCTGAAATCTCATTCCCACGAGACTTGATTCGCTGTCGTACAAAATTCGGTACGCCCGGTGGTGCAAACTTTGCCCCTCATCTTCGAATCTGGTATTTAAAGTCATTGTATACTAATAAGTTTTCCTTCTCAAATGACGGAAATGGCACACGTTGGAGCTTCTATCAACATAAGTTTCGGCGATCTCTGGTTCACCAGCTCCCTAGGGAGCGACGGCATTCCGATGTCCTCGGCGTCATCGTCGGTTTCGCTCACTCCACCAACATCACCTCTGGCCACTAAGTCTGAGAGCTCTTCCGTTGGATCTCATTACAACAAGGGACAAGTTACAAAAGTTCCCTCACATGGAACCAATGTTCATAAAAAAAACAATCTCATGACTTTCTCAATTGGGCCTCGAATCTGCCAGGAAAAAGGGAAGAAGGCTCCCCAACAGTCGAAGAAGCCCATCCAAGGGGCAACAGAGATTGCCAGGTGAGATCTGCGCTCCCCCCGAAGCCTCAAGAGATAGTCAGTCACGATACCACAACAGATGAAGACGGTTTCATCCCGGTCGATCTGAAAAGAAAAAGGAAGACCATATCCAAACTTCCCATAACACAAAAGAACTTTGCACCACGTGATGAAGTTCCCCAAGATGAAAGTTCTCCTAACACTTTACATTCCTCTGTCTTGCAAAAACAGGTGGCTCCCCAAAGCTGTCAGCAAGGCACGTGAGACTTACACCAACAACTCTTGGAGCAGCCTCTATACAACTGGAGATCATGCCAAGTACTTGCATGCCGAGTACGAATGCCAACAAAAGTACCGGGAGTCCCAACTCCCTAGCTACCAGACCTATTTCCATGATTTGCAGATGACCTACGTGAACTACATCAACTGAGAGATGGATAGTCTTCGGATCAAACAGGACTTCGAGAAAAGTGGTGTCAATACTTGTTATCTTGAACAAAGTGCCAAGACTTCTCATGTCAAACAAGGTGCCAACACTTCTCATCTCAAGTGAAACACCAGCACTATCCTACCAAGGGATCCTCCTGCCATGATCAAGAGATATGGTCAGAAGAAGCAAAGAGGAGTCGCCTACCACCCACCCTTCCATGCTGGGGGCATATGACATCCTTGCTACGGGTTAGCGCTAAGAGCTTCTCTCGCAAACCAAAATATTTATCAAGAAGTTCGTTCGGCTAAGGCCCTTCCACCTATAAGACAAGTCAGAGAAGAAATCCTCCTAGAGAACTCCTTCAACGTTTTTGCTGCAATGCCTATTGGGATCCAAGATGATGAGATGTCTTCATCAAATCACACCTCTTCAAATGTACCGACCATGAGAAGGATGAAAAAGGCTACTGCTACAGAACCAAGCGAGGCCATTGTTGTAGAGCTGATTAAGGCTATTGAACCCCGAAACCTACCCCACATTAAGAGTATGACACGCTCTTTAGATAGCTGAGAGGTTACTCCCGAGTCATCATTCAAGGAAGAGTTCCCTCCTGTGTCTAAGTCTCCAAGAGATAGATCGGCTTCACCGGAGTGCTACCAAGTTCTTACTGCCTCAGCTGAAGAAGAAGTTGAACAGTTGAGGAATGCTCTACAACTTAAGGACACAGAGATAGCCAATTTGAAAGCTCAAATCCTTGAAGCTTCATATGTTGAGAACACTTCCCTACCTCTGCATGGCTATGATCAGTGGCCTTCTCATGGTCACCGATGAAGGTCTAAGACAGGGGTTGATCTTAGGCCTTATACAATAAAATCAATTATGAAAATCTAAAAAGGAGGAGTCTAATTCAATTGTATGCTTGCAAATGATAAGAGTATAAAATAAACAAGTAACTGAAGAATAAGAGATGAGAGTTAGAGAGATTGCACCAGATTTTATAGTGGTTCGACCAACCTTGCCTACGTCTACTTCACCCAAGGGTCTTCCTTGGGGTTCCACTACTTGTAAATCTTTACAAACTTTTCATCAAGCTTCCGGGTGCTTGTAAATTTATCCACTAAGCTTACGGGTGTTTGGCAACCTTACAATCTCTCCAATCAACTATTGGATCTCTCTCACAAAGTCTACTTTATAATTGAAGTAGTTATACAAAGGTTGAAGCTCTCAAGAAGAAGACTAAAACTTGTTACAATATTAACAAATAATTCCCTTAGTCTTACTTCAAGTTTGCTGCATCTTCCTATTTATACTTGAGCTCCAAAGCCCTCAAAATAGCCTTCCAATGGCTATTTTCTGCTTCTGCATCAGCTCTTTAACGGCTAGTTTCCCGATTGACGGTCGATCATCGCATCGTCCGCCATATCGTCCATCACGTTCTTCTTGAGCCGTGGTCGATCCACACATCGACCTTCAAACTTCAAGGTCAACCATCGCATCGACCGTCACATCGTCCATGAGCCTATGTTGTGAATACCGCTTCTCAGGGTTGATGCCTCGTTCGACCGTCACTTCAACACAACAAGTCACATAGGCCGCAGTCGACCGTCACATCGACTGCCACATCAACCATCACAACTTTAACCTCTGCGGTTGATCCGTCCATCGACCCCTGGACTCCACGGTCGATCTGTGTATCAACCGCCACATCGATCGTGAGTACAAAATCATATAAATATTGAACTTAATGA
Organism: Narthecium ossifragum; assembly: GCA_963920575.1. Lineage (NCBI taxonomy): Eukaryota > Viridiplantae > Streptophyta > Magnoliopsida > Dioscoreales > Nartheciaceae > Narthecium > Narthecium ossifragum. The sequence goes on along the minus strand of OY986974.1, from coordinate 8,989,691 downwards.
TTTCCAAATTAAGGGATATAAATATTAAACCATGTTTTATCATCAAACATATATTGACATCATCAAAACAATATTAAGACTAACAATCTCCCCCTTTTTGATGATAGCAACCTTTTAAATTGTGATGATAAAACCTTGAAAACTCCCCCTTAATTTATGCATCCATTTATCTCATAAAATATGTTCTAAAGTGAATTTCACTAATGCACACAGGTTATATGTCACTAAAAAGATATAAAAGGTTTGATTATAAGTCAAAATGTGCGAAAGTGCAAAATTTGACATATGTACCTCTTTGAATATGATATTTGAGCAAGAATTCTTTTCTCATAAAATCTCCAATAAATATAGCTAGAAAAATTCTTTAAACATCCAAAGCTTTCAAGTATTTATATAAAGTTTCAAAATTTTTAAAATAAAAAATATCATTACAATATTTCTCCCCCTTTGATATCGTCAAAAAGAATTAGTGGATGGGGGAAGAAGAAACTCATAAAATCATAAAATAAATCATAAGAGAATCAATTTAACATTTTAAAATCAAAATTGAAGGTTTAAACATGATACCAAGTGAATATTTACAATAAAAAGTCATTTTAAAAAAAAGTAATCAATTCTTCACAAAAAAAACTTTATTAATCCATTTGAAGTTTATCATAACTTTATAACATGGAATAACAAGTTATAATGGAAGGATCATTTATCAATGAAAAATTAATGCGTACCTCAATTACCTTTAATTGCAAATTATCATCGACCTTCAAATACCTTAAGCCTCCACTTGTCAATTTTATTTTCTTTTTCTCCGAATGCAGTTAAATAGATGTTTGCAATTTCTTCTTCATCTTCTTCGGAGGTGGAGCTCAAGTCATTTTCTTCCTTGGCCTTCTTCTTCTTCTATGAAGATAACTTGAACTTTGGACAATCGGACTTGTAATGTCCGGGCTTCCTACACTCATAACAAGTAATTTTGTTTAAATAAGAAGAAGAGTTTGCTTTATCACCTTGAAGTTTGAAGATCTTTCTACTTGTGATCTTTTGCATCTCCTCGTCATCAGCTTCATCGCTTGAGTCCGATGAATCTTTGTATGTGGACTTAAAGGCAATGGTTTTCTTTTTGTTCCTCTCTTCATCATTGCTCCTTTCCATGTTCATCTCATATGTCATGAGAGAACTCATGAGCTCATCGAGTGACAATTTTGATAAATCTTTCACTTCTTCGATTACTGTCACCTTGGGATCCCATGTCTTAGGTAGACACCTAAGGATCTTTCTTATCATTTCATCATTAGTATAGCTTTTACCAAGAGAATCGAGAACATTAGTAATATTGGTTAAGCGAGTAAACATTTCATTTATATTCTCATCATCCTTCATAGAAAATAACTCATAATCATTAACAAGCATGCTAATCGTAGACTACTTAACTCGGCTTGTTCCCTCATAGGTAACTTCAAGTTTTTCCCATATTTCCTTAGCCGATTTACATGTTGAAATTCTATTGAATTCATTTGGGCTAAGGGCACAAAATAGAAAGTTTTTAACCTTGGCATTTACTTGAAGTTTCCTAAAATTAGTAGGGGTACATTCACTCTTAGCTTTTGGGACTTCTTTTCCCTCAATGATCTTTATTGGGATAGAATCTCCATCTTCTATTATCATCCATGCATCATAGTCCATAGATTGTATAAATATTTTCATTTTAGTCTTCCAATAGGTATAGTTTGATCCATTAAAGTAGGGTGGCCTATTGGTAGATTGTCCCTCTTTGATTTCCATCTTCATTTAGGATCCTCTAAGGGTTGTTACACTACTAAAATGGAGACCTAGCTCTGATACCAATTGAAAGTGTAAGAGGGGGGTGATAGAGCTTGAAAAGTGTCACGGCTTAACAAGTTAACCAAAATTACTATAATTTCCGGTGCTCTACTTTAACTACTAAGAAACTAGTAGATAGCGGAGAGTCCGACTCGAGTCCACAGGGATTAAGGTGATTGAGATTGAATGCTTAATAAATTTCCTACCAATGAGTTGAGAAAAGATTACGGGTTGATATTAAACTAAATTTATACTAAAAGATTTATCAATACGAGAGAAAGGACCACAGGATTCTTAGTCAGTAACTAAGATTCTACCAAGTCTTCCTAAGATTAGGGCACATAATCACGATGAATGGCTTCCTAATAGTTGATAAGTGAATGGCTAGTTCTCCTTATCACTCAACAAGTTCTGGTTAGGATTCCTTGTTGGCAAGCACAGTTATCTAAATTTCAGTGACCGAATGATTAGTTATGTTCACTGCTAATGAACCCTCTTATTAGGATGAGTTCTTCACAAGTAGTAGTACGGATATGGATTTAGGTGTGAGATCGAGACGGGTTAGCATCTCGATGGCCAAATCTACAAAAATAGGATGCATGAAGGATTAGGGATAGAACGTAGTGGGACTAGCAATACTATAGTGAGACTAGCACTATACAATTCCTAATCACGAAGAAGATTTCATCCGAGATACCATGGGACTAGCATGATCCTCTTATTTGGATGAATCCAATCCAAGCCCTAGCATACACAAGCTCCGGAATCAAGTGCAAATGAAAACAATCTAAACATCCAGCAAGAAATCGACACCAAGGTATGAAGAAAATAGAAATCAATCCATATAAGCCAATCAATAATGTATGCAAGCCCTAGATCTAAGAAACCCCTAATAGAAACCCTAGTTACATCATAAGAATCCCATGGCTAGGGTTTTAGCTACTCATCTTTAGGGCCCGATTCACAGGTGGAAGTCGATGATCTCCTCCTGCCAAGGATCTCCTCCAAAGAATTGTTAAAGAAAATTGTAGAAGAAGGACAGGAAAACTCTCCCCCAAAAGGTTCAGGAAAAGCCCCCAAAAATCCCTAAACTTTGACTATTTATAGTCTAGGAAACATCCTCCCACGGATTAGATCTGAGCCGTTGATCTTTCTTTCTGACCACAACGGATCAATCCTTTTATGGAGTAGGATCGATCCTACTCCTTCAATTTTTGGTGACGCCCCGAGAAGGATCGATCGTTCCTATCGAGTCCGATCGATCTTTCCATTGTTGTTATACTCCGTCCCGTGAAGGATCGATTCGTCATGTTGAGTACGATCGATCCTTATGCTTGTTCTCTGTCCACGTGCTGGACGAGTAGGATCGATCCTTTCATCAGAGGCGGATCGATCTGACTTGACAGAATTGCCAGAATACACTTCTTTTAGCTCCAAAGTTGATCTAACTCCTAGTAGGGTCTGTTATACCTGAAATGGGATAAAAGTAGTCAGTGAAGCATTGCTCGGAGACCAATAAAGTCAAATTACAAGGGTGTTTTGTGCACTTTTCAAGTCTTATCACACCCCCCCAACTTGATCTTTGCTAGTCCTCGAGCAAAGCAAACAAAAAATTAAAATTAAAGCAGTAAATCTAACTAGCCACTTTCATAGGTCTCACGATTGCACTTAGCATGTGCAATAAGCATTTAAACCCCTGGGTGAACCCAGTGGAGAAGTTATAGTCACCTGAGGGTTTCCAGTGATGATACCCACAAATTTCTATACATCCCCTTTAACATATCATCCAAAATCACTTATCATATTCATTGATTCAAATACACTAAGTAGAACAATATCCATGAGTCTATTTTTCAATCCATAGTCATTATAAACGTAAAGTAAATAAGAACAAGTCATAGCACACTTCCAACACTTCAACATATTTAATCAGGATTCAAAAATAACTTTGACTCTTCAGTGTGTGGATTTGGTTCCACATGTGTCAGAATATCCATTATATCCAAGCATTCGTCTAGTCAAGATCACAATTCTAAGCAAGCACATATTGTCCACTTATCACATAACAATCCCCGTTCTTCTTTCTTTTCTCTTTTTTTTTTCTTTTTTTTTCTTTTCTTTTTTTTCTTTTTTTTTCTTTTTTTTTCTTTTTTTTTTCTTTTTTTTTCTTTTTTTTCTTTTTTTTTCTTTTTTTTCTCAGGCTCTTCATCCGTTTTACGCGAACAACACGTTGGTTAGGCACATTGCCCGGTTACTAAGTTGGAGTCATTTTTCTCATTGTTAGGCAATTCAACCGTTTTAGGCGAACAACATGCTGATTAGGCACATTGCCCGGTTACTAAATTGAACCCCTACACTTTTCATACACAGATACTTTTCACAGACATAGTATCATATGTGTTCATGTATTTTCTGTAACATGTCCTAAAATTGTAAATCTATTCTAGTCTCAGGCTCAGAATCTAGCTTCAACTCATCCACATGTGAAAGTGCTCAAGTGCAATAGAATTTGTCAAGTTATCCCTACACCATGATAAAAGTGTTAAAGTACAGAACTCAAGCCATGCATAGCCAAATTTACCAAATTTTACAAAACATATGAACGTCTGAATAAATCATCGAATAATGTTCTAAGTTATGCATCGTTACCAATAATCATCATAACTTCATTTTTCTGACACGTTATAAGGGATGTATAAACTTTGGTTATCAAAAAATAGATAAATCAACATGATTCGTAGAATTCTACCCCCCAACTTAAATGTAATTGTCCCTAATAGGATTTGTCACAGAAAAGTCTGAGTCGAATCCACAGGGAATGCGTAGGAAAATAATTAAACTACTAAACCAATCTAAGTATTCCTACCAACAAGTTAAGAAAAGATTCAGAATTCAAACTAAACTAACTTCATACTAAAGGATTAATAAATACGAGAAAAGGTACCAGGGAATTCTTAGTCAATAACTAGGATTCTATCATGTCTTCCTAAGATCAGGGCACATTAATAACGCTGAATGGCTTTCCAAATAGTTGATAAGTGAATGGCTAGTTCTCCTTATCACTCAACAAGTTCTGGTTAGGATTCCTTGTTGGCAAGAACAATTATCTAAATGTCAATGACCGAATGATTAGTTACGTTTACTGATAATGAACCCTCTGATTATGATGAATTCATCGCAAGTAGTAGTACTGATATGGATTTAGGTGTAAGATCAAGATGGGTTTAGTATATTGATGGCCAAAACTACAGATATAGGATATATGGAGGATTAGAAATAGAACGTAGTAGGACTAGCACTACTATAGTGGTTCTAGCACTTTACAATCTCTAATCACAAAAAAGATTTCATCTGAGATACCATGGGGCTAGCATGGTCCTCTTATTTAGATGAATCCAATCCAAGCCCTAGCATACACAAGCTATAGAATCGAATGTAAACGAGAACAATCCACACATCCAGCAGGAAAATTAACACCGAAATAGGAAATAAATAGAGATCAATCCATACAAGCCAATCAAGTTCTTTATTTGTTCGTTTTAGCACCAAACATGATCTAATCGTTATTGAAGGCTCTTATACCTGAAATACATCATAGACTATCAAAATAGCAATGCTCGGAGACTAACAGGACCTAGTTAAAAGGGTGATTTGTGCACTTTTCACGTCTTATCACACCCCCTAACTTGATCTTTGCTAGTCCTCGAGCAAAGCAATATAAAAGTAAAAATAAAGCAATAAACCTAACTAGCCACTTTCGTAGGTCTCACGATTGCACTTAGCATGTGCAATAAGCCTTTAAACCCCTGGGTGGCCCCAGTGAAGGAGTTATAGTCTCCTGAGGGTTTCTAGTGATGATACCCACAATCATCTATACATCTCATTTAACATGTCATCAGAACTCCATTATAATACTCATTAATTTCAATGCATCAACTAGAAATAATATCCATGAATATATTCTTTAATTCATATTCACATAAAAGTAGAGCAAATCAAAACATGTCATAACACACTTCCAATACTTCAACATATTTAATCATGATTCAAAAATAACTTTGACTCTCCAGTGTGTGAATTTGGTTTCACATGTCTCAGAATATTCATTATATCCAAGTATTCAACTATTCAAGATCACAATTCTAAGCAAGCACATATTTTCCACTTATCACATAACAATCTTTGTTCTTTTCTTTCCTTTATTTTTTTTCTTTTCACAAGGAAATTCAACCGTTTTACGCGAACAACACACCTTGTTAGGCACATTGCCCAATTACTAAGTATTTAGTCCTTTTTTATCAAATTTTTTTTCATTATTAGGAAATTCAACTGTTTTACGCGAACAGAACGTTGGTCAGGCATCCTACCCGATTACTAAGTTGAAAACCCGACACTCATTGGAACCGCAGGCAAAGGTGGTCGTCTGGTGGGAGGGGTGGAAGAGGAAGAGGCGGCGGCTTTCCCTTTGCCGCCGAGACCTTGGCGGATGACGTTCTTCGCGCGCACCATGGTAGGGGTGGAGGCGAAGATCGGAGCCGGCGACACTCAACGGGAAGCAAGGAACTGCAGCCGGAGGGTGTGAATGGGTTTGGAGGAAACGGCAAGGTCGTGAGTGGGTGAAGAAGGCCGGAGGAAGGTAATGTGGTGCGGTGGGGGATGGCGGTGAGGAGGTCTTGCCAGAGACGAGGTCAAGCACCGGCCGGTGGTGGGAATGACGAGCGGCGGCGTCCGAGCGAAACGAGAAGGGGGAGGGGAGGATCGATCGTAGGGTGGGAATGCCCTACGATCGATCCAACACCTAATTTTAAACCCCAAAATAACGCGACTCGGATTGATCCGTCCTGTGGAGATGGATCGATCATAGGGCATATGTCAACATCTCAACGCAGCACTTAAAACATGGTAAGAGAGAGTAGGATTGATCGGTCTCGGTAGGAAAGATCGATCCGTCTCGCGCCAAACATGCTTTATTGGCCGGAAAACTTGGGATTTCACCCCTATATGGATGGCAACTAGGCGGAACGTCTAAGGCAGGCAAGGTACATCACAGAAATCAAAGCCATACACCCATTCATGCCTAAACTCAAATTGTATTAACGAACTAAATGAAAAAAAAACAACACTACAAAGCAAAAATCTGAAATGCAAAGAAGGAAAAACTAGCAAGCAACGAACAACAACTGAAATTAACACAAAGCAGCAGTCCTAAAAGTCAAAACAAGATTGTCCTAAAGCCTAATCCTCGCCATCAACGTCCTCATCATCGTCTTCATCATTGTTGTCGCGCCCCGACACGCGAAAGCCCAATCGGGCCGGGCGACGCGAACCGAAACCTAACAAAATGAGGAAGAAAGCTGGCGAGGGTTCCCTCTAACCTATGGGTCTCCCTAGCAATTCATCAAAAACACCCTCAATTTAAAAACAATAATTTAATTAGCAGAACCTCGAACCACAGATTTAAAACCCAAAGAGTGTTTAATATACATATCCTCGGAGAGGGAAAGATTCAAATACAACATTACTCCCGTAGGAGACTATCTAACATAGGGTAAAAGCAGTAAACGATCACCACCTCTCAAAGTCCACCAGGTGCCGCCGCACCGCTGACCAACTGCCCGGTAGGGGCCACAGAAGAAGAACTGACGCCTGCACCTGTAAAACGCAGCCCGGGTAGGTGTGAGCACTAAGCTCAGTAGGGTTCTACACTACGACACACAGAAGGAAGAGGAAAACACAACAGTGTAGCCCTCAAGTAGAACCTGGGTGTATACTGGGGTCCCAAAACCCCACCGCGTGTCCCTGAGGCCCACGATCATGGTCTTCCAGCCTGGATGGTCACATGTTAGGTCACACTCAGTAGCAGGAAACAACACTGCTGACTCTCAACAGGACACAGAACACTGTTTGGGGAGAAAAGACAGCACTGAGTAGGCAACTCCTCTACTAAAGAGTTTAAGAACACCGGACACCGGCTACACCTCAGATCCGACTCGAGGCCAACACGACCTCTACAATCATCAAGCAACAAGTACACCAGTCATCTAGGCCTATCATCAAGTTTGACTGGACACTACAATTCAAACCGGGTCCAAACTACCAAACCCCAGTCCTAGGGCTAAGTCCGAACTTTCAGCCTCGGGACGGCGACCCACAGATCACCCACGCCCTAACCAATGCAAATAATGCACAACAGAGAATGCATGCTATGAACATACACATATAAGAAGTAAAGTATGCAACAGTATGACAAACATCATATAAGTCAACTGGATCGCTGCAGCGGTACTACCGACCGCTGCCAGCCGATCTGCAGCGGGTCCCGGCATTACGACGGTATCGCGACCGTCAACCGCGGACTCCTGCGATGGTAAGCAACCCCAAAAATGATGATGAACAGTAAACAATATAATCTTATAATCCGAAATATAATATTATATTCAAAACACCCAAAACCTCTACTTAGAGGCTAATTGATCTCGTCGATCCGACGTCGGATTCACGATCCAACTTAGGCATCAGTAGATCTACATACCTGGATCAACATATCCAAAATCCATAATCATCCAACGGTTGGATTAACGGAAAAACACTAATCAAAACCGCTAATCAAACTAACTTACCAATTAATTGCTGCAACGCAGCCCTCCAGTAATCAATTCCTAACATATCGTATGAAAATCGGAAAAATTATGAAATCAGTTGGGTTAGAGAGTAGATTCAAAGCTCTACAACTCTTATGTTCAACACAACCCAAGATCATGTACGTACCGGCCGGAAAACTCGCAGCAAGCCGGCTGTTCTTCAAAAATCCTACTAAAATCTCAACGAAAGATCATGAAACTTATATCAAAAATTCTATTAGGCAAGAGGAAGCCAACAACACCAAGATCAACAAGATCCAATGGCTAGATCTAGAGAAATCCATTAAAGAACACTTGTAGGTAGAAAACCTACCGAAGAACGCTAAACCCGGTTGATCCCGGCAAACCAGACACCAACAAGCCTCCAAACCACACCAGAGACCTTACTCTCGTTGCCACAGATCCAACGAGCCTTAGAACACCCAAAATGATGGCCGGAGGAGGGAGAACGGAGGAGAGGAAGATGGCTGCAGGAAAAACAGGGGAAGAGAACCGTCGAGAGAGAAGAAAGAAGAAGGAAGAAGAAGAAGGAAGAAGGAGGAGGAGAAAAGGAGGAAAGGGGGAGGGGACAGCCGGAAAAGAGGGGAGAAAGTGAAAGGAGGGGAGGGAAAGTCTTCTCCTTCTGACAGAGGAGAGCGACGGCCAACGGCGGCCGTCCTCGCGAAGCAGAAAACCAACCGACTCGAGTCCGATCGATCGCTCCAAGGAGCGATCGATCAATCCCGAGCCGCCAGCCTTCCAAGAACCTTCTGCACTAAGCGATCGATCTCCAAAGCATGTCAGATCGATCTGGCTAGCAAGGCCAAATCGATCTCATTAGCAATCCAGATCAACCTCCTTCGCCCAGAAAGGCAAACTTCGGCTAAAACACAAGCCCAAGCTCAGATCTTCCGATCTCGGGTTCACCTAGCCATTCTAAACAAACACTAACACAAACAAGGTCAGTGTGTGCACACGCGGGTGTGAAACAAACCAACAAGGCGCAATTTACCAAATTGCCCTTGTGGTCTACAACGAGCCACAGGGGTAGAGGGACAGGTCCTCACAATCGTCCTCCGGCAGATCCATGAGCTTATCGGCGTCAATCTCCTCGTCATCAGAATCGATCTCGCTCGAACTCAGGGGCAATGGACGATCAGGGTCATCGGACGTGTATGGTGACCCCGGCGGTGAGATCGATAGCGACAGAAGCGCAGGGTCGATCAGAGACCGCGGTGGTACAACAATGGAATACCTATCTGGCAGTTTGAAAGCAACCCACGGATCGTCGAGGTCGGGATCGTGCTGGATGGCATAAATGAGACGGGCAAAGACATCAGGAGTTGGCAGTGGCCCAAGAAATTCAACACCGATAGGATATTCAATAACAGAACCGGCAGGGTAAACAGGATCAGGGAATTCCCGCGGAGGGCAACATAAGACTACCAGCGGAGACGGTGGCCGGCTCGAGTCGGTTGAGTCCACAAAGTCATCGTCGGATGAAAAACCCGAGGCTTGAGGCACCGGATACCCCGGCTCGAAATCGTGTTCCGACGAACCAGGTGGGTAGTCGCTGGCGGAGGATGAAGCGTCGCTAGAGGTAGACATCGTGGAGTACGTCTGCAGACTAGATCGTTGGTAAGAGAAAACGTAAGAAGAAAGACTTGCTTGGGACGGATCGATCGGTCTAGATGGGTACGATCGATCCTTCACGGAGTGAAGGAAAAACACACACGGCCGGAAACAGAGGATGGGCTGAAGGTGTACGAAACCCATGGTGAGGGAAAGAAGGAAGACGATGAGGAAAACAAGAACACAAGGAGGAGAAGAGAAACAAGGAAGAGAATGTGGTGGACGCTGGCCATTGTCATTGGCGTCATTGGTCGGAATCCATGGCGAAAACCATGGGTTCCGCCGCGTAGACACTCAATTACAACGACAGAACGCGGTGTAGATCATAAGATGACACATTGGAGTCTTACCAGAAGGATGGAATAGCATGGGGGAGCACGTCAGAATCGGGGAGAACTCCGGAAAGCAAGAGCCGGAAGCAGAGGATGGGATATAGAACGGAGGCCGAGGAGCAAGAGAAAGAAATATAAACCTAATCGTTAGGAGGCCTAGTCTGAGTAGGAATCCAGGAGGATAAGGATGGAAAGGCCGGCGAAGACGGACCGTGCTCAAGTTGGAGTTGGAGTCCGACGTGGTTACGATGACGTTGACGGTGGTTCTAATCATATCTGTTTCCAAACGATTCGAGCAGGATCAATCGGACGAGACCGGCTGGATCGATCCATCGCCACGTGGACGTATCGAGTGCGATCAGATGATATAGGGAATAAATAGGCCCGATCGATCTAACTCGTTTAAAAGGATCGATCCTACTTACTCAACTAGACTCAATGAGAAGGACGGATAGAAGGATCGATCGGAAGGTAACTTGTCCACAACACCACATTCTGTCACCAATAAATAGCCACCTAGGATCGATCGGTCACGATAGGAAGGATCGATCCTACGGTCTCAACTAGTTTCGACTATTGAAGGAGAGATCGAAGGATCGATCGGAAGGTGTAGTAAAAAATACACTACGTTCTGTCGAAATTAAATAGACAAGTAGGATCGATCCTGCTCCTTTGACACGATCGATCTAACTACCTTAAGGAGTAAATTTTAGACGGAGGGATAGAAGGATCGATCATGTGGTGGAGTAAAGAAAACACTACGTTCTGTCAGAATTACATACCCACCTCAGATCGATCCTTGGGATAGATGGGATCGATCCACCTAATGCCCAGTGAAAAATTATGCATGATGTGAAGAAGGATCGATCCTACCCTGGCGGGAGGATCGATCGGTCTCAATTAAAAGTGAAAAACACGCATAACAAACCTGGGAATTTAGCCGCTAAACACAATGTAAAAATACAGACCTCTCCAGGCCAACACAATTCAAGAATGGACATCCCAAGATAACAATTAACATGACCATCCATTGGCATCGATGATAGCAGTATAGACAATCAAAAACAAATATGCAAATAAGTAGAAATTACGCAAGCATGCAAAGAAAACTTGAAAGGAAGAAACAAATTAAAACACATTAATAATGGGTTTCCTCCCATTAAGCGCTTGGTTTAATGTCTCTAGCTCGACCCAATGACAATGCCATTACTCATGAAGTGGTTCATGCAACCGTTGTGTGGCTTCTAAGATAAGAGGATTTTCTATGTAACGTTTTAACCTTTGGCCATTCACTTTGAAAGTAGAATCAGAGTTATGATGACGGAGCTCAACAGTCCCATGAGGAAAAACTTGAGTAACTTCGAATGGACCAGTCCATCTAGATTTAAGTTTTCCGGGGAAAAGCCGTAGTCTAGCATTAAATAACCAAACCCTATCACCCACATTGAAGGTTCTCTGAGTAATAAACTTGTCATGGTAAGCTTTACTTCGAGCCTTATAAATAAGAGCATTATCATAGGCTTCATTCCGTATTTCCTCCAACTCATTGAGTTGAAGCAAACGAGCACTCCGTCCTGTAGGTAACCAATTAACCTCCTTAATAGTGAACAACACTTTATCCATGAGATTCACTTGTAAGCGGCAATGCTTACCATAGACCACTCGATATGGTGACATCCCTATGGGTGTTTTGAATGCCGTTCTATATGCCCATAAAGCCTCATTCAATCGCATGGACCAATCTTTTCTATCCAAACACACTACTTTCTCAAGGATACGTTTGATCTCCCTATTAGACACCTCCACTTGCCCACTAGTTTGAGAATGATAGGGGGTGACAACCTTATGGGAGATGTTATATTTATCTAGAGTGTGACGGAAATATCAATTCATGAAATGCGATCCACCGTCACTAATTATAGCTCTAGGATGACCAAATCGAGAGAAAATATTAGAATGAAGGAATTTAACTACAACTCGGTGATCATTGGTCTTAGTGGCTACGGCTTCAATCCATTTCGAAACATAATCAACAGCTAATAAGATGTAAATGTAGCCATTCGAAGGGGGGAACGGGCCCATGAAATCAATACCCCAAACATCAAATACTTCACATTCAATAATCGGATTTTGAGGCATTTCATTTTGATGAGAAATACTACTCAACTGTTGACAACGAATGCAAGCTTTGGAAAAACTATGAGCATCACGAAAAACCGACGGCCAATAAAACCCAGACTGAAAGATTTTGGCTGCGGTTCTACGGCCTGAAAAATGTCCTCCACAGGCATGGGAATGATAAGATGTCAAAATGGAGATAATTTCAGATTCGGGCACGCAACATCTCATAATTTGATCCGGACAGTGCTTAAAAAGAATAGGATCATTCCACACATAGGATTTAACTTTTAAAAAGAATTTATCCCGATCTTGTTTATTGCAGTGAGCAGGAGTAAATCCGGACACAAGGTAATTTACGATGTGTGCAAACTACGGTCTCGGTGCTTGATCAACAGCTAAGAGATATTCATCAGGGAAGGTATCATCAATCGGGGATGAATCATTAATGACATCTACAGGAAGACGAGAAAGGTGATCTGCAACCACGTTTAAAGCTCCCTTTTTATCCCGTAACTCCAGATCGAACTCTTGAAGGAACAAAATCCAACGAATTTATCGAGGTTTAAGCTCTTTCTTAGTGACGAGATATCTAAGGGCTGAATGATCAGTAAAGATTATGACTTTTGATTCAAGAAGATAAGACCGAAACTTTTCTAAGGCAAAGATAACAACAAGCAATTCTTTCTCGGTAGTCGTGTAGTTTACTTGGGCTTCGTTTAACGTTTTGCTAGCATAGTAAATGACACAAGGGAGTTTATCAATAGTTTGCCCGAGAACGGCACCCACAGCGTGATCAGATGCATCACACATGATTTCAAAAGGATGGTTATAATCTGGGGAATTGACAATAGGCGCTGAAGAGAGTGAATCACGAAGGTTAGTAAAAGCATGAAGACAAGACTTGTCAAACACAAAGGGAACATCTTTCACCAGTAATGCACATAGTGGTCGGGAGATCTTACTAAAATCTTTAATAAATCGCCGGTAGAATCCAGCATGGCCCAGGAATGACCGAATTTAACGCACTGAAGAAGGAGGAGGACGTTTGGAAATGAGTTCTAACTTAGCTTTATCTACTTCAATTCCCCTACTTGAAATCACGTGGCCATGGACGATACCTTCTGTCACCATAAAATGGCTCTTTTCCCAACTCAACACAAGATTAGTTTTCTCGCATCTAGCAAGAACTTTGGATAGGTTTTCAAGGCATGATTCAAAGGATTGGCCAAAAACAGATAAGTCATCCATAAATATCTCTAAGAACTGTTCAATCATGTCCCCAAAGATAGCGAGCATGCAACGTTGGAATGTAGCTGGAGCATTGCAAAGGCCAAAAAGGGCATGCGACGGTATGCAAACGTTCCATAAGGACATGTAAAGGTTGTCTTCTCTTGGTCATTAGGATCTATGGCCACCTGATTATACCTAGAATAACCATCAAGGAAACAATAATAGGATTGGCCCGATAGTCTTTCTAAAATCTGGTCAATGTAGGGCAATGGAAAATGATCCTTACGAGTCAAAGCGTTAAGACGCCTATAATCGATGCAAACTCTCCACCCTGTGGTCTGTTTAGTTGGGATATCCTCCCCTTTATCATTTTTAACCACTATGATTCCAGATTCCTTAGGAACGACTTGAGTAAGGCTAATCCATTTAGAGTCCAAAATAGGATATATTATCCCTGCATCTAAAGGTTTAATTACTTCTTTCATTACAACATCTTTCATAAGAGGGTTGAGGCGACGTTGCATCTCCCTTACACATTTGGTTTCATCCTCTAAGAGTATGCGATGCATACAAATCGAGGGATCAATGCCTTTAAGATCACCAATGGACCATCCTATAGCTCTTTTATGCAATTTAAGAACCTCAAGTAATTGATACTCTTGATCAGTGGTTAATGCAGAAGAGATAATTACTGGAAGAGTACACTCAGGTCCAAGGAAGGCATATTTCAAATTGGAAGGCAACATTTTTAACTCCAAATATGGCGATGCAACTAAAGACGGTATAGCTGGAATTGAGGAAGTAGGAGGTAAGGGCTCAATGAGTGGCTCTTTCCATGAAATGCCGCAAACATCAGTAACCAAATCAAGACCGTTAAAATCCTTTAACGCCTCTTCATTTTCAGGCTTAAAAACCAATGAAAACTCATTCAAATCACTATTCTCGTCATTCACAACCGGAAAAACAACATCTTTATTCAGAAAATCTTCATGCAACTCTGACAAATGTTGTGCAAAAACATCATCCTCAATCACAATAGACATATCACAACTATTCTCAAAACTCCCACACGGAGTATCAACATTCAACAATAATGCAGGCATTGTATCATCAACACAACTATTCACTTCATCCTCATTGACTAATGCATTAATCATAAAACAATCATCATCATACGCATGATTCTTTGAGGCATGAAATATATTTAAACGCAATTCCATGTTACCAAACGTGACTGTCATGAAACCATCTCGGCAATTAATACAAGCATTGGCCGTAGCTAAGAAGGGTCGGCCAAGAATTATAGGGACAGATTTCTTAGTTTGCACTCCGGGTTCCATGTCTAGAGCTACAAAATCAACCGGGAATACACACTGATCAACCTTAACCAAAACATCTTCAAGGATTCCTCTTGGGGTCTTAATTGATCGATCAGCTAGTTGTAAAGTCATGGCTGTTGGTTTCAGTTCTCCTATGCCAAACCTAGAATATAAGGAGTAAGGCATGAGATTAACACTCGCACCCAAGTCTAGTAGTGCCCCATCAATCGTGTGATTTCCTATAATGCATGAGATTGTGGGGGTTCCAGGATCTTTAAGTTTAGGAGAAAGATTACATCGAAGGATTGAGCTAACTTGCTCAGTCATGAAAATCTTATTGGACACATGCGATCTAGATTGCCTTTTATGAGTGCAAAGATCTTTTAGGAATTTAGCATATGATGGAATTTGTTTGATGGTATCAAGCAAAGGAAGGTTAATATGAACTTTCCTAAACACATCCATCATTTCATCTAATTTTGAATTTCTATATGGAGTGGACGTCAGATCTACTAAAGCTTTAGGAAAAGGAACCTTAGGAACATAATCTGTGGGATTTGGTTCTTTCTCATGAGATGATGTCATGTTTGGCGATTCATGTAAATTATCAATAGAATCATGAGGATTCGAACATGGAGTGTCAGATGATGAATTCGGGTCTTTGGATGCATGTGAATCATTGTCTAATGATGTATGAGATTATGATGCATGTAAATCTTGATTACATGTGGGTTCTTTCGGTTTTTCAATATTGACAAAAGTTTTACCACTTCGAAGGGTTGTCACAGCTTGTACATGTTCATGAGATGAGTCTACATGATGTTGGCCCTTTGGATTAGGAATGGATTGACTAGGTAATTGCCCATCTTCTCTTCTAGACAAAGCATTAGCCAACTGACCCAATTGGGCCTCTATCTTCGCTAGAGTTTGAGAATGAGAATGCACTAATTGGGTTAACTCATCGTTGTTTGGACTTTGATCTGGTTGTTGTGGAGGAAGAGATGATTGATTTTGATGACCTTGACTCTGGGGAGGTACATATGGTTTACGCCCCCAAGATTGAGATGGTTGAGCTTGAAAAGGCGGATATGAAGGTCGAAACGGCGGAGTTTGGCCTTGAGAATTTGTAGGATATGATGTTTGAAATTTTGAAGGATAACTTGAAGTGTGAGCACCTATGGATGGCCTTGAATTAAAAGAAGTTGGTTGTTGGCTAGGTGTTCTCCAAGAAAAATTTGGACGGTCTCTCAAACCAGGATTGTATGTATTGGAATAAGGATCGTAAGCTGGTTTAGATTGACCATAAACTGCATTTATATGTTCTTGTACTAACTTCGGATAATGACATGCTAAGTGGTAGTCAATAACATCATGACCAGGAGCTAAACACAAGAAACAGAGGTCTCCAGAAGATGGAAGCATGGGAGGAATAGAAGAATCAACCTGATTTGTCGTTTGGGTAAGAACTTGATCAAGTTTCCGATTAAATGCATCAACTTGTTGAGCAAGACGGTTTGACTCATTTAGTTCCAGGATTCCTCTAGAATTAGATTTGGTTGAAGGTCCGCGATTATTCCTAGAGAAGGTGGCATGATGTTGAGAGTTTTCAGCAAGCCTCTCAAAGAGCCTCCAAGAATCGTCAAGAGGATTGGTAATGAAGACTCCACCACATGCAGCGTCTATCATCAACTGATGTTTTTCCTTGAGACCTTTAAAAAAATGTTCTACTATGGCCCATTGAGGAAACTGATGATGGGAACATTTCCTAAGGAGCTCTCTATAACGGTCCCAAGCCTCATGGAATGCTTCATCATCAGCTTGTCTAAATGAAGAAATCTCATGACGAAGATCACTTGTCTTGGTAATCGGGAAGAATTTTTCAAGAAATTGGGCTTGTAATTGAGGCCAAGTGGTGATAGATCGAGGTTCCAGAAAAGTGAGCCAATGTTTAGCTTTACCTTTAAGAGTAAAAGGAAACAGTTTGAGGCGCCAAGTATCTTCGGTAAAATTATTGACTCTTACTGTAGAACTAATCAAAATGAACTCCTCGATATGATTGTATGGATCTTCATGAGATAGTCCGTGAAAGGTTGATAAGGATTGTAAAAATTGGGGTTTAATCTCATAGTGGGCTGCCCCAATTACCGGGGGTTGAATGCAGGAATTGGAAGTGAAAGAAGTCGGAACATAAAAATCCTTCATGGCCCTACGACCTTGATCCTCCGGTTGGTTAGGATTGACATTAGGTTCAGGAGGGTCATTAAGGTTATCCATGACTGAATGAGTAGGAGAAGGTACTGACAGTTTATGCGATGCACCCCAAGAAGCAAAAAATTCTTTCAATGTAAAAGAAAGATCTGGGTACTTATCATCCCTCATTCTTATATCATAAAGATCAACCAAGGTTTAGAAATACAAACAGTGCACTCTCGAGGATGTGTTTGTTGGCGATCGCTCCTTCACCACTTGGAAAGATGCTCCGTTGTTCTCCCCCTAATGATCACAAAAAGATATGGAAATATTAGTATTGGAACTATTTTTTTATCTTTTATATAATGAAGGACCGAAAACAACTAATTAAGCAAGAAACTACACTAAGTAAACAACTCAAAACACCGTATAATCCCCGCCAACGGCGTTAAAATTTTGATAGAGCTTGAAAAGTGTCGCGGCTTAACAAGTTAACCAAAATTACTATAATTTCCGGTGCTTTACTTTAACTACTAAGAAACTAGTAGATAGCGGAGAGTCCGAGTCGAGTCCACAGGGATTGAGGTGATTGAGATTGAATGCTTAATAAATTTCCTACCAATAAGTTGAGAAAAAATTACGGGTTGATATTAAACTAAATTTATACTAAAAGATTTATGAATACGAGAGAAAGGACCATATGATTCTTAGTTAGTAACTAAGGTTCTACCAAGTCTTCCTAAGATCAGGGCACATAATCACGATGAATGGCTTCCTAATAGTTGATAAGTGAATGGCTAGTTCTCCTTATCACTCAACAAGTTCTGGTTAGGATTCCTTGTTCACAAGCACAGTTATCTAAATGTCAGTGACCGAATGATTAGTTACGTTCACTGCTAATGAACCCTCTTATTAGGATGAGTTCATCGCAAGTAGTACATATATGGATTTAGGTGTGAGATCGAGACGGGTTAACATCTCGATGGCCAAATCTACAAAAATAGGATGCATGAAGGATTAGGGATAGAACGTAGTGGGACTAGCACTACTATAGTGGGACTAGCACTATACAAGCCCTAATAACGAAGAAGATTTCATCCGAGATACTATGGGACTAGCGTGATCCTCTTATTTGGATGAATTCAATCCAAGCCCTAGCATACACAAGCTCCGGAATCAAGTGTAAACGAGAACAATCCAAACATCCAGCAAGAAATCGACACCAAGGTATGAAGAAAATAGAAATCAATCCATATAAGCCAATCAATAATGTATTCAAGCCCTAGATCTAAGAAATCCCTAATAGAAACCCTAGTTACATCATAAGAATCCCATGGCCAGGGTTTTAGCTACTCATCTTTAGGGCCCGATCCATAGGTGGAAGTTGATGATCTCCTCCCGGCATGGATCTCCTCCAAAGAATCGTCGAAGAAAAGTCTAGAAGAAGGACAGGAAAACTCTCCCCCAAAAGATTCAGGAAAAAGCCCCCAAAAATCCCTAAACATTGACTATTTATAGCCTAGGAAACATCCTCCCAAGGATTAGATCTGAGCCGTTGATCTTTCTTTCTGGCCGCAACGGATCGATCCTTCTATGGAGTAGGATCGATCCTACTCCTTCAATTGTTGGTGACACTCCGAGAAGGATCGATCATTCATATCGAGTCCGATCGATCTTTCCATTGTTGTTATGCTCTGTCCCGTGAAGGATCGATCCGTCATGTTGAGTACGATCGATCCTTATGCTTGTTCTCTATCCACGTGCTGGGTGAGTAGGATCGATCCCTTCATCAGAGGCGGTTCATCAGAGGCGGATCGATCTGACTTGACAGAATTGCCAGAATACGATCTTTTAGCTCCAAAGTTAATCTAACTCCTAGTAGGTTCTGTTATACCTGAAATGGGATAAAAGTAGTCAGTGAAGCATTGCTCGGAGACCAACAAAGCCAAATTACAAGGGTGTTTTGTGCACTTTTTAAGTCTTATCAGGGGGTTGATCTTAGAGCCTTCTATAATAAAATAAAGGGATATTTGCTTTTGTATCCTTCAAAACTTCTTAAATTACAAATGTAGCCCTACAATCTTTACCTTCACATATGTACCCCTAAAAACATTGAGAAAATACTAAACATGCCTTTCCGTCAACGCTCGTCAGGTGAACTAACCTCACTACGGTTAAATCCTAACCAGGGTAAGAAATTTTACTTAAATGCCCCTGATCACATATCTAGGCTTTAATTGGTCCCTTCCCTTTCCTCTACCAGCCCCGGCGCTCGCTGGCCTAGACCCCGTGCCCGACCGGTTTAACTCCTTCGTGGAAGGCGCCAATAACCCCAACGTCACCTTCAAGAGCTACAACGGCGACAACACCAACTTCACTTCCTACTCGAAGTCCGATGGCATCATCTTCACCGACTACAAGAACGCCTCCATCATCCTCCATGAGCTTGCGTCCTCTGCGACGCAAACCACCACATCCACCACCGATGCCGCAATCGACACGAAGAAGATAATCATGGGGAAGAAGTGGGTGGTGGAGCTGGGGAAGTTATTCATGGAGAGCCAATTGTTCTTCGCGGTGCAGCCGGACACCGCACTGGGGCGGGCCATTGGCGACACGGTACTCGAGTGCGAGCGTGAGCTGAGCCGCGATGAGACCAAGCGCTGCGCTACCTCGGTGAAGGACATGATCGACAATGGATGGAGATAGAACTAGATGCTCTGTTTCACGAGGATGCTCTGTTCCAATGGATGGAGATAGAGGTTGTCACCGACGCCGTAGTTGCCCCACCCCACCGCTGTCGTCGGGGCCCACCGGCCTACCCATCGTGGGCAGCCTTCTCTCCTTGGAACCCGACCCACGCACCTACGGCCCCATCTTCAGCATCCACCTGGGCACCTAGCTCGCCGTCGTCGTCTCCTCCGCTCCCCTCGCCAGACTCGGGGTGGTATCTAGGTTCACGAAAAGGGAAATGAGGGAGGGGCAAGCTCAGGGCGGTGTCCGACGAGGAGTAACACCGTCGTCATCTCCTCCGCTCCCCTCACCGGACTCGGGGTGGACATTGATGAAGATGAGGGCAAAACAGTCTTTTTACATACTAATGTTGACGGCGTTAGGAATATTCCCTCAATATTCTATCAATATTCACCAGCTAGTAACCGAAGGGCATGTTTAGTATTTTCTCAAAGTTTTCAGGGGTACATGTGTGAAGGTAAAGATTGTAATGGTGTATTTGTAATTTAAGAAGTTTTGGAGGATACAAAAGTAAATATCCCTAAAATCAATTATGGAAATCTAAGGAGGAGGAGTCTAATTAAATCGTATACTTGCAAACGATAAGAGTATAAAATAAAAAAGTAACTGAAGAATAAGAGATGAGAGTTAGAGAGATTGCACCAGATTTTATAGTGGTTCGGCCAACCTTGCCTACGTCCACTTCACCAAAGGGTACTCCTTGGGTTCCACTGCTTGTAAATATTTACAAGCTTTTCACCAAGCTTCCGTGTGCTTAGCAACCTATCCACCAATCTTACGGGTGCTACGCAACCTTACAATCTCTCCAATCAACTATTGGATCTCTCTCTAAAAGTCTACTTCACACTTGAAGTAGTTATACAAAGGTTGAAGCTCTCAAGAAAAAGACTAAAACTTATTACATTGTTTACAAAATAATACCCTTAGCCTTACTTCAAGTTTGCTGCATCTTCCTATTTATACTTGAGCTCCAAAGCCCTCCAAATAGCCTTCCAACGACTATTTTTTGCTTCTGCAATGGCTCTTTAACGGCTAGTTTCCTAACTACCAGTTGTGTCACACCCCGACCCAGAAAACCCATCCAGAACGGGGCGTGAGGGTTCCTATCACTATTTATCATCAATCGGCGCGATACAAAGCGAAAAAGACGAATAATTTAAACAATTGTATTCCAGAGGCGAACAGATTCAATTATAATATATCATCAAGTTGTATAGTTCATATTTAATACAAAAGCTCCCAAAAGACAGATTTATACAAAAATCCCAAAGGTTCTCAAACTGTTTACAACATCATATATATATATATATATATATCAAAATGTACAACAGATCATCCTCCAGCAACCTTAAGCGCCTCTGGATGTACTCGCGCCGCCCAAGGCCGATCCTGCTGGCTCCACTGACGAAGAACTGCCGCCTGCACCTGCAAACGTAGCCCGGGTAGAAGTGAGCGATAAGCTCAGTAGGGTTCTACTCTACGGCACACTGAAGGAGGAAAACAACAACAGTGTTGTCTCCCAGCCTAAGTCTAACGGATGCCACGGGTCCCATAACCCAGTTGATGTCCCAAGGGCTCCTGTCATTAAACCTCTCTCCTGAACAAGTTACCAGGAGGCCAAGGATCAGTAACATGCAGCATCACCCTTACCCAAGCTGGAATACCAAGCCTTGGGGAACCACGTCGGGAACACATCAACATCCATCCTTAGCACTTGGCTTTGGAAGACAACACGACCTCTAAACCTCAAACACTGATTCAAGTCAACTAGCGCAATCCTCAATCACAAGAGATTCAAATGGTACAAGATCACACCCTATTCCTTACTACCCAGCCACGGCCCTAAGGCTAGATCCGAGCTACCCGAGAGCCCCGGATCGGCGACCCAAACCATCGCCCGCCTAACCTCAAATGCCTCTAATGCACATAATGCATGGGCCTAGGCAAACATCTATCCTAGATGTCTCTACATGTCACATCAGCAGTTATAAGTTCAACAGATATACAATAGCTCTCGGCACTCGCCGGCAAGAGGCTAAGGTTCCACAATTCCTCATCAGCTAGCACTCATAGCTAGCTAATGGCTAAGTACATCATTAAGCAATTAACTACATCCAAACATGTATTTAAAAGCAAGCCACAACCTCATTTTATTCAAAGGAAGACTAAATTCGATTCAATCCTTAATCTCAATGGAAAATCCCTTGAAAACCATATGAAATCCACCTACATACTTCCCAACATGTTTAGATATTAATCACAAATCAAATCCATCCAAGAAAAGCCAGAAAACCAAGTTCAAGGGCCCCACGGACGATGTCACGGTCGATCCGGAGATCGACCGTGAGACCAAGGCGAAGAACACCAAGGGCTACGGTCGATCCACTCATCGACCCTGGGAAGCCCAAAACCAAACAGAGCCCGACGGTCGATGCGACGGTCGATTCGACGGTCAATGCGACGGTCGATTCGACGGTCGACCGTCAGGTCAATGGCGAAAGGGGAGATCCCACGGTCGATCCATGTATCGACCGTGGGAGGCTAAAATCCCGACAGAGCCCGACGGTCGACCGTCAGGCCCAGAAGGCATAAATCAACACTTGACGGTCGATGCACCGATCGACCGTCGAGCCTTTGGCACGGTTCATCAGAACAGTGCCGGAAATCCATTTCTTTGGATTTCCAGGATCAAATCAAGTTGGAATAAGATGAGATTTTGCAAGAAAGTGTATTTAACAATGGGGAAGCTAATGGAACAAAGAAATCCAGCTTTTGACGGTTAAATTTCCTATCTAGGTCCAAATGGACAAAAACCGATAAAACGGCGATAATACGGAAACCAATCGTTGGAATACGGAAAAAGTGAGATAGAAATACTCCAAATCCTCCATACTACATACACAAGGAGCTAAATAGCATTCTAACATGTATACATACAGCGAAAAATACATAAAACCTATCCTAGGAGAACCCGATCCAAGGATCGAGGTAGAAACACCTACTTGGGCAAGTAGGGTAGCTCCTCCACGCGTCCCGCTGGTCAAGCCTCCAAGATCCGAGCCCCGAAGACCAAATCTCCAAACCCTATCTCAGCCGAAGGAGAGAGAAGGGAAGAGAGAACGACAGGTGAAGGAGAGAAGGAAAGAGAAGAAAGGGACTTGGCTTATATAGAAAATCCAGATCTATCTCAGCCGTCCGATTCGATCTTTCCAGATCGAGGACCGATCCTCCGATCGGACGCACCCTAGGGATTCTAATCGAACACATACATCAATCAAAGTCAGTGTGTGGAACGCGGGTGTGAAACCGACCACCAGAGGGCATATTTATCAAAATGCCCCCAGGGGTCCAAACCGCCACACGATCGCTCGATCGTGCCCGACGCGGAACCAAACCAACAGGAAACCGGCTCTCGACCCACGCGGTCGAGCCAGGTCAGAGGGACGGGCCTTCACAGGTTGACCGTCGCATCGTCCGCCACATCATTCATCGCGTTCTTTTTGAGCCGCGGTCAATCCATGTATCGATCTTCAAGCTTCATGGTCGACCATCGCATCGACCGTCACATCGTCCGTGAGCCTTTGTTGTGAAAACCGCTTCTCAGGGTCGATGCCTCGTTCGACCGTCGCTTCAACACAACAAGTCACATAGGCCGCAATCCACCATCCCATCGACCGCCACATCGACCATCGCAACTTTAACCTCCACGGTGGATCCGTCCATCGACCGCCAGACTCCACGGTCGATCCGTGCATCAACTTCCGCATTGACCGTGAGTACAAAATCATATCAATATTGAACTTAATGATTTCCAAATTAAGGGATATAAATATTAAACCAATGTTTTATCGTCAAACATATATTGACATCATCAAAACAATATTTGGACTAACAACCAACAACCACCTCCACATAGCTACCAACAACAACCAAATATGGCACCTTTGGACACGGTACTAAGAATGATTTCTGAAGGCATAACTGAGTTCCATATGCAGAACCAATATGCTACGAGGCCGGATACATGAAGCCTTACCCCGCCGAGATTGACTTAGAATCATTTCCAGTAAACTATAGACAACTTCAATTTGCCAAGTTTAATGGAAGTGGATCTAGCTCCTCATGACCATAGTGGTCATTTTCTTGCAGTCTGCCAAGACATAGCTCACAACGATGGTGCCTTATTACTTCGTCAGTTCTGTAGACTCTTTTTGGTTCTGCCTTTACTTGATACAGCAAGCTATCGCTCGGATCTATCACCTCTTGGGAGCAGATGTAAGAAACTTTCCTAGAAAGATTTTACAGCACTTAAAGGAACGTGGGAGTCACAGAGCTCACCCCAACAGAGCAAAACTCTCACAAGAAAGCAGCAGACTTCATAAACAGATGGAGAAATCTAAGTATCCATTGCTCGTAACCCATCATTGAAGCAGAAGCCGTACATGTGTGCATGGACAACTTAATTACATTCGGAGATGGCGGTTTCTTACAAGGCATCCGCTCACTCACCTTTGAGGAGTTAGCTTCCAAGGCAACTGACATTGAGAACGATCTACTTCACGTGGCTTGAAAGACTCACACGGTAGACAAAACGTCTGACTGTGCTAAGAAGGACGAGGCTTATCCTCCTAAGGGAAAAGCGGTGATGGACTTCTACAACCCAAAATCCTAGGCCAAGAGGGGTGTATGTCCCAAGGGACCAACCTCGACCTAGAGATGCTTCTGCGGAAGAACCAAAAAAGATAATAACACTTAAAGAAAGAATAGAGAAAGAGTACTCCTTCTCTCGAAAAGAAGTCCCAGATATCTTTAAGGGCTTGAAGGACCTCAGACTCGTAGACCTTGTAAAGCCACAACGTCTTTACGAGGTGAACAAGTTCACCAAACCGTTGTACTGTCATTATCACAGGATGTTGGGACATACTCTCCATGACTGTTTTGTCCTCACACTACAAGAGAAAAGACAGTTTTCGGCAATGTTACGTTACCACTTATATCAATAAAGTTGCCACAATAAACAAAATATGGCAATAATTTAAAGTTGTCGCACACTACCGTAAAAGAGTATGTCACAAATAAACCTTTACGACAACCACAAAATCTCAACGTCAAATTGTCTTTATACGGTGATATTTTCATGCCGGATAAAATAAATTTATTGTCATCAATAAGGTTTATTGACAACAACAATCGTCAGCATAAAAAAAATTAATGGCAATATAATTTTGCCATACAAGGTAATAATATATTGCCATTAATAAGACTTATTTATGGTAACAATACGTGCCATAAAAAATATTTTTTTATTAGCAATATAATGTTTTCATATAAGACCATAATATATTTCCAATAATAACACTTATTTATGGCAACAATTCGTTCCATAAACAATATTTTGTTTAATGGCAATATAATGTTGCCAAATAAGGCAAACGTATATTCCCAGTAATAAGACTTATTTATGGCAATAAATATTTTCCTAAAAAATAATTTTTTTAATGTCATTATAATGTTGCCGCTACTGTGAAAATATTCATAGCAAGTTATTGTTGTCGTATTTAATTACGACAATATCTATTTTCGCATAAAATTTCCGTTAATAATTGAAATTTCCCTACAAACATTTCAATAGCTGAAAAGGAGAAAATTGATTTATTTAATTTTTCCAATATATCTACATGTTCATCCTATTCTTGAAATTGTACATAACACCTGAACGTTTGCATAAACAAATTCATCTATAATTGTTGAAAACACCAAGCTGGATAAAAGATATCACAATTGCATTGATATATGCCAAATTCTACAAGTCATGTACTAGTTTCAACTTCAACGTCACCACAATCAACAAATCATCACATATACGTCTCAAAAGACAAGTCATAAGTTGCACAAATATAGACTTCCAATATCCAAAAACATAAACTGTAGCTCAATAATAGCTGTCAAGGTCCACCGAAATACTTGAGTAATGATCTATTTGGTTCAATGATAGATTTATACCTACAAAGATGATAACCAAGTATAGTGATTTAGATATAAAAACCAAATATATATGTATAAGATATTACTACTTAGCATACTCAACCAACCAAATAAATCTCCCTACAACAACGTATATATACACAACTATTATTTCTAAATTTATGCTTTACCTAAAATTTATGTGCAAACATGGTTAACAGTTGTACATTGCTATAACAAATAATGCATTTTGAGTTGAATCATATTTAAAGTAAGCTGGATATAATTTCGTAGGAGCTAAAATCATAAATAACATACCTTTTGTCTATATACCTCCATTTAATAATCTTTCATAAGTCAGCCTACACATAAAGAGATAAATTAATGAAAATTATAGAGATGGTAAGTTCTAAATAGGAAATAAGAACTGACATTATTTATTTACCAAATGAAAGATATTTGACTCACATTAGAATTAGAGCACTCAGAATCTTGATGCGATCGATGGAGTTTGTCTAAGGATTGTTGGATAACAGCTTCCACCCATGTTTCAAATGTTTCCTCCATATTAGACACCCTCTTTGCAAGATCATCACGCTCTCTAATAAGCTGCTTCTCACGCTCTTCAAAATTTCTCTTCGTTCCAATTGTTGCACATTTGGGACCATAATCATAACCTTTAGCATGGCTTGACCTTTGACCAACAACTTGTGTAAAAACCTCTTTTTACATGAGTGGCTCTAGATCTTCCCCAGAAATAGAACATTGTGGCTGATTAAGTAAGAGAAGCATTCCTTCCTATATTCGAAGAATAAAATTCATTACAAAAATAATGCTAGTTGTACTATTTCAGATATAAGTCTATGATTAAACTAATTCAAATGGATGAGTTCTCACATGCATATTGTGTGATCTGTCATCAGCCGAAGTTCCATTTAGCCTTTGATGAGCCACCGTCATAATTCTAGTCCATCAAGCTTCTCTCCAATCTCTGGATCTTGTTGTCAACATAAGTAAATATATTATCACAATGGCATACATGTAAATACCTTTGCATATATATTAAATTGTTAACCTACTGTGCCATGAATTATAGACTAAAATGATTTGCGGCCTCTAACTTGTGTAACTCCTTCTACTTCAGGGGCTTTTTTGTTCCTCTCTGATATTTGCAGTTAAAATAAAGATGATAGTCAATGAATTAGTTAAATAAAATATTCATTCTCTTCCTACATCTTTTGAAGCAAATTGCAAAGTTGAAAGAAAGAGTTAAACCATATGCTTTTACCTTATACTTATCACTTCCAAAATATGCCACAAGTGTTGTCCAATCTGCAGGACTTAACACCTGAGGGAACATGTATAAGTCATAAAGCATCATTCTCATATTTCAAGTAGTAATTATGATATAGTCTATGACGCCATTCCCTATACAACTTGTTTCTTTTCTGAAGAATGCAATCCTTTGAATATGTACTATCATCGAATTCAAACTTGGACTACAAAACCATTATAATTAGGTATATTTACTTTTGAGACCTTGAAAACTTATTAAATTACAAATGTACCCCTACAATATTTGTATTTACATATGTACCCCTGAAAACATTGTGATAATGTTAACCATGCCCTCCGGTTACTAGCCGGTTAATGTTGACGGAATATGCATGGAATATGCCTAACGTCGTTAATTTACCATTTTGAAAAGACAATTATACCCCTATGTTACCGTTGCATCGGGGGTTCACATATAAACACCACAAGTCTCCTTCTCCACTGGATCTAGGGTTCCTACTGATCCAGAGCCACGGCTTCGCCATAGCTAGCGCCTCGCCATAGCTAGGGCTTCTTCTCTAGGAAGAGAGCTCGCCCCCTCATGCAACTGTCGAATTGCAAGGGCTCGCATCTCCCCATCCGGCCCTTCTTTCGATACATTCATCACCATCTTCTCCATGGCCACACCGACGAATAGATGGGCAGCTTCTGCAACATCTTCTCCATCACTATCAATTTGCTCGGCTTCCACCATTCTTTGCCATTGTAAAGAGCCTTGTACTATTCGCCATTCAAATCGGAGTTACAGCAAAGGATGAGGTTTCTATGGCTACCCACGATATAAGGTGCATTTCTCCCTTAATTTCTTCCTTTGTATGCAAAGAGTAAACAAAACAGGCTATTGTTCATATTTCATAACACCGACGAGACTGGGTGTGGATTTTTTATGTGGATTGATGGTCCCGAGCACTCAACCATCGACTTGAAGCATCAGCTCAAAGAACTGGAGAAGGTGATGATGAATAGGATGACCTCTCTCGAAGAAAGTCTGGCTACATCACAATCATCATGGAAAAGATGGAGAAGAATGCTTTGAAGATGTCTTTTTGGCTGCGTGCTCTGTTTATTGCAATTGTAGTGGCGTTGATATTGGAGATTTTACTCTAAACAGTCAAAAATTGTGTGCATCTTCGGATATTGCAAGATCATGTACAATTTTGAGATTTTCAATATCAATTAGGTTTGGATTTGCTACATAACTGGGAAACAGATCCCCTCCCCTGTTTTATACTGTTCCTAAACAATTTGCATGGTTTTATTTCTTCCTTTTTTATGCATACAATTTAAATAGCATTGGAACTGAGAACCTTGGTTCGTTAGCAGTGCAGTTGTTTTATTTCTTCCTGTTTGTAAGGAGTGCTATAAAATGCAATTACCCTGTCAATACATAACCGAGCATATGCATATAATTTCAACACATGACTGGACACATGCACACCATTTCCTTGTTAATTGAGAACCCAACAAGTACAAATAAACCAGACAATACATATCAGTTGCCCCTTCAATGCATACAAATTCAATATATAACAGTTATCCATTCAATGAACAATAGCCAAAACATGCTCCATTTATTCACATGAAACACTGGCAGTACATAAAGAGACCATTAATTACTGAAACTGTGGCATTACATAAATAGACAGTTTCATATGACTATGGCAATACATACTCCATTCATCACTTGACAGTTTGAGAACTGTCATACTAAAAGTTATCATCCACAAAATAAAATCCACAAAAATAGCTTTACAGTTGGGGTATTCCGTCAGACCCTTTGCAAATACCATACAGAATCCATTATATCCATTATATCTATCAGACCCTCCATGGAGGTCCTACAGTGCCTCTACCTTGCCCTCACCTCTATTAACTCGAGCTCTAGATTTGGTAGATGGGGGTGCTTCATCAGGGGTGTAAAAGCCCATCCCGAAGCCATGAGGAGTCATCCTAGGTTCACTACAAATGCAAATGTTTGAGGTTAGCACTGATCAAGTGAAGGCTAAAATAAAGCAATATGAAGTACAAATTATTTACCCATAAAACACTTGCTCTCCAGAAGTTGATGCTATTGACCCTCTTCTTCGTCTTCCCCTTCCTCTGCCTCTGCCTCTGCCAGCCTGAGGTCCACCAGTTCCCCTACCAACCCTAATTTTCTGTTTGCCTTTGTCACCCCTAGCTCCAATATTCACTATACCTCGGCCACCCCTGGGGAAAAAGAAGTGAAACTTAAAATAAATTTATACTTTCAAACACAATTAATTATATGCAAACATAGGATCCATGAATTGTTCACCTGTTGGCAGAATTGTCAGTTTCTACAGCAGATGAGGCTTGGCTTTGAGACCCTGTAGCTCCCCCAGTCAAAGGCTCCTTACAAGTGGTCTTGTGGTGGCCCCATTTTCCACATCTCCCACACTTATGTAGCCTTTTACTCAAACCCTGTGTTTCATCTGCTCCTCGAATACGCTTCTTCTTTGGCCTACCTCTAGGCCTCCTACTCCTTGGAGGATCCAAAGTATAACCAAGATCAATTTTCCTCCAACACTCTTTACTTGGCAAAGTACTGATGAAACCTGAGTATGCTGCCCTGTATCTGTGTCATAATGTATAGGTGTCAACATAAAGAATTGGCAATTAAGTATAGACTTAGGTAAACTGATGTACTATACCTTGCTACAGTAAAGTAATCATCCACAAAATTATCCCAATTTGGGTTCCTCATGCGAGCTATGATGGCTGCGGCATGAATGCAAGGCAGGCCAGTGAGCTGCCACCTCCTACATGTGCAGATTCTTGAGTCCAGGTCCACTTCACATCTATCATGATCAGATTGAACCTCAGCTTGATGGTAATTAGACATTGTCACCTTATAACCTCCTACATTCCTGCTCATGTCAACTATGAAGTTGTGAGCAATGGGAACCAACTTCCCCTTCCACCTAGCCGACTGCCGTCGTCGAAAATCCATTTTGATCATAAACTTCTTTCTTAGCATATCCACCAAACCTACACAAGGCATGTGCCTCTCATCTCTTACCCATGAATTGAAAGATTCTGATAGATTGTTGGTCAAGTAAGAATTCTTGCTGGTCTCTGAAAAATGGTGTCTTGACCAAGCACTCTCAATGGATTGTATTTGACTAACAGCAGCCTGTGAGCTTCTTCCAAGCTCTGCAATAGCAGCATCATACTCATGCTTAGTACATACCCTGGCTGCATTCCATATAGCCTCCTCAAATGCATCCCCTGGAAAGTTTTTCCTGAAGTTTTTGTAGTAGTGTCTCATGCATATCCTATGCTCTGCATTAGGAATGATGGTATAAACTACCTCTTTGATTCCTTTGTCTTGATATGAGATTACTGTCAGGTGTTCCACCCTTCCATCGATTGCCTTTTTCAGCAACTCAAAGAACCAAGACCATGCATTTCCAGTTTCAAACTCCACCACTGCAAATGCAACTGGGAACAAGCCATTGTTCCCATCTAGGGCAGTAGCTGCCATAAGCTCTCCCAAGTACTTACCCTTTAAGTGGGTTGAATCAACACCCAAAAAGGGCCTACATCTCGCAATGAAGCCATCCATTGATGCTTTAAAGCAGCAGAAAAACCTCTCAAAAGTGTGATCTGGGCCTTCAGTGTACTCAATGACACTCCCTGGGTTCCTCAGTAATAGCTCCTCCCTCAAAGCAGGTATGTAACTAAAGGACTCACCTATGTTCCCATGAACCTGCTCATATGCAAACTCTTTAGCTCTCCAACACTTCATATATGACACAACCACTTGATACCTATCCCACATGAGCTTCATAATATCCTTGCACTTGGTCTGTGAGTTTCCTGCCACCAACAATTTGATTTTTTCACTAATCCATGCTACTGTTGCCATCTCCCTCCAACAGCATTCTTCCCAAAACATGTGTGAGCACCTGACACTTTCTTGATCTCAAAGGTCCTCTTATCATAAAGAATTGAAGAATGAATCCTCCAAGGACAGCTTTCTTCCTTGCACCTAACTGTGATCCTCTCTCTGTCACTCTTGACTACATGGTACTTGTACTTATTCTTGATAGAGTCCTGTCTAAGTGCAAGTCTAAGATGGTTTCCAGTCTTGAACTTAGCACCTACTTCCATCACAGGATCTTCATTATCAACAGAGGTAGTGTGTCCTTCATATGAAGGCACAAAGTCTGCTTCATCTTCTGATTGTGGCCCTTCTTGCTCTCCATCTTCCTCACTGCTAACTGAATGATAGTCACTGCCAACATCTACAAAGTCAGCCTCATCTTGCATGGAATCTGGGTCCTCTATGTTGATGCCCTTGGCTTTCAATAAATCTTCCCAGTTAGGTTCCATGTCTGGTTCACAGTCATCAATTCTAACTTCCTCTTCTCCATCACCAGCTGCCTCACCGTAGAGCCTTGTGACATTCCTTTTAACTTCATCCTCTGCTCTTTCGTAAAGGTTTGGGGCATCACCAATCACCAAAAACATCTCCACCAGCTT
The DNA here is from genome assembly GCA_963920575.1 of Narthecium ossifragum. Lineage (NCBI taxonomy): Eukaryota > Viridiplantae > Streptophyta > Magnoliopsida > Dioscoreales > Nartheciaceae > Narthecium > Narthecium ossifragum. Next base: position 8,957,870 of record OY986974.1, on the reverse strand, counting down.
CTCTTCATAAGCAATAACAATATCAAGCATTCTCCTGTATTCATCTTGATTCCGAATGGCTTCATATTGTTTGGGTTTGGATCCAGGAATTACATATGACATGAGCAACTCATTGCCAAAAGTCCATGAACATAATGCCGTTATGTCCCCTTTTAGTTCTTCTAATGTAGAATTTCTGCTATCCACTGGAAAGGTCTTCACCTTACCACACTCATATTTCATGGTTTGAGACTTTGTCTGCTTCTTCCAAAACCCATCATACTTGAGCCTGATATCTAGCTCCCAAGATGATCTTTTCTTTATAGGTATGCTAAAGACAAAACAAAATAGAACACTTGAGTTCTACTGTGAACAAAGGATATACAAAACAAAGAAAACAATACTTTTATACTAAGAATTGAGTTTGCTATGAATAGAGGAGACTATACCATAAACATATAATGCATAGAACAAACAAAACAATAGCCCTAATCAACACTACTACGTACAGAAGCAATAATATCGCAAACATTGGGTTCCTATTTGATAGTGGGTTACCTGTGGTCTTGAAGAAGAGGGATACAACCATCTTGCAATGTCCCCTCGACGGCGTACATGCCACTCATCAAGTCGTCCATTAGATCAATCAAACCCCAAAAGAACCCTAAACAAATCAATGAGGAACTAATCAAGGGAAGCCATGAGGAGTCATCCCACGATGAGAGATTAGGGTTTCTAATGCCAATAAAGGTCATACCTTTGATGCGATCGCCGATCGACCGACCCCATTCTCCGTCGTTGAGGAAGCCGATCCACTGGTCCAGAGAAATCAATAAGCCGGAGATGAAAGGTTTTGTAAAGATATCAACTTAGGAAACTTAGGACGTTTACTATAGAATCATTGCGCGGGAGAAACTTAGGTAATGACATGTTAATGGGGGTGGGCAATTAAGTAATTTTGCCCACCCTGGTTAACGTTTTACTCTGGTTAAGTTTCATTTCTGTACGGACTTGGACGGAGGGGTATGGTTAATATTATCATGATGTTTTCAGGGGAACATATGTAAATACAAAGATTGTAAGGGTACATTTGTAATTTAATAAGTTTTCAAGGTCTCAAAAGTAAATATCCCTTATAATTAATAGTCAATAGTTCAGATAGAATAAATGAATATGAATTGGCTAGAAATATATGAAAATTAAACTTATACCTGCATACATTTGTAGATTTTGTATTTAACCTCATCATCGACCTCCTTCCACTTAGGGAGTGTTTGGTGCGGCCCCATCCCGGTGCATCCGCGGGATGGGGGGATGCGCGGATCCTGCCCCGTCGAATCCGCGCGTTTGGCGCCGGTGCAGATTTCACACGGATCTCGGAAATCAGGATCCGCCCTTAGGCGGATCCCGATTTCAGCGAGCCGATTCGGGATTCGCGGGAGCGGATTTCGTGGATCCCATCCCGCGGATCCCGCGGATCCGCCATAGCCAAATGCCCCCTTAGTCACACCTTCTAGGGCTTTTTCTGTCACCCTTAATGGAGCATGATGTTTGACTATATAGCTCAGCTCAGAAGCAAACATAGCTACATTTTCGCCAACTGGGACATCGACACCCACTGGAATTTGAATTGGCATCTTTTGATTTCCATTTGCACATGGAACAATTGTAACGTCCTCGCCCTTTTCACACAATATTGTCCGCTTTTGGCTCATCTGTAGAAACCGGAAACACTTCCCAGTATGTCACCCATCCCGGGACCACTCCAAGGGCGCAAGCACGCTTAATCTGAAGTTTTTTGGAAGAATCACTGCCATCACAGGTTTAAAATGCGTTATATTATAAAACACAATTAACATATATATAGATACGTTCGTAATCCACACCCAAGCGCTGTGTGATTGTATACTCGACCATCCGACTCAGTCAGACAACCTTGGGACCATCCCAGGTAGCCCCCCCCCAAAATGTTACACTCCGACCCATAAATCCGACCCAGATAACCCATCTGGTCCGGGGCGTGAGGGTTCCTAATCTATTCAATCCATCTGTAGCGCATTATATAACAATTATCACAACTAATTTAAAAACTTTATTTGAGGCTAAAACTGTAATCTCCAATATTAAACCAAAATGTACTGATACAATATTATCAAAACTCCTCGAAAATTTTTTTATACATTTAATATAATTATCGAAGGATACATATATACAAAAGCTGCCAAAAAGGTACAACAGTCCTCAGAAACTTCAAACACCTCCGAACGTCAACACGCCACTAGGAGCCTGTCCACTTGGTGCTACGGAAGCAGAGCTGACACCTGCACCTGCAAAACGTAACCCGGGTAGGAGTGAGCGATAAGCTCAGCATGATTCTATTCTACGTCACACTGAAAGGAGGAAAACAACAACAGTGTCGTTGCCCCGTCAAGTCTAAGGTATGTCAAGGGTCCCATAACCCTATTGATGTCCCAAGGGCTCCCGTCATGAACCTCTATCTTGAACATGTTACCAAGATCACCCATAGCACTAGGAGAACAGTACCATGCGGGATCACCCTTACTCAAGCAGGATTACCACATTTGGCAACCCACGTCGGGAACGCATCGACAACCATCCTTAGCACTTGGCCTTGTAGAAATGACACGACCTCTAAACCTCAATCAGAGTAATTGCAGCCAACTAGACAGTAACCTTGATAACATATGATTAACACAACAATTCATGTCTTAGACCCACCAGCCTCACTCCTACGGCTAGATCCGAGCTGCCCGAGCCCTCAGATCGACGATTAACCCATTGCCCACGTCCTAACCTTTATGCCTCTAATGCAATCAAATGCATGTAATGCTCATACGCACAAAGATAAGATTTCAGACATGCAATAATATGTTAAAATAATATACAGGGCTAGGTGCAATATAAAACCCGCCAATGGGGTGAACATAGTGATAGAATTCGAAAAGCGTCACGGTTTAACAAGTCTGCCCAAAATTTCTAATATTAACCAGTGCTCTACTTAGCTACTAAAAATTAGCAATTAGTGGAGAGTCCGAGTCGATCCATAGGGAAAACATGATTGAATTGAAATGCTTTGTATAGCTTCCTACCAATGAGTTGAGAAAGGATTTAAAATTGGAATTAAACTATTTCATACTAAGAGATTTATAAATATGAGAAAGAGACCAAGGGATTCTTAATCAATAACAAGGGTTCTATTAGGTCTTCCTAAGATTAGGGCTCACTAATTTAATTGAATGGTTTAATCTAATAGTTGATAGGTGAATGTCTAATTCTCCCTATTACTCAACAAGGTTCGGTTAGGATCCCTCGTCGGTGAGAACAATTGCCTAAAAGTCGGTGACCTAATGATTAGTTCCAATCACCGCTAATGAACCCTCTCATTCAGACTGATTCATTGCGAGAAAATAATCATAATATGGATTTAGGTGTAAAATCAAGATGGTTCAAGATGGTTCAAAAGAATCTTCAAAGAAAAATGTAAAAGAGGAAAAATAAAACTCTCCTCAAGTTTCAAGAGAGAAGCTCCTTTAAGAGAGGAAAAAGAGAGTTAAAAACCCTAGAACATGCCTATTTATATCCTAGGAGACACCCTTCCATTAGATTAGATCTGGGCCTTTGATTTTCTTCACGGACAAACGAATGATCGATCTTCATAGGGTGAAGATCGATCATTTATCTTCTATCGCTGGTTGTGCCCCGTCATTGATCGATCACTTCCATGGAAGACGATCGATCATTTTCTTGTATTGTTGGTTACGCCTCGTGGATGATCGATCATTCCATGAAGGAAGATCGATCGTTTCAAACCTTGCTCTCTGCCACTGTTGACGCACATAAATGATCGATCTTTTATGCTGTAATGATTGATGTCGCTCAAATGTGTCACGCACAGCGGTCGCGGTGCCATACAACATAATAGAGGTCGAACCCACAGAGAGACAAGTAGGAAAGATCCAGAAACACAGATAATAATGTATCAAAAACAATCAAGAGCGTAAAAGTTAAGAAAATAGATCGAAGATGTAACGGTAAAATAAAGGTAACAAAGAAAATCAGGATTTGGTTAAGACTAGGCTTCAGGAATCACTTCACTCGGATTTAGGTTCTTTTCTTCTCAATGGTTCATATAATACTCAGTTAAGGGATTCACATCCCAATCACCTTAACCGGAAGATATGAAACTATAAACCTAACAAAACATATAAATGTCTCTTCCTACGATTGATTCTTCCTTATTATAGTTCTAACTTCATCCACCCCAAACCTAAGAATATATGATACCGGCTGTCACTACAGGCAACATATAGCAAAAGTTCATTGGGACAAAGCCCTAACTCTATCTAACCAGATCTCTAAGAATACACAATACCAACTCTCACAATCGGCAATGCATAGCAAAGATTTCACGAGATAAAGTAGGTAAACAATAAATAAAACTATGGAATTATAAGATCATGAAAGAAGCGTGACTGAATTCATAATATTAATCATCCACATAGGAATCTATAATCTGAAAATAATCTTTGAAGATCCAATACATAGAAAAGAGTTTAACAATAAAGATTAAAACTATGAACCATTGTTGGAGAAGAAACCCTAGTCCTCGCTAGATCATCCATCCGCCATGCCCGCGGAATACTCGGCCATGGATGGAGATGTCTTCATCTTCTTCCTTTAGAAAACGTCCAGAAAAGAGCCTCCAAAAACGTCCAAGGACTCCCCTTATATAAGGACATGAAACCCTAGCTTTTATTTCAGCGTTTGGATTAAATCTGATGGCTCGTATTCAGATCTGCCCGAGTAAGATCGATCCTTCCTTAGGTGTAGGATCGATGAAATCAACATTTTCAAGTTTTGGCTGCGCCCGAGGAAGATCGATCCTTCCTTAGGTGTAGGATCGATCTTTCTCAGTAGGATGGATAGTAGGATGGATGGTAGGATCGATCCTTCTCAGTAGGATGGATAGTAGGATGGATCGTTCTCTTTAGTAGGATAGATCCTTCCATAGGAGGAGGATCAATCCTTCTCCTCAAAATTCTCGAGTGAAAGAAGGATCGATCCTTCTGTGATCATCCCAAAAGTGTGTGTTTTGTCAGGTCTGTCTGCATCAAAGGATTGATCCTTCTAGGGAACAGGATCGATCCGTCTTTCCTGAGTATTTACTATTTTGTCATCCAGACTGCGCTATCGGTACTAAAATTGTCATAACTTCCTCTAAAAAACTCGGAATCATGAACCGTAAAATTCTCCAGAAACTAGACTTCAAGAGCTTTCCAACCATATTTGACACTTCATCTGGTTTGTTCCGAGAAGGTACAATTTTGGCGTTAAAGACCCATCTTTGTTTCAATTTCCTACATAATACAAATAACTTTGTGAAACAACATATACGGACGAAATCATCTATGTTAATGCACATAAATGATCGATCATATCATTTATGCTAGAATTGCCCTAATTTGCTCATTTTGACTCCAAACTTGATCTAAGTCATGCTGAGGTCTTTTATACTTGAAATAGGGTAAAAATAGTTAGTGAAGCATTGCTCGGGGACTAATGAAGCCAAATTATAAGGGTGATTTGTGCACTTTTCAAGTCTTATCACATAACAATGGTCTAACGAAAGCAAATAATCTATTCTACACATCCCAAGGGGAGTCACCATCTTGGTTCAACAACAAGCCACACACTGGGCCTACGCATATATCATAACATATAATAATGGAAAGCTCGATTAATCAAATTAAAGCAAACGAACTACTGACTTTGGAAAATCATAACTTTCAATCTAACCAACTGATTGACATGAAACTTGGTATGCCTAATAAATAACATACCCCGAATCACATATCCAATGATTGAATCAATCGAAAAACAAAAAATCACTTAATCTCACTAATTAAACTGACTGCTCTGTTTCGCATAGCCAGACCTTTTAATTCACAATAGATCGTACATAAATCCGACAAATGTGAAACCAGTTGGAATCGAAAGCTAACGCAAAGATCTACAACTTTCATGTTGAAAATAAACTTAGATAATGCATGTAAGGTTCTGTAATCAAGCTCAAACATAGCTGTTCTAATTAAAACAAAAATCTGAGAATAAATCAAGGAAAAGCCCACTTAAGTCTTATTTAAATCCTACCAAAATCCAATCAAACTTCAAACAGATATTAAGCATACCTAGGAGCACCATTTAGCATAGATTGATTAAGAAAACAAGCACCTAATTAACAAAGAACACAAAAACAAGCCCTAGGTGAAGAATCCTACCTTACTACGCAAATCCTTGATTAATCCTCGATTATCCGCGTAGGTAAGCCCTTGATGTGTTCCTCTCCTTGCTGCCGACCTCTTCAAGCCTCTAGAACAGCCTCCCATCACGAATCCAGGCACCGGTGAAGAGAAGAGAAGAAAAGAGAAAACATAGGGTTCCTGCGGGTCTTTATAGACCCGTATCCGATAGGTCGCTCAGCCAGCGACCGAACGGTCTATGTCAGTTCAACGTCCTTATCCGGACACGTCAAAGGTGATGCCGACATAGGGTCTGACCGATCGCTCCTTGGAGCGACCGATCACTCTTGGGCCACCAGCTGTCCTAATGACATATATCAATCATAGGGTTGTCTGTGTACAACGTGGGTGTGAAATCAACTGTCAAGATGCAATTTATCAAATTTCCCTTGGGATCTTCGCGATCAACCCGATCACGAAACAAGGCCAACAAAGGCAGACCCTCGAGCTAACACGATCGGATCTTGTTAGAGGAACGGGTCCTCACAACCCCAACCCATTCAACACCCCCCGCACACCAAACACTTTGCTACGTTTATGAATATAGTTATATAAACCAAGGATAGAAAGGATAGAGGAAGTGGTAGAAAGGAACAAAGGAAGAGAGGGCGGTGGGGGGTGTCATCGGGAAAAATAAGGGAACAAAATTTTCTCGCTTACTTGTCCGATGATGGCGCCAAGAGACCCTCTCTTCGCTACCCGCACACCGCCGCCGCGCCCCCCCGCGCTGCTTGTGCTCCACTCGCGCGTCGTTTGCACGCCGTTTGTGCACACCTTGTGCACTCCGCCTAGCAGCCCGACTGCCTCTTGACCAGCCCTCCCTCTTCTTCTTCTTCTTGCACAAAGGCACACCAAGAAGCAAGAACACAAGTATGGCAAAGGGTATGGCCTTCTTCCTTTATTGACCAAAGATCTTTACAAGAGAATCCCTCACAACTCTCTCTCCCTCCCAAGGTACAAAGATCACTCAATATAAGGAACTCCCAAACCCTAGCCAAAGCCTTGATGCCCCAACACCTTGGCCGGCCTACTCCTTATATAGAGGAATAGTCCTTGGCTTGCTCCAACAAGCCACTCCCCTAGTCCAACTCTAAGTCCTAGGCTTCATGCATATCCAATCATGCAATCAGCCAATTACAAAGCTTCCTAGCCTATTTGGACTCTTACATGAGTTAAGACTTGCCAAAGATGAATGTTTACAAAAACCATCGCATGTTGACTCAAAATAGGACTCCTTCCTATTCGTCCGCGCCAACAACAAGTTTCCCTGAGCCAAATCAGGTATTCTCCATGTCATCACCTATTCCAAGTCAAACGCACGCGAGACATTTGAATTTGCTCGGCTGGATTGGCCTCTAAAACACTATCTCTCGGTTTGGCACGTCGTCTCCTAGTGCAACTCGGAGTCGCGAGTCATCTTTCGATTCTTCCGTGCCAAAACTGTTTCTGACTGCCTCATCCTTCTTGGAGCTTCCATTCCAAGTGGAATTAGGTGATTAGCACACGTGGTTTTCTCAAGCTGGCCAACCGCGTCGCGCCTGGCATTCCGAGTCCTAGTCCGACTTGAACTTGGCCACCTGGCCGCGTCGCGCGCGCGTTCTGCGTGCAATCACGCATGCCGCGCACGCGCATGCCTGGCATGGCTTCCTAGGTTGTCTTGGCGCGCGTGACGCTCGCTTGCTTCGTCGCATGGCGCGCCGTACTTCGTCTTGGGCCGGGCCGCTGTGCCATCTTCGAAATCCGCCTCGTCCTGCCATGTCGCATCGCGTCGTGCCGCCTCCTGCCGCACCATGCCACGTGCCAAACTCTTTTGGCACGTGCATGTTGCTTGTGCGCCTCCCTGGTCGTCACACCGCGCGTCTCGCTCGATAGGATCACTTCATGGCTTGCCAAGTTCTGCTTTGACTCGATTCGCCGTGCCATTTTCAACTTTCGCCGCGCCATCTTCAAGATCCCTCGTGCCATGGTCGTGTCATGGGCTCCAGCCCCTGACAAACCTCCCCCATCAAAAGAATTCGACGTCCTCGTCGGAGTGTAGGACCTCCAGGTCCCCACGCCCGCCTTGTCGCACATCTTGCCGCAAAGCGCTTCGCCTCCGGCGGAGTTACTGTAGAAGTTGGATCAGGCCAAGATATGCCTGACCCTCGCCCGAGTCTTCCTCCTTGTCCTCAGCCACAATCGCATTCAGCTTCTCCCTCCTTGGGCACTCCCTTGCCTGATGCGGTCCGTCCCATATGAAGCAGCCCGATGACAACTTGACACCTTTGCCTTGAGGTCTCACCGCAACCCGTGCTCCTTCCTCCCTTGCGTGCTCCTGCACCTTCGCCTTGCCCTTGTCCACCGACTTGGGCTGCCGACTGACTCCTTCAGTTGGCCCCTTTGCGCGGAAATCCACCAAGGCCTCTGCAGCTGCCATTGCCGCAGAAAGATCCGCAACACCTTGTCTTCGTAGCTCCAACTGCGCCCATCCTTCAAGCCCTGCAAGAAAATTAAAGAGTCTGTCTTCCTCCGACATGTTCTTGATGCTCAACATCAACGAACTGAACTCCTTCACATAGTCTTGCACTGGTCCCATTTGCTTCAAGGAACGGAGAGTTTCTCTCGCAACCCAGGTCGTGTTGCCAGACAAGAACTTGCCCCGCAGCTCATTGCATAGCTCCTCCCACGTCTCACGCAACCCAGGCCGTGTTGAGTTTGATCATGAATCTTGCTGGATTTCTATCAGGTTCATAAAAACAATTTGTTGATGTAAGTTGGATGTTGAAAATAGCAGGAGAACACTTTAATCGTTTTCCTTTTATCAGAAAAAAGAAATGCGAGGGGGAATTAAAATGTTCAGAAATGTTTGTTGGACAGGCGCCGATCACAGAGGAGTTGGTGTTTCGTGCTTGTATGATACCATTGCTTTTACGTGGAGGAATTAGAACTTACAACGTCATATTTCTCAGCCCAATTTTCTTCAGCTCAGGTAACTTTGTCTTTAGTTTCATAAACAAAACCGATATTATGTCTGCACTAATTTGTCTATGGTTATTGTGAATTATGATTTTTATGTGAAACATTTTGATTAGTAAATTATTGATTCCTGTAGATTATTTAGGGAAAGAATAATTGCAATGTTGACAGGAATATTACGCATGGACATTATGTCTCATTGAAAGGGCTTATGCTGGTGATCGATATTTTGCAGAACACCTGAATCACATGCTGGAACTCTATTATCAGCAAAACTTTAGCTTCTCAAAAGCTTTCCTAAGTGGAGGTTCTTACGCCTTTCTTGGATGCTATGCCCATTTTTATCTTATGTGTATGTTGATTTTGATAATTAATGGAGGATAACAGATACTAACTTTTAAAATGATGAAACAACTATATTGATATGTCCATGGTTGACTTTCATGTTTTACTGAAATGACATTGATCCTTGTTTAATTCCGCTCGTTTATTATCTTAGCCTTCAGTATGAGTGCATTGAAACAACAAATGTATAATACATTGATCTCCCTCATATATTCTAGCATGTTTCTCAAGATTACAAGGCCTTCCATATTTTTTTGTTGAAGAATTAAGCCCGAAGGTTACATAGACTACCTAGTCACTCTGGGTCTACTACTAGATGAGCCCCACAGGTAGGTAATCACTATCAAAACACAAAGAAAGAAGACCAGCTTCGTTCGCAATCCAATCAGCTCGCCCATTACAATAGCGTGGAATATACACAACTGAAACTAGACAAAAACTGCTACTTGCTATCATGTGAGGACCTGTCCCTCTACTTTTGGGTCAACTGTCTGGGTCAGGCACGTGGCTCGTTTGCTTGTTTCGCATCGAACATCCGATCCGGTGGATCGTATTGTTTCGTTGACCGCAAGGGCAATTCGGTAGATTGAGCCCTGTCGGTTTGTTTCACACCCGTGTGTGCACACACTGACTGTGTTTGTGTTAATGGTTGATTAGAACGGTTAGGTGAACCCAAGATAAAATGATCCGGCCTTGGGCTTGTGTTCTGGCCAAAGTCTAGCTTTCTGCATGAAATGATCGATCATTCAAAGCTAGAAAGATCGATCATTTGGTTCCTGGAAGTTAAACTGCCTCGTCATGAAGAAGAATGATCGATCATCATAAGGCGGTTCATCCATCTATAAAACGGACGTCAGCCCCTTCTTAATTTTCTTTTTCAAATCCGCCGTTCTTGAGCTAAGATCTGGCGATGTTTTGGAGGAGATTAAGGGCGATCCTAGGCTCAGCAGCGCGGATTGAAGCTGCTCTAGTCTAGGTATGGATCATACCTACTTGTTGTTCAAGTTTTTGAGAGGTTTGGGTTTGCTGGTGATCTTTTACCTTAGATCTAATTGAATGCATGTTGGTTTTCAATACAAGTACCGGTTTTGGACTCATGGTCATTCATACTACCAGATCCCAGAGTTTTGAGGGGTTTGGTAGAGTTTTTCGGGGTTTGGTACAGTTTTCTGGCGCTATTTTTCCTTCTTCGAGTCGTTGGAAAACCCATCGGGATCGATCATTCCTCAGGAATGATCGATCATTCTTGGGGTATCATGCCTGGCCTGTGCATGATCGATCATCTGGTGGAGATGATCGATCATTTCTGGGCTGCCATAGATGGGGTCTCGGGTCACGAAGGTGATCGATCATCTTGGAGGGATGATCGATCCTTTTTATGTTGACAGGGATGGAACTTCTGGTTCACTGCGAAGATCGATCATTTCTTGGAAATCATCGATCATGTTAGTGATAGGAAGGTGTTTTCATTGATTCTTGCCCGCGGAGCTTTGTATGTACGGGTTTTCATTACAGCTTTATACTTTATACATATGATTACGCATGTTAACCCCATATTGAGGGGTAGTGGTGAACCGGAAGAGGGATGACTCCCGGGATGTGTAGAATAAACGGGCAGGTCATCCTACTGCTTTCCTTAGCCTTGCATGCCGGCATGCGCCGAGGCCATATGTTATGTTGTATCGATAGCCTCGCATGCCGGCATGCGCGCAGACCATGCTTTATAATACCACATGTGTTGCATGCTTACTTGTATTCCTATTTGTATTCATAGCATGCATTTGATTGTGCATTAGATGTATAAGGTTAGGGCAAGGACGATGTGTAGTGTCACCGTCCCGAGGTCTTGGAAGCTCAAATTTAGCCCGAGGACTGTGGATGGTTGTGTTCAGTCGATTTGATGAAAGGCCTAGATGAGTTGAACACCAATTGATTGAGGTTTTAGAGGTCGTGTAGGCATTGAGCCAGATTCTGAGGTGTAGCCGGTGTCTGGTTTTCTGGTCTCTTGAGTAGAGGGTGTGCCTACTCAACTGTGTTGTTTTCCCGCCTAGCAGTGCTGGTTTTCTGCTCTTGAGATGGCAGTGCTGGTTTCCTGCCTCGCTGAGAGTGACATAGTATGTGACCAGCTCGGCTGGAAGACCATGACTGAGGCCCCTCAGGGGCACATGGTGGGGTTATGGGGCCCCTGTGTACACCCAGGCTTTGCTTGAGGGCGACACTGATGAGCGCATGAAAGTGCACTCTGAATAGTATTATAACGATCTTAATTATTAAATTATTCAGTCTTAATCAAGCTCTTTAGTACTATTTTTACACTTATATGTTGCTTCAAAAAGATTGGTTGAAAAATGCAGGAAATTGGAATTAAAATGAGCAAAGAAGCTAAAAAGATTACATGGGTCAACTTGGAAGATTAAATTGTACCTTCTGATGAAGAACCAGATGATTTTTCATATATTATTGGAAAGCTCTTGAAATCTAGTTTCTGGAGTTTTTTACAGTTTGTAATTCCGAGTTTCCTATAGCAAGTTACAGCAATTTTAGTATCAATGGCACAGTCTGAATAACAAAAGAGAATCCACATGACAAATGATTGATCATCTTCCCCTAAAAAGATCGATCATTTATGTGAAAGACCGCTATACTTCAAAGGATCGATCATCTCCCTTATAATGATCGATCATGTTATGCAGCCAGAGATGACAAAGAGCCATGTTTTAAAAGATCGATCATTTCAAAGATCGATCATCACCCTTGAAATGATCGATCATCTTCGCAGCTGAGAAAATTGAGAAAATCGATGATGCAAATGATCGATCACTCCCTTTAAGATGATCGATCATCTTCAGGGCGTCACACTTCTATGGGATGAAATGATCGATCATCTTTCCCGATGATGATCAATCATTATATGGCGGCTGGGCAAAATTGTCGCTCCCCGACCCACGTAGGCCCAACCGGGCCAGGCGACGCGAAGCGGAACCTAACCTACTGCGGAAATTTTGGCGAGGTTTTCCTCCAATCGTAATGGTTTCCCCAACAATTCGCAATCATCCTGTATTAACACAAATACAAAACTCCAAGACTGGACTGACATACATTACAAAACATCAAACAGGGAAATTATACATTTATCACTCCCGTAGGAGACTATCTATAACAAAAAGGTATAAAACTGTAAGATCGCCACCTCTCAAGCACCGCCAGACGCCGCCACGTCACCAAATACCGGCCCGGTAGGGGTGAACGAAGAAGAGCTAGCGCCAGCACTTGAAAAACACAACTCGGGTAGGAGTGAGCACTAAGCTCAGCAGGGACACTAGACTACGACACTCACAAGGGAGGGAACACAACAGTTTCCCCTCCAAGTTTACCCTAGGTGTATACAAGGGTCCGATAACCCTGCCGGAAGTTCGTGAACGCAGGCCCAAAACACTGCATACTCTCAATAGGACACAGAATACTGTTTGGCGGGCCAGGACACCGCTGGGCAGGCACTCCTCCTCCCAAGAGTTTAAGAACACCGGACTCCGGCTACACTTCGGGTACTACTTGAAGTCGACACGACCTCTAAACATCAAACAACATGTATTCATGTCAAACTAACCCTATCATCGAAAACGACTGAATACTACAAATCGAGTCCTGGACCAAGCTACCCGCAACGGTCCTAGAGCTAGATCCGGGCTACCCGAAAGCTCCGGATCGGCAGCGCCCTACACAGATGCAACTAATGCACAACACAATGCATGTATGAACATGCGCAGGATAATACAGATAAACATGCAACAGTTTATTGTGATGATATATAATAACAAGGTCTGGGCACGGCACCCTGCCGGCCCGGGGTGGTGAACAGATAATTAAGGTCTAGGGACTGCTGCAGTGGTACCACCACCAACTGCCAGTAGTCCACCACAAAACCTGCACCGGGAAGCAGACCCGCAAACAACAGCTTACATAGATAACGGATAAAGCCCTCGGCGCACGCCGGCATGCGAGGCTAAGGAAAGCTGTAGGGCTACCCGCCTGTTTATTCTAAACATCCCGGGAGTCATCACTCCCTCGGTTCACCATTGCCCTATTATAGGGCTAACATGCTTAAACATATGTACAATGTATAAAGCGGTAAGAAAAACCGACATACCAAGCCCCGCGGGCAAAAGCCATGAAAAATTCTCTCTGCTACTAAAGGATCGATCTTTTCCTAAGAAAAGATCGATCTTTTAAGTAACAATGAGGTTCCCTCATTGTCGACCTAAAGAGATCGATCCTTCCTCCCAGGAAGATCGATCTTTCTCAAGACAGAGGGCACCCCTCGTGTCGCGCCAAGAAATATCGATCCTTCCTCCCAGGAAGATCGATCTTCTTCGCGACGAAGGGTAACCAAGACCCAAGATCGATCTTCTCCAATCAGAGAATCGATCCTTCATCGGGCGCAGCATGACCAACCCAGAGGGATCGATCCTTCCTCAAGAAGTATCGATCCGGATGGGTTCTCCGGCGTACTTCCAACGAGAAATACCGCCGGAGGGTACATCCAAACCTAACCAAACTCTGGGATCTGATAGATCAAGATCCCACGAGTCCAAAACCGGTTAAATCACGTAAAACCAACATGCGTATCTACAGATCTAAGCCAAAGAACACAATCAAACCGGAAACTCCAAAAACCCAGAATAAATGTAGGTAGGAATCCCAACCGGAGCAAGAGCAGCCAACCCTTGGCTCGTCCTCAAACGCCTTCAAAAATCGCAAGATCCGAGCTCAGACCTTCGGATTTCAAAAGGATTCAAGGAAGAAAGTCTCGTCTGCTTTATAGGCAAACGAACGGACTGATGAATGATCGATCTTCCCCTAAGGAAGGATCGATCCTTCATGACGATCGCACCTTGACTTTCCGGCACAAGAAGATCGATCTCTTAGCTAGAGAAGATCGATCCTTTTTGTGCTGAAAGCTAAACTTAGGCAAGAACTCAAGCCTAAGTCCGGATCTTTCGATCCCGGGTCCCACTAACCGTTCTAACCAAACATTACCACAAACACAGTCAGTATGTGCACACGCGGGTGTGAAACAAGCCGACAAGGCGCAATTTACCAAATTGCCCTTGCGGTCCACGACGAGCCACAGGAGTAGAGGGACGGGTCCTCACATCCTAATACCCTTAAAGGAAATTTCGTCCCGAGATTCGATAAAGGTAGGACTCGGAACAAAAAAAACAGCTACATTAGAAGACAGGACAAAAGTTACCTCGAGAAGGGAACAAGTGCGGATACTCTTGCCGCATGCGCGCCTCGCGCTCCCAGGTCATCTCCTCGATGCCTCTGTGCCTCCACAGTACCTTGACAAAGGGAATCGTCTTGGCCCGCAAAACCTGATCCCTCCGGTCAAGTACTCGAACAGGCTGCTCAACGAACATCGCGTCGACTCGGGCTCGATGTCATCCACTCTGATGACATGCGATGGGTCGGAATGGTACATCCTCAGCATCGACATGTGAAAAGTCTGGTGCACAGCAGACATGTGCTGAGGAAGGTCCAAGCGGTAGGCTACCTCGCCGACCCTCTCTAGGATCTCAAATGGCCCCGACGAACCACGAAGCCAACTTGCCTCCGCTGCCAAACCTGACAGAACCTCTGTACGGTGCTGCCCGCAGGAACACACTGTCGCCAACTGCGAACTCAAGCGGTCGTCGACTCTGATCTGCGTAGCTCTTCTGCCGGCTCTGAGCCGTCAGAAGCCTTTGCCTAATCTGCACTAACCTCTCTGACGACCTCCTGACGATGTCTGGACCGGTGAGTGAAGCCTCTCCAACCTTTATCCAACAAACTGGGGAACGACACGGCCTACCGTACAACGCCTCGAAAGGTGCTACTCCAAGACTGGACTGGTAGCTGTTGTTGTAGGTGAACTCCACCAAGGGAACGTGCTCCTCCCAGCTGCCTCCTGCGTTGAGGACACATGCTCTCAGCATGTCCTCCAAGATCTGGATCGTTCGCTCTGACTGCCCGTCTGTCTGCGAATGAAACGTCGTACTGAAGGTCAGGAGTGTGCCAACTGCCTCCTGAAAGCCCCGCCAGACCCTGCTGGTGAACCTGGGGTCACGGTCTGACACGATAGACACAGGAACCCCGTGTAGTCTGACTACCTCTCGGACGTACAAACCGCCCAACCTGTCGGACGTGTCTGTCGTCCGCATAGGCAGGACGTGCGCCGATTTGGTCAATCGATCAACGATGACCCAAATCGCGTCATTCCCCCTAGGAGACCTTGGTAGCCCGGTCACGAAATCCATCGTGATGTGCTCCCACTTCCACTCAGCTAGTGGAAGTGGCTGTAGTAACCTCGGAGTCCGCTGGTGCTCTGCCTTAACCTTCTGACAGGTAAGGCAGCGCAATACAAACTCCGTCACTGTCCTCTTCATTCCGAGCCACCAGAACTGTCACCGAAGATCCTGGTACATCTTGGTGCCGCACGGGATGAACTACAAAACGAGAGTGGTGGAACTCTCGTAGGACGTCGTCTCGAAGAACTGGATCTGCTGGAACCGCAACTCTGCCTCGAAACCGTAGCCCTCCGTCTGGCGATACTGTCCAGTCTCCGTCTGCACCCTCTGTGCCCGCTGCTGTGCGTAACTCCTCAAGCTCTGGGTCACTGTGTTGTGCCTCTAACACTCTGGCTAGAACTGCTGGCATACTCTACACTGCGTAGAGAAAACTGTCGGATCCCTGATCCTCAAACTCGAGCCCCAACTGGCCCGCCGTCTCTAGAGCTTGCCACTACCGCGCTGACAACCCTGCAACTGTTGCTCTGGTGTCTCTCACCTGTCTGCTCAGCGCGTCTGCTACGACATTTGCCTTACGAGGATGGTAATGCAACTCAAAGTCGTAGTCCTCTAGTAGCTCCATCCAGCGTCGCTGCCTCAAGTTGAGGTCACGTTGGGTGAAAACGTGCCTCAAGCTCTTATGGTCCGAGAAGGCAGATAACTTCTCGTCATAGAGGTAGTGACGCCAGGTCTTCAGGGTGAAGACCACTGCTGCTAGCTCCAAGTCATGGGTCGGGTAGTTCCTCTCATGGTTCTTCAGCTGGCGAGAACCATAGGAAACTGCGTGGCACTCTGCATGAGGACACACCCCAAACCCTCACCGCTGGCGTCGCAGTAGACACTGTAACCAACGCCTCGCTCGGGAACAATCAGCACCGGTGCACTAGTCAACCTGGTCCTCAGCTCCACGAAGGCTCGCTCACAAGCATCATCCCACACAAACGGGACGGCCTTCTGTGTCAGTTTGGTCAATGGCCCGGCGACTCTGGAGAAGTCCAGCACGAACCGCCTGTAGTACCCCCCGAAGTCCAGGAAACTGCGGACCTCAAACACTGTCCTCGGTCTCTGCCACTGTACCACTACCTCGACCTTGGCGGGGTCGACTGAGATCCATGCTGCTGACACCACGTGTCCAAGGAACCCCACCGATGCAAGCCAGAACTCGCACTTGGAAGCCTTAGCATAAAGCCGATGCTCCTTAAGTAGCTGCAACACTGTCGCCAAGTGTCGCTCGTGCTCTGCCTTTGACCGGGAGTAGATGAGAATGTCGTCGACGAACACCACCACGAACCCGTTTAGGAAGGGCCAGAAGATCCTCTGCATGAGATCCATGAACGCTGCTGGTGCGTTCGTCAGCCCAAACGGCATCACCACGAACTCGTACAGGCCGTACCGAGTCCGGAATGCCGTCTTCAGGATGTTGCAATCCCGAACCCTCAACTGGTGGTAGCCGGTGCGAAGATCGATCGTCGAGAACACTGAAGATCCTCTCAGCTGGTCAAACATGTCGTCGATCCGTGGCATCGGATACATGTTCTTCACCGTCACCCTGTTGAGCCGCCTGTAGTCTATGCAAAGCCGAAGGGTACCATCCTTCTTCTTTGCGAACAACACTGGCGCCCCCCAGGGAGACATGCTGGGACGGATGAAGCCTCTGTTGGTCAGCTCGTCTAGCTGGGTCCTCAACTCACTCTGCTCTGCCGGTGCCATACTGAAAGCTGGGAGAGAGATCGGTGCGGTACCTGGTACTAGGTCGATCTCAAAATTGACCTCTCTGGGTGGTGGAAGCCCTGGCAACACCTCGGGAAACACGTCGGTGTAGTCGCACACGATCCTGGGAAAACTGCGCTGCTGCACTCTCTCAGAACCGGACAGGGACAGGCTGGCCAATAAGGCTGAGAGCTCGTTGCCACGCCTCCCTACACCACAAGCAAAGGAATCGACGAAGAACCGATCCCCCAACAACACAAACCGTTTCCCGTCGGGTGTCCAAGCGACCACCCTCCGGCGACTACAGTCGATGACGGCCCGGTAAGCTGCCAACAAGTCCATACCGAGTATCACGTCAAAGCCGGTCATGTCTAGTACCCGCAGGTCTAGACAGACCCAGAGGACTCCAACCTCCAAGGAACAAGATCGGCAGACCCGGTCCACTCTGACCGCTCCGCCGATCGGTGAGTCTACAGACTGTGCCACCTCTAGCCGACTCGTCTCTAACCCTAGTGATGTCACGCACATGCTAGCAATGTAGCAGTGAGATGCCCCTGAATCTATCAGCACATCTACTAAGGAACTAAAAAGCTGAAAGATACCTCTGAGGACGGATGGCTCT
The DNA here is from genome assembly GCA_963920575.1 of Narthecium ossifragum. NCBI lineage: Eukaryota > Viridiplantae > Streptophyta > Magnoliopsida > Dioscoreales > Nartheciaceae > Narthecium > Narthecium ossifragum. The sequence continues at coordinate 8,939,613 of OY986974.1, read as the reverse complement.
GCCGCTACCTGCTGATACTGCCACGGCTACTCGCACTGTAACTGCTGCTGGTACTGCGGTGGCGGCTGATACAGCTGGACGGTGTCCTGCCGCTCGCGAACTGGGAGGGCAAACACCTGCCCCCGCTGGCCGCCTCCACCCCTGGGACGCCCCTGCCCGCGTCCACCCCCGCTCCCCTGCCAGGCACCGGACCCTCCGCCGCTACTGCCTTGCGGCATAGCGCTCTGCGCTCCTCACGAAGTGCAGTCTCTACGGTAGTGCCCCGGCTGCCCGCACTGGAAGCAAGTGGGTGTCGCATCGCCAGGCCGCCATCCCTGGTCTCCCCCTGACGAAGCCTGCCCAGATGGCCCGGCCGTCAGTAGAAACGGGGCTGGTGGGCTCGGTAGTGGTTGCTGGTACTAAGGTGCACGCTGCGGCCGCTGCTGAAAGGGCCGCTGACGCCACGGCTGCCTCCTACCGAACCCCCCTCTGCCCTGGTGTCGCTGTTGCGTACTGGTGATGGGTGCCGGTGGAACTGCTCGGCACCTGTCGTCCCGCAACTGAGCCTCTACTGACAAGGCGCAGTTCAGGATCGCTGAGTATGACTGGAAGCAGTGTGAGCTGGTCTGCCGCCGGATCTCTGGCCGAAGTCCCCACTCAAACCGAAGAAGGTGCGTGAACGGGGAGGTGTACTGCTGAACTGAGCGAGTACCCTGCAAGAGGGACTGGTACTCGCGGGTCAGGGCGTCACGTGCACTCGCTGGGAAGTGCACGTCCAAGAACATCGCCCTGAACTCCTCCCACAGTGGCACCTCTCCGTCACTGGTGTGCTGGGCGGTGCGCCACCAGTCACGAGCGTCTCCATCGAGCTGGAACGTTGCGAGGGTGACCCGAACCCGGTCGTCCTCGACGAAGAGAGCCTCTAGGACGCGCGAGACTCCGTCGAGCCTGTCGTCCGCTGCGATCAGATCTCCAGACGCACCACTGAACCTGGACGGGTTCCGCCGCTGGAAAGCCATCGTGATAGCGACCGAGGCGCGCCCGTCGACAGGAAAATGGGCCTCCTCCTCGGCGAGGAAGACCTCTGCCTGCTCGATCGAAACCGCTACTGGTGATGGTACAGTCCGTCTAGCCCGGATCACCCTGACAGGAGCAGTCCTGTCCGGTCGGGCGGGTCGACCAGGTCGTGCCCCACCCCGATCGGCAACCGGAGGTCGGCTGCGAGCTCCCGACATCTGCACGATCACCGATAGCAAACGAACTTTCACTCGTCAGAACGGCAAAACAAACAACACATCAATAAAGCGGAAAAGCATAACACATCACAAGGAGAGCATGCAAGGATGTTCTAGACATAGAACTAACCCATTCCACGCTCAAACTCAACCGAAACCTGATCCTAACACCCTGGGATCTACAGCCTATGCTCTTCTACCAAGTTGTCACGCCCCGACCCGCATAGGCCCAACCGGGCCGGGCGACGCGAAGCGGAACCTAACCTACTGCGGAAATTTTGGGGAGGTTTCCCTCTAATCGTAGTGGTTACCCTAACAATTCGCAATCATCCTGTATTAACACAAATACAAAACTCAAAGACTGGACTGACATACATTACAAAACCTCAAATAGGGAAATTATACATTTATCACTCCCGTAGGAGACTATCTATAACAAAAAGGTATAAAACTGTAAGATCGCCACCTCTCAAGCACTGCCAGACGCAACGCCAGACGCAACCACGTCAGAAAACACCGCCTCGGTAGGGGCGACCGAAGAAGAGCTAGTGCCAGCACCTGCAAAACGCAGCTCGGGTAGGAGTGAGCACTAAGCTCAGCAGGGACACTACACTACGACACTCACAAGGGAGGGAACACAACAGTGTCGCCTTCAAGTTTACCCTTGGTATATACAAGGGTTCCATAACCCTACCGGAAGTTCGTGAACGCAGGCCCAAAATATTACATACTCTCAACAGGACACAGAACACTGTTTGGCGGGCCAGGACACCACTGGGCAGGCACTCCTCCTCCCAAAAGTTTAGGAACACCGGACTCCGGCTACACTTCGGGTACAACTTGAAGTCGACACGACCTCTAAACATCAAACAACATGTATTCAGGTCAAACTAACCCTATTATCGAAAACGACTGAATACTACAAATCGAGTTCTAGACCAAGCTACCCGCAACGGTCCTAGAGCTAGATCCGGGATACCCGAAAGCCCCGGATCGGCAACGCCCTACACACATGCAACTAATGCACAAAACAATGCATGTATCAACATGCGCAGGATAATACAGATAAACATGCAACAGTTTATTGTGATGATATACAATAACAAGGTCTGGGCACGGCACCCTGCCGGCTCGGGGTGGTGAACAGATAATTAAGGTCTAGGGACTGCTGCAGTGGTACCACCACCAACTGCCAGCAGTCCACCACAAAACCTGCACCGGGAAGCAGCCCCACAAACAACAGCTCACATAGATAACAGATAAAGCCCTCGGCGCACGCCGGCATGCGAGGCTAAGGAAAGCTATACGGCTACCCGCCCGTTTATTCTAAACATCCCGGGAGTCATCACTCCCCCGGTTCACCATTGCCCTATTATAGGGCTAACATGCTTAAACATATGTACAAGATATAAAGCGGTAAGAAAAACCGACATACCAAGCCCCGCGGGCAAAAGCCATGAAAAATCCTCTCTGCTACTAAAGGATCGATCTTTTCCTAAGAAAAGATCGATCTTTTAAGTAACAGTGAGGTTCCCTCACTGTCGAGCTAAAGAGATCGATCCTTCCTCCAAGGAAGATCGATCTTTCTCAAGACAGAGAGGGCACCCCTCGTGTCGCGCCAAGAAAGATCGATCCTTCTTTCCAGGAAGATCGATCTTCTTCGCGACGAAGGGTAACCATGCTACCCAAGACCCAGGATCGATCTTCTCCAACCAGAGGATCGATCCTTCAGCGGGCGCAGCATGACCAACCCATAGGGATCGATCCTTCCTCAAGAAGGATCGATCCGGATGGCTTCTCCGGCGTACTTTCGACGAGAAATACCGCCGGAGGGTACATCCAAACCTAACCAAACTCTGGGATCTGATAGATCAAAATCCCACGAGTCCAAAATCGGTTAAATCACGTAAAACCAACATGCATATCTACAGATCTAAGCCAAAGAACACAATCAAACCGGCAACGCCAAAAACCCGGAATAAATGTAGGTAGGAATCCCTACCGGAGCAAGAGCAGCTTAAATCAAAGCAGCCAGCCCTTGGATCGTCCTCAAACGCCTTCAAAAATCGCAAGATCCGAGCTCAGATCTTCGGATTTCAAAAGGATTCAAGGAAGAAAGTCTCGTCTGCTTTATAGGCAAAAGAACCGACTTATGAATGATCGATCTTCCCCTAAGGAAGGATCGATCCTTCTTGATGATCACACCTTGACTTTTCGGCACAAGAAGATCGATCTCTTAGCTAGAGAAGATCGATCATTTTTGTGCTGAAAGCTAAACTTAGGCAAGAACTCACGCCTAAGTCCGGATCTTTCGATCCCGGGTCCCATTAACCGTTCTAACCAAACATTAACACAAACACGGTCAGTGTGTGCACACGCAGGTGTGAAACAAGCCGACAATGCACAATTTACCAAATTGCCCTTGCGGTCCATGACGAGCCACAGGAGTAGAGGGACGGGTCCTCACAAAAATCAAGGGTGCAGATCTAATCTGAGTTGCACACTTTTGGAGGCTATAAATTGGAAACTTAGGGCTATTCAAGGGGGATTTGCAGGAGGACTTTTCTGGAGCATCTAGAGGAGAGGAAGCCACGTTAGGATTTTGTTTTCTTCGTCTTTCTTTCTTTATTTTTCCTTGAACACTTTTGTCGCCTTCATGATGAACATGAGTGGTTAGTTTCTTTTCTAAGGTACCGATGTAGCCTAATAGAATCATTCTATATTATTGAATCATGCTTATTTAATCAATTTATATTTCTTATGTCATTCAGTATTATAACCGAGATCTTAAATACCTTTATCTGACCAATAGAAGTATTATTGATTGTTTTATGTGAGATTGGGTGAGGGTTCATTCCCTAATCTTGCAGGATCTATGAATGCATGAGTTTATGTCAAAGCCGGGTTCAAGATAAGATAATTCTTGATTCATAATTGTTCTTCAGAGCTTAATAGATTCTTGATTAACACTTAGTTATGGGTATATTAGCAAGGGTTACTTGAGGGTATTTGGTGAAAACCGTGATCGAACGGATCATCATACCAGAAGAACGAACCCTTAGATTAAACTGAGATTTTGTTGATTTATTCCATAGAATGAGGATGTTATGGTGAAATCGGAACCTTATTCTTTATCAATTATATTTTCATCATTTTCTTATTTCCTTATTAGATCTTCTATTTTCAATACTTCTTATTTCTTCCTTTACCTTCCTTCTTTTCTTCCTTCTCTGTTCTTTAGCGTTTTACTCTAATAATCTTTATAAATCTCTGTGGGTACGATACTTGTCTTGCTGCTATACTGACCACATCGATTCGTATAGTTGCGAGATATAAAAGTTATTCATCAGTACAGCTTGTACGAGTTCGTAGCGATGCCGTTTAGGCAGACGAACACACCAGCAGCGTTCATGGATCTGATGCAGAGGATCTTCTAGCCGTTCCAAGATCAGTTCATGGTAGTGTTCATCGATGACATTCTGATCTACTCTCGATCAGAGGAGGAGCATGGGCGACATTTGGCGATAGTGTTGCAGCTACTTCGGGAGCATCGGCTTTATGCCAACGCTTCCAAGTGTGAGTTCAGGCTTGCACAGGTGGGATTCCTTGGACACGTGGTGTCGACAATATGGATCTTAGTTGACCCGGCCAAGGTCGAGGCTGGGGTACAATGGTAGAGACCGAGAACAGTGTTCGAGGTCCGCAGTTTCCTAGCCCAGGCGGGATACTATAATAGGTTTGTGAGGGACTTCTCCAGAGTTGCCGGACCGATGACCAGACTAACACAGAAGGCCGTTCCGTTTGATTGGATGATGCTTGTGAGTGAGCCTTTGTGGAGCTGGGGATGAGGTTGACCAGTGCGCCGGTGCTGATTGTTCCCGAGCGAGGTGTAGGTTACAGTGTCTACTGCGATGCCAGCGGTGAGGGTTTGGGGTGTATCCTCATGAAGGAGGGACACGTAGTTGGCTATTGTTCTCGTTAGCTGAAGAACCATGAGAGGAACTACCCAACCCATGACTTAGAGCTAGCAGCCGTGGTCTTCGCCCTGAAGATATGACGGCATTACCTCTAGTACCGGTGATCCATGATAAAGAGCTTGTTTGGATGCATAGAATGGGGGTGAATCCTTCGGATCCCGGAATCCGTGGATTTCGGATTCCCGGATCTCGGCGTTTGGTGCACCGACGGATTCCAAAAAATGAAATCCGCCCAAGGGCGGATACCGAAATCGGCGTCCGCTCGTCGTGAGCGAACAACGTTCGTGGTTGGATTTCGAATCCCGGATTCCGTGCGGGGTGCGTGCCAAACAGCCCTTTGTCTCATTCTTTTGGGTCTCACTTTATATATCCCTTCAATGGAAAACACTAATCTCCACTTTCCACTTTTTAACAAGACGAATCGAGGTTCAAATGAACCGGTTTAATAATTTTGGATTCAGGCTACATCCTGATCCAGTCCTGTCGTTCATCCAAATATCTAAAACGGACGCTCGACACGATCTCCGCATGCTTCGAGGTACGACATCCGTTGTGGGCCGTACGTTCTTGTCTTGAGATCCGTGCCATCGGATGCCCCAGGACTTGAGCATAACTTTCATAGTGCTTATATATATAGTTGTTATATATATGCAAGGCAGCCGCTCGCCGGCGACGCATCGTCGGAGAGATTGAAGATGACGGAGAAGCAAAAGAATAGGAGGAGAGAAATGGGCGCCGGCGGTGGGAGGTGCCACCGGAGGAATCCTAGCCGGCCAATCCCGAGGCGTGGGAGTGTGAAGGCTTCCATCGCCACTGGTTTGGCACAATCGCTAGTGTTGTTGTTCCTCTCCCAAGCTCGACGGCAACCCAGCCTCGCGTACTCGCGGCTCCACTGAGCCAATCCTCTCAGAATGTTATCCACGTGGCAAACAATACTTTTGATTTTTTGTCCCTACGTCTTGATTACACTACCAACTAAAATATAATCGAAATAAGTTTTTTTTTATCGATCGATTTGAAATCTGCCTCTCATTCCGTATCAGAAAAATAATTGGAATTTTAATTTTCTTTTTCCTTTTCCTTTTCCGTAATCTTTTTCTTTCTTGCTAATTATGAACTTGTTTTCTCGCTTAAGAACATACTTTTTTGTGACAATCCAATTTGATTATCCCCTTGGTAGACATTTTAGTTTATTTGATGTTATTAGAAAGAGTCTAATCCTCAAAAGAGAGCAGACAAAAGAATCAATGCACAAATAGGAGCTTGGGAAAACATCATAAGCCATAGGGAATTGAAATATAATTTTATTTCCAATGACTTCAGGGTATAATTCGTTATACCTAAATTTCCAATATTTAGTGTTGGTTGATGTGACCTTACGAGCCCAGGCCTAAAACTCCTATCAAGAGAAAAGAAAATAGATATTCTGCAGTGGAGAAAATGAAATTTTGTGGCAAAAAATAGATGTGTAAAGTAAAAATAATTGAATCCGAGTCACTAGTATATCTAGTGGAAGCGACAGTGCTTATTGTCCATGTCCACTGTAGATAGATAGACGGAGTTAATAGTAATTAATTTGCAACCCTAACTAACTATATGTCGCCATATCTGACATTTTTTTTGAGTTAATTATGCTTTGGTAACCTGTAGTTTCTAACATATTTTTATATTAATTCTCATTTTTTAAAAGTTGATATTTAGCCCCTACATTTTGTGAATCATAACTATATGAACTTAAACTAAATCGATCTTACCAAAGACTTGATTTTGCCCAGACTTTTGACTAATTTTGCTGAGAGAGAATAAGAGAGAGATAAGAATGGCCAAAGCAAATGTATATATATTTTTGCTTAGATGAGCCAAAAGGTTAGCTTCACACCTCAAAAACTAACAAACAGAAATAGTAGGGAGTCACAACCAGCCCCCGCTGTTCCCTTAAAATCCCTCGCACCCTAGCAAGGACATCAGCCGTCGAAATCACCTGCTAGGAACCCAGAGAAAAGAGACCCCCCCCCCCCCCCCCCCCCTAAACTCAAAACCTTCCTCAAGATGGGTTCTAGAGCTGAAATCCAGGTTGATGATGAACACTATGCACCTTGAGTCAGACTCTACCAAAACATTGACTCCCCCTCTCAACTGAACCGCCTGAAGACCCAACAAGACCACATGAAGCTCGACCTCCTCAACGTACGACGTCGTCACCCGGTCCAACATAGACCAGCGAACACTCCCATTCACCTCCAAACACACCATACCCACACATGCGTAAAGATTACCAGGTGCCCAAGCTGCATCAACTTGAAGAACAGTACCCGGACATGAACACCTCCCATCAATTTCGTGTGACCCATTTAGTGACCAACCTTTAGACTTCTAGAACTCCCTAGGCTGCCTCAACACTCGCCTTGCCACTGCCTCAACACCCAACAGACCCCCCCCAAACATCAATTCGTTCTTCTGCTTCCACAAAATCCACAAACCATATCCAACAACTAATTTTACCCACCTATTATCCAAGCACGCCGACGAGCCGGAGAAAATTTCCAAAAGCGTATCCAAACTCCAACCAGTACAAGGTTGCAGGGATGTAAACTCCAAACATGCATTGCAAAACCACATTCCACAAATAGATGAGTTAGAGACTCAATCTCCTCACACTCACTTAGACACCTTCGATCATAAGCACCACAGTAGATGCCAAGGATCTCCCTTGTCGGAATTTTCCTATGAATCAGTTTCCATAGAAATTGCTACACTCGGGGCCCGACGGGTGCGTTCCAAACATTCATCCATACTACCGGCAAAATAGGGGAAGCCGTCTCAATCTCCCGCGAAGACAACCTAAAATACGCCAAGAATGAGTCCACCTTCCCTTCAGCCCCAAAAGCCCATATCCTGTTGTTTTCTCCCATATTTGGATCAATTAAAGTATCAAGGACCACCCTCGCAAGCTCTGGATGAAAAGCCTCGTGGACCTTCTTTTCATACCAAGAAGCTCCTTCTACCAAGTCACCAACAACATCCTCCTATACACCAAAGAGCCCATGAGAATAGAGAAAAGGATGCTCGCCACACCACCAATCCCAGAGCACATCAATCTCACTACCCGTCGTCGCGCGTGAATACAACACCCCTTCTAAGATCCTTTCCTGCCATACAGATTGCCTTCCAAAAACACGAAGACACCACTGGCTCTACCGTCGAAGGCAGCAACCTCTCACCTATACTTATCCTTAACCATAGCCGACTATATAGATAAGCTCCCCTCCAAGAAACTCGCAGCACACCGCATATGCAATGCTCACTGGCACCTCTCTAACCTCCCGACACCCAAGCCACCGTGCTCCACTAGTGAGCAAACCATACTCCAGCCCACCCTTGACAAAGTCCCAGACCCTCCCCACATAAAACTCCGGCAAACTATCTCAAACCTCCTAAGAACCGCTGTCGGCACAACTGTCACCATCATGAGATTCAAAGGGAGAGCCTGTAACACAAACTTGACAAAAACCACCCTCCCAGCCTCCGCAAGTTGCGAAGCCCGCCCTCCGCAAGGAGCAAAGCTCTCCACGACAAAACCTACACCACCAGTTTGTCAATAAGATCATCGAAGTCAACTGCCTGTGTCGCTCTTCCACTAATGGGGATTCACAAATAGGTCCAAACCCGTTGAACTTCCACCATACCCAACATCTTGTAGACCGTGAGCCTCCTATCATGTGGTACCACCTTTGGAAATAGAATGCTACTCTTGGTGCAATTAGTACCCAACCCACTAAAGGCCTTAAAAAAAAAGATGAGTCTGCTTCAATCTTTGCGCTTCCAACACCGTCGCCTCAGTAGCAAATAAACAATCATCAGTGTAGAATAGGTGTGAAAACCTCCCACTCAATTGCATGAGCTAGATTCCAAATAAGTCGACACCTTGCCTCTTAACTAGTCGAGAAAGGACCTCCTGCACTAAGAAAAAACAAGGAGAGAGGGGGTCGCCATGACTCGCATCCTACTAGGAAAGATGCGCCCATTGACCCTCTCGTTAACGATTATGTCCATGCGTGCTGAGGAGACACATGACATGACCCACTCAATCCAATTCTCTGAGAATCCCACCCTCCACATAATAACCTCTAATGCCGCCCACCTCACGTTATCATAGGCTGACTACAATTCAACCTTAGCAATCATTGCCGCCCGAGACTTTGGCGTGACCTCCATAGAGTGCATCAGTTCATGAGCAGCCATAATATTATCCTGTATCGACCTTTCCGGCATGAACGTGGACTGTTCCATGCCGATTAAGTCCCCCAACACCTCCCTCATACGACAAACAATGTAGATGTGATGACTTTATATCCGACGTTACATAGGTCTGTAAGCCGAAAGTCCTTCACCTTCCTAAGATTAACACACTTGGGAATAAGAGATATAAACATTTCATACCAACATGGTGGAAGCGTCGAAGTCCGGAAAACATTGTGTACAATTTTAGCGAATTTCCAACCAACCATCTCCCAATTGCAAATAGAGAACTCTGCTAGAATCCCGTTCGGCCCCGGCACCTTCGTGCGCGTGAATAACTAGAAGTTTGATCTCTTCCAATGTCACAGCCCTTACCAATGATTCCCCTTGAGCTTGACTAAGCATAGGAAGTACTGGCAGCCCTTCAGCACAGATTCGGCCCTTCTCCTTTTAGAGATATGAGTAATAAGTCAGCAAAACCTAAGCAATAGTAGCAGTATTTGAAACCGCAGTGCTGTCGTCACAAACCAGGTCCCGGACTTTGGATCGATGCCCGCACGAGGAAACAAGCTTATGGAAGAACTTGAAAATTCTATCGAAATAAGTTTTTTTTTATTGATCGATTTGAAATCTGCCTCTCATTCCGTATCAGAAAAATAATTGGAGTTTTAATTTTCTTTTTCCTTTTCCGTAATCTCTTTCTTTCCTGCTAATTATGAACTTGTTTTCTCGCTTAAGAAGATACATTTTTGTGACAATCCGATTTGATTACCCCCTTGGTAGACATTTTAGTTTATTTGATGTTATTAGAAAGAGTCTAATCCTCAAAAGAGAGCAGACAAAAGAATCAATGCACAAATAGGAGCTTGGGAAAACAGCATAAGCCATAGGGAATTGAAATATAATTTTATTTCCAATGACTTCAGGGTATAATTGGTTATACCTAAATTTCCAATATTTAGTGTTGGTTGATGTGACCTTACGAGCCCAGGCCTAAAACTCCTATCAAGAGAAAAGAAAATAGATATTCTGCAGTGGAGAAAATGAAATTTTGTGGCAAAAAATAGATGTGTAAAGTAAAAATAATTGAATCCGAGTCAATAGTATATCTAGTGGAAGCGACAGAGCTTATTGTCCATGTCCACTGTAGATGGATAGACGGAGTTAATAGTAATTAATTTGCAACCCTAACTAACTATATGTCGCCATATCTGACATTTTTTTTGGGTTAATTATGCTTTAGTAACATGTAGTTTCTAACATATTTTTATATTGACTCTCATTTTTTAAAAATTGATATTTAGCCCCTACATTTTTTGAATCATAACTATATGAGCTTAAACCAAATCGATCTTACCAAAGACTTGATTTTGCCCAGACTTTTCACCAATTTTGCTGAGAGAGAACAAGAGAGAGATAAGGATGGCCAAAGCAAATATATATATATTTTTTGCTTAGATGAGCCAAAAGGCTAGCTTCACACCTAAAAAACTAACAAACAGAAATAGTAGGGAGTCACAACCAGCCCCCACTGTTCCCTTAAAATCCCTCGCACCCTAGCAAGGACATCGGCCGTCGAAATCACCTGCTAGGAACCCTGGCAAAAGAGCCCCCCCCCCCCCCCCCCCCCCCCCAAACTCCAAACCTTCCTCAAGATGGGTTCTTGAGCTGAAATCCAGGTTAAGGATGAACACTATGCACCTTGAGTCAGACTCCACCAAAACATTGACTCCCCCTCTCAACTGAACCGCCTGAAGACCCAACAAGACCGCATGAAGCTCGACCTCCTCAACGTACGACGTCGTCACCCGGTCCAACATAGACCAGCGAACACTCCCATTCACCTCCAAACACACCATACCCGCACATGCGTAAAGATTACCAAGTACCCAAGCTGCATCAACTTGAAGAACAGTACCCGGACATGAACGCCTCCCATCAATTTCGTGTGACCCATTGAGTGACCAACCTTTAGACTTCTACAACTCCCTAGACTGCCGCAACACTCACCTCACCACTGCCTCAACACCCAACAGATCCCCCCCAAACATCAATTCTATCTTCTGCTTCCACAAAATCCACAAACCATATCCAACAACTATTTTTACCCACCTATTATCCAACCACACCGACGAGCTGGAGAAAATTTCCAAAAGCGTATTGATGTCGCTCAAATGTGTCACACACAGCGGTCGCGGTGCAGTACAGCATATGAGAGGTCGAACCCACAGAGAGACAAGTATGAAAGATCCAGAAATACAGATAACAATATATCGAAAACAATCAAGAGCGTAAAAGTTAAGAAAGTAGATAAAAGATATAATGATAAGATAAAGTGAACGAAAGAAATCAGGATTTTGATAAGGCTAGGCATCGGGAATCACTTCACTCGGATTTAGGTTCTTCTCTTCTCAATGGTTCATATGTTACTCAGTTAAGGGATTCACATCCCAATCACCTTAACCGGAAGATATGGAATTATGAATCTAACAAAATATATAAATGTCTCTTCCTACCATTGATTCTTCCTTATTATAGTTCTAACTTCATCCAACCCAAACCTAAGAATACACGATACCGGCTGTCACTACAGGCAACGCGCAACAAAAGTTCATCGGGACAAAGCCCTAACTCTATCTAACCGGATCTCTAAGAATACACAATACCAACTCTCACAATCGGCAATACATAGCAAAGATTCCTCGGGATAGAGCCCCAACCTTGTCTTACCAGATCCTAAGAATACACAATACCAGCTGTCACTACGGGCAATGCATAGCAAAGGTCTCGTGAGACTCGGTAGGAGAATCAAAAGAGATAACTATGGGATTATAAGATCATGAAAGAAGCATGACTGGATTCATAATATTAATCATCCACATAGAAATCTATAATCTGAAAATAATCTTTGAAGATCTAATACATAGAAAAGAGTTTAACAATAAAGGTTAAAACTATGAACCATCGTTGGAGAAGAAGCCCTAGTCCTCGCTAGATCATCCGTCCGCCATGCCCGTGGATTATTCGGCCATGGATGGAGATTCCTTCATCTTCTTCCTTTGGAAAACGTCCAGAAAAGAGCCTCCAAAAACGTCCAAGAACTCCCCCTTTTCATTAACCCTAAGTTTTCTATTTATAGCCCCAAAGTCTCTCCATCCTCGGATTAGATCTAAACCGTTGATTTTCTTCACTGGGAAAGTAGGATCGATCCTTCTCTAGGTGTAGGATCGATCGGACTCATCAAAATCTTCAATTTCTGGCTACGCCCGAGTCGGATCGATCGGAGTATGGGTGTCGGATCGATTGGACTCAGTAGGATGGATGGAGGGATCGATCGGACTGTGTACAACTGAAAAATATGCGTTCTGTCATGTTTCTGCATAGTCGGATCGATCGGACTATGGGTGTCGGATCGATCGGACTCAGTAGGATGGATGGAGGGATCGATCGGACTGTGTACAGCTGAAAAATATGCGTTCTATCAGGCTTCTGCATAGTCGGATCGATCGGACTCTAGGTGTCGAATCGATCGGACTTTCCAGCGTATTTACTATTTTGTCATCCAGACTGCGCCATTGGTACTAAAATTGCCGTAACTTCCTCTAGAAAACTCAGAATCACGAATCGTAAAATTCTCCAGAATCTAGACTTCAAGAGTTTTCAACCATATATGGCACATCATCTGGTTCTTCATGAGCAGGTACAGTTTAATTTTTGAAGTTGATCCATATACTCTTTTCAGCTTCTTTTAGCTCCAATTTCCTGCATTTTCCAAACAACTATGTGAAGCAACATATAGATATAAAAATAGTAGTAAAGATGTTGATTAAGGATAATAATCTAGAAATTGAGATGGTTATAAGGTTGTTCAGAGTGCACTTTCATGCACTCATCACGTATCCAAACTCCAGCCAGTACAAGGTTGCAGGGATGTAAACTCCAAACATGCATTGCAAAACCACACTCCATAAATAGATGAGTTAGAGACTCAATCTCCTCACACTCACTTAGACACCATCGATCATAAGCACCACAGTAGATGCCAAGGATCTCCCTTGTCTGGATGAAAAGCCTGGTGGACCTTCTTCTCATACCAAGAAGCTCCTTCTACCAAGTCACCAACAACATCCTCCTATACACAAAAGAGCCCATGAGAATAGACAAGAGGATGCTCACCACACCACCAATCCCAGAGCACATCAATCTTACTACCCGTCGTCAGCGTGAATACAACACCCCCTTCTAAGATCCTTTCCTGCCATACAGATTGCCTTCCAAAACACACGAAGACACCACTGGCTCTACCGTCGAAGGCAACAACCTCTCACCTATACTTATCCTTAACCATAGCCGACTATATAGATAAGTTCCCCTCCAAGAAACTCGCAGCACACCGCATATGCAATGCTCACTGGCACCTCTCTAACCTCCCGACACCCAAGCCACCGTGGTCCACTAGTGAGTAAACCATACTCCAGCCCACCCTTGAAAAAGTCCCAGACACTCCCCACATAAAACTCCCGCAAACTATCTCAAACCTCCTAAGAACCGCCGCCGGCACAACTGTCACCATCATGAGATTCAAATGGAGAGTCTGCAAAACAAACTTGACAAGAACCACCCTCCCGCCCTCCGCAAGGAGCAAAGCTCTCCACGACAAAACCTGCACCACCAGTTTGTCAATAAGATCATCGAAGTCAACTGCCTGTGTCTCTCTTCCACTAATGGGGATTCACAAATAGGTCCAAACCCGTTGAACTTCCACCATACCCAACATATTGTAGACCGTGAGCCTCCTATCAGGTGGTACCACCTTTGGAAATAGAATGCTACTCTTGGTGCAATTAGTATCTAACCCACTAAAGGCCTTAAAAAAAAGAAGAGTCTGCTTCAATCTTTGCGCTTCCAACACCGTCGCCTTGGTAGCAAATAAACAGTCATCAGTGTAGAATAGGTGTGAAAACCTCCCACTCAATTGCCTGAGCTAGATTCCAAATAAGTCGACACCTTGCCTCTTAACTAGCTGAGAAAGGACCTCCTGCACTAAGAAAAAACAAGGAGAGAGGGGGTCGCCATGACTTGCACCCTACTAGGAAAGATGCGCCCATTGACCCTTTTGTTAACGATTAAGTCCATGCGTGCTAAGGAGACACATGACATGACCCACCCAATCCAACTCTCTGAGAATCCCACCCTCCACATAATAACCTCTAATACCGCCCACCTCACGCTATCATAGGCTGACTACAAGTGAACCTTAGCAATCATTGCTGCCCGAGACTTTGGCGCGACCTCCATAGAGTGCATCAGTTCATGAGCAGTCATAATATTATCCTGTATCGACCTATCCGACATGAACATGGACTGTTCCATGCCGATTAAGTCCCCCAGCATCTCCCTCATACGACAAACAATGTAGACGTGATGACTTTATATCCGACGTTGCATAGGTCTGTAAGCCGAAAGTCCTTCACCTTCCTAAGATTAACACACTTGGGAATAAGAGATATAAACATTTCATACCAACATGGAGGAAGCGTCGAAGTCCGGAAAACATTGTGTACAATTTTAGCGAATTTCCAACCAAACATCTTCCAATTGCAAATAAAGAACTTTGCTAGAATCCCGTTCGGCCCCGACACCTTCGTGCGCATGACAAGAACCAGAAGTTTGATCTCTTCCGATGTCACATTCCTTACCAATGATTTCCCTTGAACTTGACTAAGCATAGGAAGTACCGGCAGCCCATCAGCACAGATTCGGCCCTTCTCCTTTTAGAGATATGAGTAATAAGCCAGCAAAACCTAAGCAATAGCGGCAGTATTTGAAACCACGGTGCTGTCGTCACAAACCAGCTCCCGGAATTTGGATCGATGCCCGGACGAGGAAACAAGCTTATGGAAGAACTTGGAAATTGTATCTCCTGCAACCACCTAGTCTCACCTCATTCCTTGTGCCACCGCTTTCTCCTGGAGCACCACCACAGCAGCATGTCGGTGCTCAAGGGACCGCAACTCTATCTCCTTCTACCGAGATATGTCTACGCTGCTCCTCCACTGAGTACATCCAGATGATGCACTCATTAAGGACACCTCCTGTACTAAAAATATCACCCCACTCCCCGGAAGCCCATTTGTAACGCCCCGGCCCTCCACTGGGCCCCGACCCGCAGGCTCCCGGTCCGATCAGGATCCACCCGAGGGCCCCAACCGACACAATATTGTCTGCTTTTGGCTCACCGCCGAAAACCGGACTACCCCTCCCAACTTCCCAGGAGGTCACCCATCGCTCCAATGCTTAACGTTGGAGTTTTCTGACGGATCACTGCCATCACGGCTTTAAAACGCGTTGGAGCGATGGGTGACCTCCTGGGAAGTTGGGAGGGGTAGCCCGGTTTTCGACGGTGAGGCAAAAGCGGACAATATTGTGTCGGATGGGGCCCTCGGGTGGATCCTGTTTGGACCGGGAGCTCGCGGGCCGGGGCCCAGTGGAGGGCTGGGGCGTTACACCATTGCTTCAAGTAAACGTGGCTATGATATAGCCACCATCCATCAATTGATTACCTATAATGAAATCCAAAAAGTCAGGAACAGAGGAAGTGATAGCAAAGGATCTCCCACCCAGCTTCTCATGTGGAGCAATAACAACATTAAATTCATCAAAAGTTTGGTCAAAATGAAGTTTTTTGGTTAAATCAATCCGGTTCAGGGATCACATACAAACGATTCACGAAATATAGAGTCTCAATGTGAACTTTTAAAAAATGAGGCCCGCATAAAAAATTGTGAGGACCCTTTTTCTTTTGACCAATACTTTTAATCTTAGCATAGATAGCCTGCAAAGGAGGTTCTTAATAAAAAAAGTATGAAATCAACTGTGAGGACCTATTCCTCTAACCTGGCTCGACCGGTAGGTTGAGGGCCGTTTCTTCTTGGGTTGGTTCTGCGTCGGGTACGATCGGGTGATTGTATGGCTATTTTTGACTCAGGGGTAATTTGGTAAAGTTGCTCCCTAGCTGTCGGTTTCATACCCACGTTGCACACACTACCTTGGATTGATATATGTAATTGATAATGACCTTACGGGTGCTTCCGATTGGAAAATCGGAGCTCGATCGGGAAAGATCGAATCGGACGGCCGAGATCGGTTCTGATCTCTATAAATAGCCCTTCTTTTCTCTCTCTTCTCTTTCTTTCCCTTCTGTCCTCTCTCTCTCTCCTCGTGGGCTGCCGGCTAGAGCTTGGGTTGTGGCTTTTTAGAGCGGATCCGCGTGGATCGGAGGCGAGGGATTCATAGATCGCTTGCTTGTTGCTATATGTAGGTGTTTCTACCCAATTTTGGTGAATTGGTAACCCTAGGATCTCTTTTATTTGATTTGTGGCTATTGTGTTTGTTGTAATGCCTTTCTTTTCTGTAACCCTATGAAGTTTGATTTCTTAGTGTCATTAGATCCCCCACATCCAATTGCACACCTCAGCCAAGTTTTGTTTGATTTCGATACTTTTTGATAGATCGAATCTAAGAAATTGGATTCCAATCACTATTCATGTATGTTGTCGGCGCAAGAAGGATCGATCTTCATCTTCTTGTTGCCACGTCGGTTGCCGACTTTGAAGGATAAATTTTCGCGGTAGGGAAGATCGATCGTTCATATGTTGGTGTTCTGTCCCCTCTAAGGAAGATTGATCTTCCCTTGTGTGAAGATGGATCTCTTCCTTTGACAGAGGGAGCACTTGGGGATGAAGATCGATCTCTCCTTTACCAGATAAAACCCTAGTTTGAGAATGATCGATCTTCATGGTATGAAGATCGATCTCTTCCTTCCCAGACAGAGGACTTTCTTAAGGATGATCGATCTTCTCTTGGGTGAAGATCGATCTTCTCTTGGGTGAAGATCGATCTTCTCTTGGGTGAAGATCGATCTCCACCATAAGGCAGAGAGCACTCAAGTACAAGATCGATCTTCTTAGATAAGAATATCGATCTTATATATGTTGTTTGGTATTGTTTCTTCAGATTTCAACTGTTTTGATTTCTTTCGTTCTGAACTTCTCCTACACCTTTCCCGATGATGTTTATTGTTTATTATAATATTTTCATCTGGACTTCGACGGGTTTATCCTCGGATTACGCTATGAGTTGGGTTTCAGATCAATTTACCGATTTCTACTGACTTTCAAGCAGTTTTCCCTACAAGCATGTTATATATATATACTAGTGAATGTCTGTGCCTATGACACAGATATTTAGAGTTTCTTTCAAAACATTTTGACAGAACCTCCCCTGTGCCGAGGGCTAAATTAGACAGTCAAACAAAATTCCTCAAATACAAAAAATTAAAGCTATAAAAGGGGGCGAACATTCTCCCCGGGGCAAACCTTGTCCCCACAAACCCCACATACCATAACTGCAGCAATTCATATAGCTATCATGAAGAAGACGAATAAAAAACTATTACATTCAATTACATTCATGAAGCTACTTATCACGATGGAGAAATCACCATTAAAAAACTATTACATTCAATTACATTCATAAAGCTACTTATCGCGATCGAGAAACCCCACAAACCTTGTCCCCACAAACCCCACACCGATTATTTTCTGCAGATAAAAATTCGACTTCCGTCGTTATGCATTCGTTTGGATTTGAAGGATCCATCGTCACCGGAGTTATTCCATGCATAGAATAATCCACCTGATTAGGTGTTTGTGGAATGCTAGTGGACGATGTCCCAGAGGCTCAGACATCGATTACTTGCTTGAGTGCATGTTAAGAAGATCCAACACATGCTCCTAATTTCTCATGTTTTCGCCGTGCACGTTGTGCCAAATGCATATTTGAAATACCAGTGGATGAAGTTCCCAAGGCTTGTACAACCATTGCTCGCTTTGGCCCGGGTTCAAAAAATCCAACACATCCTCCTGATTTCTCACGTTCTCGCCATGCACGCTGTGTCAGTTGCTTATTTAAACATCTAGCTTTATCTTGTTGATTTTTTTTCCCATTCTCGTCACGCACGTTGAGCTAACGTGGCTTTTGATGGCTTATTATTATTAACAATACAAACATTCATAATAAATTTAGCACATTTCATAAGCCAAAATAAAATTGAGTAAAATGTGACATAAAATAGATCATATTAAATAAATACTGTAGTAAAAGACAAAAAACCAACATTCACATGGAAATGACTTACTATGCCAATGATAATTAGTTGATCATTATCATCATCAGCCATTTGGGTGGATCTACCAAAGGAAAAGATACAATCAATGATAACAGCCTGTCTACCTTGGATTTCTTCAGCTAAAAATGCCCATGGCACAAAAGCTATTGGCTTTACATGCAATACATATAGAAGTTAAAGCCTTAGTTGTTGGCCAATCATATAGTCATGCATGTGCCTACGACACGGACACTCGTGTAATGCCCACGCCTAAGATAGGGATATTTAGGGTTTCTTTTTCTCAAAATTTTGAAAAACCTCCCCTGTACCGAGGGCTAAATGAGATAATTCTACAACATTTTTCAAATACAGAAATTAAATCACTATAAAATAGGCGAACATTGTCCCTGGTGCAAACATTGCCCCCACAAACTACACAAACAGTTCCAAAATTACCATGGTGCCCACAAACCACAGTTTCAAAGAAAATAAAAAATAAAGAGATTCTTATTTCACTTAATACAATCACTTGTCCATAGCTCTTGTATCAATCGAGAGAAATGAAGCAATGGAAACATGATAGCCACAATGATATATGTTTTCCAATTAGAATCATTTATAACCATAACAAAAGCCATGACTTCGATTTCTATACATTATGTATTATTAACATAGTGGCCATAGCAATACGAAGCAATGGAAACATGCTCTTGCAGCTCACATGATTACCACGTAGAAATCCATGTCTAGCACTCATTATTATTATTATTATTATTATTATTATTATTATTGTAAGAGGGTAAACCCCTAGAATTGAAAGAAAAGATGTTAGCTGGAACAAATACATAAACATAGAGGAAAAATAAGTGGTCATGGAAAATTGAAGAGAAACTAAAGCTAATAGCAGAAATCAGGTAGATCAAAAAGACTAAAGCTTTAGATAAAAGAAACCTAAAGTAGATCAAAAAGGACTTTCAGAAACTGTTCTACAGCTTTAGATCAAATACAAAAATTAATTGAAGAAAGAAAAAGATTGAACTGATCTGATCACCGAATTGACATAGGAGATAAAGAAAGAAGAAGAAAAGACACGCCTGTCAGATGTTAATTGAAGAACTGGCTGATAGAGAAGGTTGAAGTTATATATAATAGTCTAACAATTGATATTCCAAGCAATATTAACATCCAACAATTCGAGAAAAAAATAGCAGATTAGGAGATAATAGCTGGGTTTATCAGATAAGATGATGTCTTTACCATGGAGATGGTTTAGCTCATTCCTAACTCTAGAAGAGCTGATGGTCATCAAATCCCCCATGAGCTTGCTGGAGCTCTAAACCATAGAGTAGTAGTAGCAGCTTATATGACTCACTCAGTGATACTACTTCATATATCATGATAGTATGTGCCAGGTTATCAGGTATAGTTGTATTTGAACCAACTAATGAGAAGTGAGAACCCTATATCTACTTACCACAATCAAAGTATGCAATTTGGTATATGAACCAAAACTTTCACTTTATCTTCAATCCCATTCCTTTTGATAGTGGAGGAAGAGGCGGCCCCGATGCAGAGAGGAGGCAATAGGGAAGAAGGACCGACATCTTGGGTGACCTCTCCGACGTCGGAGAAGAAACTAAGACTTGCCGTCGATCAAGTCGCAACCGAACTTCACTGCCACAGTCGTCGTCCTTTCCCCCACCGCCCGATACCTCCTGGAGAGACAAAACAACCGGCCAGAGTTTAGAGGCAAATGAAGAAGAGCCAAGAAGCAAGAAGCAGATGAAGGAAAACAGAGCAGAGAAAAAAGAAACGAAGAAAGGAAGCAAAAAAGAAGAAACCAAAAAAAAAGAAGAGCAGAAGAAACAAAGGAAGATGAAAGCGAAAAATAAAGGAGAAGGAAGATGGAAGGGGAGGGAGCTGCTTACCCTCGCCTGACTTGCGCTGGGCCCCTTCTTCTTCCCCATCGGTGACGTTGCCCAAAGCCCCCGACGGTTCTTCTTCTTCTCTACCAAAGAACTCGACGGAGAGGGTGCTGAAAGAGGAAAAAAAGAGAGAGAAGGAAAAGGAAGAGGAGAAGAGAAGACGTTGCGATGCATACCTTCACTGCCGCCGGCCTTTCTCCTCCCCCGTCAACTTTCTTCCCTCCACCGCCGATCCCTCTCTCACCCTCCACCCATCGGCTGGAGCTACTTTCTCCCCACTACCACTACTTTCGCTACTGTCAAGCCCTCGATGGTTTTTCCCTTCTCTTCACAGACCAGGACTCATGGAGAAAGGTCCCGAAAGAAACGGAGAAAAAGAAGAGAGCAGAGGAAAGAGGAAAGAGGAAAGAGGTCGGTCCTTACCTGAGCATGGCTCATCGTCTCCGCGCCGAACTTCATCGTCGTCGCCCCAAGCTGCTCACGGATCCCTATTGCTTCCCTCCTCCACCGCCCCCGCATGGGGTGATGATGTGCTTCGCGTAGCCGACGGTGGGTTGGGCGTGGGCGACGGCGGGTTGGGCGAGGCCCACCCGCCGTCGCCCAACCCGCCGTCGAGCGGCTCCTCTCCTCTCTGGTTCGGCGAGGCCGATGGGGTTGGGTAGGCAGCTCGGATGGGATGGCGAGGTCGACGGTGTAGGGCGTAGAGAAGGGAGAGTGAGAGTGAGAGTGAGAGAGGGAGATGGGAGATGAGTGGAGGGGGATGGCATTCTTTAGCCCCCCCCGCTCTCTCTCTCTCTCTCTCTTCAAAAATTTGTGGGAGTTTGGTGGAAATTTTGGGCGGGAATCCAAATTTTGGTGCAAGAATCTTGATGTTGTTGATGGACTCTGGACCGTTGGATGTATTTGGAGATAAATCTTAACCGTTCTTTATGGCGTATAGTTGAGACATTTCAAAAACCGCTCTTCCTTATATAATATCTATATATATACATAGTTTGTGATTGCCTTACTGCTTTATGGTTAACTAAGGGGGTGATGACTCCCAGAAATGTTTACTATAAGTGGGCCGCTGGTGTGCCCTTTTCTGTTTTGAATATAGCCCAACTGATTGTCGGCGTGTGCCAGGGGCAGTAGTGTAGAATGAATAATTATATTGGTTGTGGTTAGCCAGGGTTGCATCCCCATTGTAGCAATTTCGGTTGACGGCTGTGGACGCTGTTAAAAGGCTAGAATTGGCTTTGTTGCTTTGTTGTTGTGCTTGTGGACCAGTTATTCGCAGGTAATCGTGGAACCTTAGCCTGTCATGTGCCAGGGTGCACTAAAGGCTATTGTATACCTATGTTAACTTTGTTGTGTTAGTTAGTTCTTATTTGCTTTAGACCCTTTCTATGCTCACCCTGTGTTGACATGTCCCTCTACTCCTGGGTAGACCGTCTGGGTCGGGCCCATGGCTCGTTTACTTGTTTCGCGTCGAGTGTATGATCCGGTGGATCGTTTTGTTTTGTGGGCCATAAGGGCAATTCGGTAAATTGCGCCTTGTCGGTTTGTTTTACACCCACATGTGCATACACTGACCGTGTTTGTGTCAATGTTTGATTAGAATGGTTATGTGGACCCGGGATCAGAAGATCCGGGCTTGGGCTTGTGTTCTAGCCCATGTCTAGCTTTCTGCATGGAAATGATCGATCTTTCCTTGCTAGAAGATCGATTATTTAATGCCAAGAAGTCAAAGTGCTTCATCATGAAGGATCGATCATTCATAAGGCGGTTCGTTCGTCCGTTTATAAAACGGACGCCACTGCCTTCTTCAATCCCTTTTGAAATCCGTTATTCTTGGGCTCAAATCCGGCGAGATTTGGAGGAGATTAAGGACGATCCTAGGTTCAGCAACCCGGATTTGCAGCTTCTCTAGTCTAGGTAGGGATCCTACCGACATAGAAATCCAGTTTTTGAAAGCTTTGGGTTTGCTCACGATCTTTTGAGTAGATCTACTTGTATGTATGTTAGTTTTCAGTGCAAGTACCGGTTTTGGACTCGTGGTTCTTCGTACTACTAGATCCCAGGGTTTTGTGGGGTTTGGTAGAGTTTTCTGACTGTATTTCTTTCTCTGATTCGCCGGAGAACCCATCAAGATCGATCATTCTTGCAAAATGATCAATCATTCTTGGGACGTCATGCCTGGCCTGTGCATGATCGATCATCTGGTGAAGAAGATCGATCATTTTCTTGGCTGGCATAGACGGGGTCCTTGGTCACGAAGATGATTAATCATCCGGGAGGGATGATCGATCATTTTTGGCTTGACCGGGATGGAACTTCCCGTTCACTAAGAAGATCGATGATTTCTTGGAAATGATCGATCATTTTGGTGGCAGGGAGGTGTTTTCATCGGTTCTTGCCCACGGGGCTTTGCATGCACAAGTTTTCTTTATCACTTTATACCTTGTACATATGGTTAATCATGTTAGCCCCATATTGAGGGGTAGTGGTGAACCGGGAGAGTAATGACTCTCGGGATGTGTAGAAGAAAATGGTGAACTGGGAGAGTAATGACTCCTGGGATGTGTACAATAAACAGGCTGCTAGCCCTACTGCTTTCCTTAGCCTCGTATGCTAGCGTGTGCCGAGGGCATAGTTATGTTGTATTGATAGCCGTATTTGTTGGGGTTGTTTCCCGTTGCATGGTTTTACTCTGTGAGCTAGCTGGCAGTTGGTAGTGACACGCGGTGGGGTTAGGGGGCCCTGTGATACACTTAGGCTTTGCTTGAGGGTGACACTGTTGTGTTCCCACCTCCTTTGTGTGAGTCGTAGTGTAGTTTCCCTGCTGAGCTTAGTTGCTCATTCCTACCTGGGTTGCGTTTTTCAGGTGCAAGCGTCAGCTCCTCTTTTATGGCCCCTACTGGGCAGCTGTTTGGCGGCACAACGACGTTTGACTGTGTCTGAGGAGTGGTGATCATCAGGTAAACCCTTTTTGTTATAGTTAGCCTCTTACGGGAGTGTGAATGTATAATTTTCCCTCTCTTCGAGGAATTTGAGACATAAGTCTATATTTGTATCTTATTCAGTTGAGGTTTCTTTATTATATGTTTAAAAGAGGGTGCTTGCAGGATTGCTCAGGGAAACCAGTATATTAGAGGGAACCCTCACCAAATTTTTCCACATTTAGTTCGGTTTCGGTTCACGATCCCCGCCCTGGTTGGGCTTTTGTGGGTCAGGACGCGACACACCCTTTGGCAAGCTATATGCTTTGCCTAGCCTTGTATTCTTGATGTCATCCTGTTGCATACTTATATCTTTTTATTTGTGCCTGAGCATTGCATGGATCTTGTTTGCATTAGAGCATAAGATTAGGGCGTGGGTGAATAGGTTGTTCGCCGATCCGGGGCCCTCGGGTAGCTCGATTCTTGTTCTAGGACCGTTGCTGGGTAGCAAGGACTAGGGCGTGATTATAATGTGAAATCTCTGTATTCTTGAGGATGGGTCTAGTTGGCTACTATCTGTTTTTTGAGGTGTAGAGGTCGCCCAGAGTTCTCGTCTCATGCTCAGTATCCGTGTTAAGGGAAGTTACGTGCTGCCCTGGATCCTACCCCTTTGTTGTTCAACACTGGGCGCTTGGTTGTTGAGAGGGAAGGCTGTTGACAGTTAAGGTCACAGAGCGCGTGCCTTGAATAGACGGTAGACGTAACGTGAGTTTCCCTTAGAGATGAGACAGAACTCGGGACTTTGTGGTTTCCTTTCCTTGCTGTGCGACGTATAGTAGAGTAAAACCCTACAGAGCTTTGTTACTCACTCCTATCCGGGCTGTGTTTGCAGGTGCAGGCGTTGGCTCATCTTCAGTGGTTCCAGCTGGATCAGGTCTTGGCGGCGCGTCGACTTCCGGAGGCACTTGAGGTTGCAGTGGGACACATGTTGTACTTTTGATGGCTTTGTATATAGACATCCCTCGAGGATTGTTTTAAATGTATAATTTCCCTCTTTGGGAAGTTTCTGTTAAATCTGTATCTGATGTCTAGAATGTACAAATTTAATGTTATTGAAATAAAATTATGTTTCTTCTGATCTTGAGGTTAGATCTTTAGTAGCTTATCAGAATTGTTGTATTGCCACTGAAAGTCTTAAATTTGAAATTAGCTTTATTTTCCGCAATGTATCGTGTCGTATGAATGTGAATAGTGCATGTTCCCCGCTCACGTCCCGGCCCGGATAGGTTTTCTAGGTCGGGGCGTGACAATTTGATATCAGAGCAAGCTATAGGTCTCAGGGATAGGATTAGGCTTGCGATTGGGATAGTTCTAGGTCTAGAACATCCTTGCATGTTTGTTCTTGCTCTTGTGTTATGTGTTTTCACTTTCTTGATTGCTGTATGTTATGGTTTTTGATGGGAGTATTCTCGTGTTTCTGGTGCTCATGTAGATGGCAGGGCCGCATCACACCCCTCTTTTGACGGACCGAGTAACGTTGCATGATGAGCGCGCTGCCCGGAGGGCCGTGGAGGTCGAGGGACGCCAGTGCTAGGCTCCTACTCTAGTAGCAGAGACAACTTCAGTTGGTGGTAGCGGTGCGGAGGAAGTTTCCTTCCGCGGCAGGGAAGTCCTCCCTCCTGTTGCTAGGCGGTCGTTGGCGTCGGAGAATCTCGACTTCCAGCGGTTGGACCCTCCCAGGTTTAGCGACCGGAATGGGGATCCGGCAGCAGCTAACGAGTGGCTGGAGGAAGTCACTCGTGTGCTTGGCCTTCTGTTTGGCGAGGATGACCCTCTCCAGGTCAAACTCGCTGCGTTCCAGCTCAACGGGGATGCCTTGGACTCGTGGTGCACCGCTCAGGCCACCAGGGCAGGAGGAGAGAAGCCGTCATGGTCCGAGTTGTCGCGCCCCGGCCCAGAAAACCCATCCGGACCGGGACACGAGGGGGGGTTCCTACATCTACTAACAACAACTGGCGGAAACAGTTACAACAAGCAGTCAGAGGACAGAAGTAAATCTAACAACTCCTATTATTACAAAACTGTACAAAAAATAGAGTTACATTACGATTTACATAAACAGTCCTCAAGTACAAAAGATGTATAAACCTCAAAAAGTTACATCATCAATAGTCTCCTGAAAAGCACAACAGAAACCATCCTGGCCCTCAAACATGCCCTGACGTCGACGCGCCACCGCAGGACGAGCAACTAGGGCCCACCGTAGGAGAGCTGGTACCTGCACCTGCAAACGCCGCCCGGATAGGAGTGAGCACTAAGCTCAGTAGGGTTCTACTCTACGACACACACAAGGAAGGGGAAACTGTAACTGAGCTAACTCTGTGCCAAGTACTGAGGCCTGCCAAGGACCCCATAAATCCCTTCAATAACCCAAAGGGCACCTGTCCAAAGAACGTCCTCCGACATTCACTATTCAAGAGTGGACTTCCTCCGACAGTCCCTGATACAGGGTGGACATGACAATACCAGTAGGTGGGGGTGGCAATTCGGGTTCACGGGTCGGGTTCGGGTCAGGACCCGTCCTGACCCGTTTAATAAAAGTCAAACCCGAACCCAACCCGTTTATTAAACGGGTCAGGTTTATCAAACCCGAACCCAACCCGTTTATAAACGGGTCAACCCGACCCGACCCGTTTATTAAATGGGTCAGGACAGATCGAATCGGCCTGTTTAACTACAATCAAAATTCTTAACGTATCAAATTACAACTATATCAACTTACAACTATATCAAATTAAGGCCAGAACAAATTACGGTTAGAACAAATTACAACCATAGACAAGCAAGTAAATAAAATTACAACTAAATCAAATTACATCCTCATTACTTGCTTGTAAGCAAGTATATCAAATTACAACTAAATCAAATTAGAACCAGATCAAATTACATCCTCATTAACTTCAACACAAAGATTAGCAACGAGATTTGCATATGCCACTATAATTGTTTCACATGATCAAAATATAAACACTCTAGATTTGTCATTTTCAGCTGATGCAGATGCTCCATGCTCTTTGGTATCATCTATTTCAATACTGTCATCATCCTCAACAATCTCAACACAATCCATCTGTAGACTTCAAAATCACAAACAATATAAGTACCCTAGTGGTAGCATTAAAATTGTAAAAGTCCTAAGGAATTTAAGGAGAAGCTTGCAGCAGATGAGCTAACCAAGACCCAATAGCAGATAAACTTGCAGCAGAAGCAAATTGAAATTGAGAAACAAAAAATAAAAAAATAAAAATAGAAAATGAGAACATGAAATCGTTGGGGTTTGACAAAGAAATAGAGCAAAACAAACCAAGAACAAGATAGATACAAAGAAGGGCACATAGAACAACAAAGGTAGGAATCAGCAAACAACAACAACTGAACAAAAATTTAGCAGGAAAATACCAAGTGACCAAAGACAATAAATCTACAGAAGAGAAATGAAATGAATCTTTTTGAAACGAGAAAGGTACATAAAATTAGTGTTGGGAAAAATGACAAAAAGAGTGATGCAAGTGGTCTATCAAATGAAAGATAGAAAGAAATTTAGTAGGAAAACACAGTGAACAGGGAAAATAAATCCACGGAATAGCTGTAGTATTGAATCCTATTGAAAAATAAGAGAAAGATCACAGAAATAATGCTGAGAAAATGACAAACAGATTGATGTGGTTTGTTAGATTTGGATCAAGCGAAAGATATGGAACAACAAAGGTAGTAATCAGCAAAGGTTACCAAAATTTTGAACGAAAACACAAGTGAACAAAAAGAATAAATCTGCAGAAGCTAGAGTAGTAGTACTGGATCTTTTTGAAACAAGAGAGAAAGTTCATACAAATACTGCTGAGAAACCATGACAGAAATAGTGATGCTGTCTCCAGATTTGGATCACAAGAAAGATATAAAGAAGATCACATAGAACAAGTGATGTAGGACAAAACCCGGGCGACCCCGACCGTCGGACGGGCATAACTTTTGATCCGGGTGTCCGATCGGGGCTTGCGACCAGTCGAAACGACCGGGTCGACGAGCCCGTCATTTATCATCAGAGATCTTTGATCTCTCCATGACTGCTCATCAAATCGTTAAATTCCTTTTCCTTTTGGTCTAAATTTCAGTTTTAGTGAAAACTTTCCTTTTTAGGCAGTTTTATCGGTTTCTATTTTTGGCAACTTTCCTATTTTGAGTAGGATTTCTTTTAATTCCGGATTTTGGTATTTGGATTAGGATTTGATTGAGTCCATGTTTTAGTTGAGTTGGTCTTTCTTTAATCCTATAAAAGGAGGCCCTAGGGTTTGTAGAGGGAGTTTTTTGGATGAATAAAAATTGAGTTAGTTTTCTCCTCTTGAGAATTCTGATTTTCTCTCCCATAGAGAGTTTGGTTGTCTCTCCCATAGAGAGGTCCACGTTTACCCTGCGCCAACAAGAAAGGCAGTATTTAGTTCTAAAATCCACAGAAGAGAAGTAGTAGATATTGAGCCTTGAAAGAAAAAAAAAGTAGAGAAAAGGAAAGAGAAAGAGTACAGGAAAAATCACAGAAAGAGTGATGGTGTCTATTAGATTTGGATCAAGATCGAGAAAGATACAAACCTTAGAAATCTTGAAGCCATTGAACCGATCTGAGGAACCAACCGCCTCTTCTCTGTCTATCGGATGGAGGTTAGGAAGGGAGATGCCGGTGGGCTTCGGAGAAGGGCTGGGAGGGGAGGAGATCGGTGGGGGGCGATCGCGACATGGGGAGATCGCGACAGGGGGAGTTCGCCAGGGAAGATCAAGACCAGCGAGGGGAGATAGGGGGAGTTCGCCAGGGGAGATCCGAGATCGGGAGGGGAGATCGGTGGGGGGCGATCGTGACAGGGGGAGTTTGCCAGGGGAGATCGTGACCGGCGAGGGAGATAGGGGGAGATCGCGAGGAGATCCGAGATCGGGTGAGGAGATCGGTGGGGGGCGATTGCGATAGGGGGAGATCACGACCGGCGAGGGGAGATAGGGGGAAATGGCCAGGGGAGATCCGAGATCACGAGGGGAGGTAGTCAAGTAGGAGAAGATCGCGAGGGAGGCGCCGCCACGGGTAGGAGAAGTGGAGAGCAGGAGGGTTTTTAGGGTTAGTGGCCTGGTAGGTCACTGGGTGCCTAAGGTATAAACCCTTATACACGGGTTAACGAGTTGACTCGTCTAACCCGGGGGTGAACCCGACCCAACCCGTTTATTCACGGGTCATAAACTGGTCGACCCGTTTATGACCCGAACCCGTTTATACTAAACCCAAACCCGTTTATCTCGGGTCCGGTCGGGTTCACGGGTCATGACCCGAATTGCCACCCCTACCAGTAGGACACCCTTCTACAAGCGGGACCTCCACACTTAGCGGAACAACCGTGGTTATGACAACCAACTCTCAGCACTCCAAGCGACAGAGCTAACACGACCCCAAACAGCAGACTAACAACACTACAGTCAAACCCTAGGCATCTAATGCAGAATCAACAATGCATGCAACAGTATAAACAAGCAACAATCAAGGGCATACCTCCAAGGAGCGATCGATCACTCACGGGCCGCCAGCAGCCCAAAAACAGGCTTCTGCGCGCCCGAGCTGGGATCTTCCAATCCTGGGTCCACCTAACCATTCTAAACAAGCACTAACACCAAACAAGGTCAGTGTGTGCACACGGGTGAGAAACTAACCGACGAGGCGCAATTTACCAAATTGCCCTTGTGGTCAACAACAAGCTACAGGAATAGAGGGATAGGTCCTCACACGAGTTCTGTGTCGTCTTCCTCGACGCGTACTTTCCCTACAGTACGCGGGCGGCCATGACCGAGCACTATCTCTGTCACACCCCGACCCAGAAAACCCATCTGGACCGGGACGTGAGGGACCTAAACCTATTCAATCATCTCTGACGCATTTATATAATGATTTTCATAGCTAATTTGAACAATCTGATCCTCAAGTTCATAACAAAATCGACAGAGTCTTCTTTATAATTATAGCATGAAAAACCTATACATTTTACAATTTCAACTTGAATAATGGCACCATTGTAAAAAACTAATTATTACATTCCTCAACATCTACATCAAAGAATATTAGAACATTTCTGAAATAAAACTAAATTAATGATCATACAATTATATCCTAGAATACATCATGTTATACCTTGATTTATAAATCATAATATAAAACTATAATAAAACTGTGTAAAACTCCTCGAAGCTCCACGTCCTCGATCACCTCGACATGTCGCGCCATCTTCTAGAAGAACACTTGAAAGAAGGAATTGCATTGACCTGCATCGCCGATGCAACTCAGATAGGGTGAGCAACAATGCCCACTAGGATTCTACTCTACGACACTCTCAAGGAAAGGGTAAACTGCAACTGTATTGTCCTTCATCCCAAGTCTAAGGTGCCACTAGAGGCATCACACATTGTCGATCCAGAATGGGCTCCTAAATAAGGTCACCCTCACCCTAGCAGTGAAACAAGGAGGACGACCAACATGAGCTCGGACCCAGGGTCGGTGCATCGCCGCTGCACTCACCGCCGGAGATCTCACCGTACAGCACCCCTTGGACGTGGACACACGTCATGGACATCGACATTCACACTTAGACCCTTGGGACAAAGAGACAATACGACCTCTATTCCTCAAATAATGGAGATCAAGTCAACTACTTAATGTCCTCGAATACAATACAAGATCACATCAACACAATATCGCCTAAATCCTCATCTAACCAAACCCCCGTCCTAGGGCTAGATCCGGGCTACCCAAGAACCCCGGATCGGCAATCGAAGCCATCACCTACCACCTAGCCTTAGTGATTTTAATGCAAACAAATGCATGCAATGCTCACGCGCATATTTAATAGATCAAGACATGCAACAGTATGTCATACATCATACAGGGCTAGGCATATCCTCAAGCTTGCCAGAGGGTAAAAATAGCAATGGTCCAAAGCAATAAGGATCTATCTAGCAAAGCAAATGTAACAAACACCCAGCATATCAAAATTATTCGGCATTACAACGACGTTCACAGCCATCAACTACAATTTTGTACAACGGGGATACAACCCCGGCCAACCAACACACAATAGTTACAATTCACACTAACTATGGCACACCCTCGGCCCATTAAATTATCTAAGCATCCCAGGGGTCATGACTCTTTTGGTTCAACCACTAGCCTCACGTAGGGCTAGGGCACACATAGGGCCTACATATATATATATATATATATTCATATTGATAACATGCTACAATTTGAAGTAAGCTTCTAAGTACATGAAATCGGCGAAGGAATATACATGGTATAACAATAAATAAAACCCAATCCATTAGCATGAGACTTGGTATTTAAATATACTAGCATGATCCGAATTACAAATACACATATCTATAACATGATAAGAAATTCTAACATAACATTGATAAGAGGAACCGAGAAAATTCATCTAAGATAGCATTTTAGTAAATAGAAAACCCAAGCCTATTTCTTCGAGGAATCCACGTTAAATTCAGAGGAAATACATCTGAAAGTCGCCTACTACCATACTAGTATTCATCACATAAAATTTATCAATTTGCATAAAAGGATAGAACCTCCATAAATATGACATAGAACTAAGCATGCACAAATCCAGCAAAATCCGACTGGGATTAATATACATGTTATCTACCATTCTTATTAATCTACCGTGAAGAAATCAAAGCAAAGAAATCAAGATAAAACCTAGAATTCAGCCAAAAACTCAAACTTTGTCAAAGATTCAGTTTCGTCATAGATTAGGGAAAATTGCATCATAAATCATACAAAAATCTGAAAATTATGAAATAAGCGGTAATTGAAAGTTGATCCAAAGATCTACAACTTTCATGCTGAGCACTTCATGAGATTCCTCACGGAATAGCCCCAACTTCAGCAGAAGCTGGCTGGATGCACAGATCCAGGGGCTGAAAACCAAATCCGAGAAGAAAAGCGTGATGAACTTGAATTAAAACCCATCAACACACGATTAGACCTAGGTTAGATGAAATCCAAGCTCAGGGAAACAAGGCAGGAGGAAGAAATCCACAAAAATCTGATTGAAAACCCTCTCTATCAAATCCGAAATCTATGAATCCAAAACCAGCAACCAATCTAGCATGAATCTGCATTCAAACAATGAAGGAAACAACCCACAATCACATTAGATACCTATCCTGGAACTGAATCAACGATTCAGGTAGGAAACCCTACTTCAGAGCTCGGGGAAGTGGAGATCTGGGCTATCCGACACTGTCCCAGGTGCTGAAGCTTGGCGGTGGCAAAGGAATAACCCGATGTGGACGGCGGAGATCGGCGAGGAAGAGGGTTGTCGGCGAGCTCAGGAGAAAGGGAAGGAGGAGAGAGGGTCGGATCTGAGGGCAGAGGAGGCTGGGGAACTCGATAGAGGTGTGGGGGAGCTCGGGGAGGAGTGGTGGTCGGCGACGGTGGCGAAGAAGCTCCGGAGAGAGGAGAGGCCAGCTGGATCACGAGCGTGGGAGGAGAAGGGGAAAGCTGCCGCACGGGGAAGAAAGAAAGGGAGAGAGAGAAAGGAAAGGGTTTTATACTAATGCTGAGATTTAATCTCAACCGTCCATCTCGATCTTTCCTGATCGAGTTCCGATCTTCCAATCGGGAACGTCTATAAGGATCTAAACAACCACATGCACCAATCGAAGGCAGTGTGTGCACTACGCGAGTGTGAAACCCAACTCCACAAGTGCATATTTCCAAAATGCTCTTGGAGTTGCAATGATCGAAGTGATCGTTGAAAAAGGTCAACCACGCCAAAACCAACCAAGCCAGGCCATCGACCTATTGCGGTTGGACCAGGTTGGAGGTATGAGTCCTCACAATCTCACCCTCACAAAGAGCACACTCACTGTTCAGCAGTTTGCCATCCGTTTCAACCACCTGGCCTGCTACACTGGACCAGTGGCAGCTGACCCTACCGCCAGAGCCCAACAGTTTGAGAGGGGGCTTCGACCAGAGATCCAGAGGTTGATCGTCCTGTAGCAGGTGACCACCTACTCAACGGTGTTGGGTGATGCTAGGAGAGGCTGAGAGCAGTCCAGCCACCGCCAGCGGCAGGTAGGGGAGGCAAAGGGCAGCCACAGAGGGCCCGAGGCAGAGGGGGTCCGTGGAGGTGACCCCAGCACCAACAGCGTCACCGACCCTACCCCCAGCAGTAATGGCAGCAGCCTAGGCAGGGAGGCCAGCTTTGTTTCTCTGCTGGGCCTCAAGAGCAGACGTCTACAAGAGGAGGCCAAACTCAGCAGCTTGGGCCTCCCATGTGTTTCGAGTGCTAGCAGCCAAAGCACTTTCGTCGGTTCTGTTCGATGTTAGGAGCGCAGACCGATCGAGGCAGAGGTGGGCAGAGACCAGGAGCCGGGCAAGGCAGAGGCCACGACAGATGTCGAGGCGGTTCCAGAGGGGGAGTCTACGCACTTCCAGACCGTGAGTACCCCGACAAAGTCCAGCCACCCTTCCAGCCTAACTACCAGCCACCTTACCTGCAGGCATTACCACCCGCACAGACTCCAGCTGAGCCCCTAATTCTCAGAGGAACATTTCAGCTTTTTAGTTCATTCGTAGATGTTCTGATAGATTCTGGGGCGTCGCATTCTTTTTTTGCTAGCGAGTGTGTGGCATCCCTAGGACTAGAGACAGAGTCACTTGGGGTTGCACTACACTTAGATACACTGGTCAACGAAGGAGGGGCTCGTGTTGAGTAGATTTGTTGATCTTGCGAGTTGGAGGTTGCGGGCCTCCGTGTTCTTCTAGACCTTCGGGTGCTAGACATGGTCGGATTTGACGAGATTCTCGGTATGGATTGGCTGACATCATACTGAGTCATCATTGACTGTGGTCGTCGCCGGGTGACTGCTAGGACACTAGATGGCATTCGGTTTGTTTTATTATAAGATCGCCAGTTGGCCGATTCCCTTGCTTCTTGTTGTTTTCCCAAATGCTAGAGCCAGCTGTCAGCTCTACTGGCGCGCCTTTTCTTGTTCGCTGCAGAGGGCTATAGAGAGACAAGCTACCCGACCTTCCTGCTTCCTGATCAGTCGACTTCGGGATAGACATCGTACCGGGCATCGGGCCGATTTCTTTACCAAATTTCAGGATGGCACCAGCAGAGCAGAGGGAGTTGAGAATCCAGCTAGATGAGTTGATTGGCAGAGGATTCATCCGTCCCAACACATCACCTTCGGCGGCTTTGGTGTTGTTCGTGAAGAAGAAGGATGGTACGCTTCGTCTCTGCATCGACTACATGAAGTTGAACAGGGTGACAATGAAGAACAAGTATCCGATGCCAAGGATTGATAACTTGTCCAACCAACTTCGAGGTTCTTCGTTCTTTTCAAAGATCGATCTCTATACCGACTACCACCAGTTGAGGATTCGGGATTGCGACATCCCGAAGACAGCCTTCCGTACAATGTACGGCCTGTACGAGTTCACGGTGATGTCGTTCGGCCTAACAAACGCACCAGCAGCGTTCATAGATCTGTTGCAGAGAGTCTTCCAACCATACCTGGATCAGTTTGTCACGGTGTTCATTGACAACATCCTAGTCTACTCACGCACGGAGGAGGAGCACGAGCAGCATCTGAGGACAGTGTTGCAGTTGTTGAGGGGGCATAACTATACGCCAAAGCCTCCAAGTGTGAGTTCTAGCTTCCTGAGGTTTAGTTTTTGGGGCACGTAATGTCAACAGTAGGCATTTCAGTTGATCTGGCCAAGGTCGACGCAATGCTATAGTGGCAGAGTTCGAGGATCATGTTCGAGGTCCACAGTTTCCTCAGCTTGGCAGGATACTATAGGAGGTTCGTGCAGGACTTCTCCAGGGTTTCAGGGACGTTGACCAGATTGACTTAGAAGGCAGTTTCTTTTGTTTGGGACGATGCTTGTGAGTAGGCCTTCGTGGAGGTGAGGACCAGACTGACGAGTGCACCGATCCTGATCGTTCCAGAGTGGGACGTCGGCTACAGTGTCTACTGCAACACCAATGGAGAGGGTCTAGGTTGTATGCTGATGCATGAGTGCCATGTGGTGGCCCACGGTTCCAGACAGCTGAAGACTCATGAGAGGAGCTACCCCATCCACAACTTGGAGCTTGCAGCGGTCGTTTTTGCTTTGAAGACTTGGTGGCACTACCTCTACCACGAACGGTTTCAGGTATATTCAGATCATAAGAGTTTGAGGCACGTGTTCACCCAACGTAACCTCAACCTAAGGCAGCGATGGTGGATGGAGCTATTAGAGAACTACGACTTTGAGTTGGATTACCACCTTGGTAAAGCAAATGTTGTGGCAGACACTCTTATCAGGCAGATCATAGATAGTAGAGTGACCCTAGTAGTGATGGCTACTCGATAGTGGCAGATGATAGAGACAGTTAGTCAGTTCAGGCTTGACTTCGAGGAGCAGGCGAAAGGAGGCTTCCTGTATGCGGTCCGTAGCATTCCTGTTCTTTTGGCTAGATTGATCGAGGCACAGGGAGGAGACCCATAGCTCATGGAGACCCGTGCTACGGTCGGTACCGAGCACGCGGTTGAGGGCAGGACAGTGTCAGCAGATAGCGGCGGTCTACTCTTCAAAGGCAAAGTTACAGCTCCAGCAGACCCCGCGTTGTGAGAGGAGATCCTTCGCGAGTTCCACCACTCATGTTTCGGCATTTATCCCGGGAGCGCCAAGATGTACCACAGGTTTGGTGGTAGGGATGAAGGGAGCGGTTACTGAGTTCGTCTCTAGATACCTCACCTGCCAGAAAGTGAAGGCAGAGCACAGGGGGACACCAGGTTTGTTACATCCACTTCCAGTGCCAGAGTGGAAGTGGAAGCACATGGCGATGGACTTCGTCACCGGCTTACCGAGGACACCTAGGGGAAATGACGCGATTTGGGTCACCGTCGGTCGACTGACAAAATCGGCTCATTTTCTCCCCATGAGGACAACAGATCCAGTTGCCAGACTAAGCCAGAGATACATCGATGATGAGTGCATGAAAGTGCACTCTGAACAAGACTAAGAGCAGCTTATTTGTTGAGTTGTCATGATTAATATAGATGATTTCGTCCGTATATGTTGCTTTACAAAGTTATTTATATTATGCAGGAAATTGAAGCAAAGATGGGTCTTTAATGCCAAAACTGTACCTTCTCAAAATGAACCAGATGAAGTGCCATACATGATTGGAAAGCTCTAGAAGTCTAGTTTCTGAGAGATTTTACGGTTCATGATTTGCAGTTTCGT
Source organism: Narthecium ossifragum (assembly GCA_963920575.1). NCBI lineage: Eukaryota > Viridiplantae > Streptophyta > Magnoliopsida > Dioscoreales > Nartheciaceae > Narthecium > Narthecium ossifragum. The sequence goes on along the minus strand of OY986974.1, from coordinate 8,903,822 downwards.
AGAGGAAGATATGCCATTTTTAGTAAGAGAGGTGCGGGAGCAAGCAACTACGGAAGAAGAAGATCGATCTGATTCAAAGAAGATCGATCTATTGTTTTGCTCAGACGCTGAGAGAGAGTTGACAGAGGACCAATTATAAAAAGATCGATCTGAACTTGGGTGATCTGAAAGTGACCCAGTCTACGTAGAAAAAAGATTGATCCTTTACCAAAGAAGATCGATCTTAGTCGGGGCAATCCAGGTTATGAAAATTGAGAAAAGAAAGAAGATCAATCTTTATTATAAAGGAGATCGATCTCTTGTCGGACGACCTGAAAACGAACGGACCAGATTTGATCCAATAGTTAAAATAAAACCTAGGGTTTCATACCTTTATATAAGGAGGGCGTCCAGCTTCCCAAGGGGGGGTTCTAGAGAGTTATGGAGGCAAGAAAAACAAGGAAGAAGATGAGGAAATCTCCATCCATGGCTGAGTAAGCCGCGGGCATGACGGATGGATGATCTAGCAAGGATTAGGGTTTCTTCTTCATCATGGTTCATAGTTTTAATCTTTATTGTTAAACTCTTTTCTATGTATTCAATCTTCAAAGATTATTTTCAGATTATTGATTTCTATGTGGATGATTAATATTATGAATCCAGTCATGCTTCTTTCATGATCTTATAATCCCATAGTTTTATCTATTGTTTACCTACTTTATCTCATGAAATCTGTGCTTTGCATTGCCGGTTATGAGAGTTGGTTTTGTGTATTCTTAGAGATATGGTTAGATAGAGTTAGGGCTTTGTCCCGATGAACTTTTGTTATATGTTGCCTGTAGTGACAGCCAGTATCATGTATTCTTAGGTTTTTGTAGAATGAAGTTAGAGTTATAAAAGGAAGAATCAGTCATAGGAAGAGACATTTATATATTTTATTAGGTTTGTAGTTCCATATCTTCCACTTAATGTTATTGGGATGTGAATCCATTAACTGAGTATTATATGAGCCGTTGAGAAGAGAAGAACCTAAATCCGACTGAAGTGATTCCTGAAGCCTAGCCTCATCCAAATCTTGATTTCTTTCGTTAACTTTATCTTATCATTACATATTCGATCTACTTTCTTAACTTTCACGCTCTCGATTGTTTTCGATACATTGTTATTTGTGTTTATGGATCCTTTCTGCTTGTTTCTCTGTGGGTTCGACCTCTCTTATATTATGATGCACCGCGACCGTTGTGCGAGACACATTTGAGCGACATCAATCGACAAGGTGGTCAAACTACACGGCATCCCAGTACCAGTAGTGTTAGATAGAGATCCCAGATTCAGCGACAGATTCTAGAGCAGCTTTCAGGATTCCTTGGGGACAGTGTTGACATTCAACACAACATTCCATCCTCAAACAGACGGGCAGTTAGAGCGGACGATCCCGATCTTTGAAGACATGCTTAGAGCATGTGTGTTAGATGTTGGAGGCACTTGGGAGCAGCACGTGACACTGGTGGAGTTTGCCTACAACAATAGCTTTCAAGGCAACTTGGGTTTCACATCCTTCGAGGCATTGTACGACAGACCATGTCGATCACCAGTGTGGTGGACAGAGATTGGTGAGTTGTCTCTTACTGATCCAGATATCATCAGGCAGTCATCAGAGAGGTTAGCTCAGATCAGACAGAGACTCCTGACAGCACAAAGTAGGCAGAAGAGCTTAACAGATCACAAATGATGACCCCTAGAGTTCGCAGTTGGCGACAAAGTGTTACTGAAGGTGTCTCCGCATAGAGGATCGATCAGATTTGGTAGCAAGAGCAAGTTAGCACCGAGGTTCACGGGCCCTTTTGAGATCGTCATATGCATTGGAGCAGTCGTCTAGCAGTCGCCTAGCAGTCCAACCTATCTTTCATGTGTCGATGCTGAGGAAGTACATTCCGGATCCATCCCAGATGATTAGATACGAAGACAACATAGTCGAGGAACACGCCACGTACATAGAACAACCAGAGTAGATTATGGATAGACGGGATCAGGTGCTGCAAGGCAGATCGATACCGTAGGTGATAATCAGATGAAGGCACGGTAGTACAGAGAGTTTGACGTGAAAGCAAATGGATCGCATGCGCCGAGAGTTTCCCCGACTGTACGACCCAACAGGAAAATCTCTTTGTTGTGGGCGTTCGTGCCACAAGGACTAGTTTGTTCTTCTTTCTGTCGTACCTTTACTTGAATTTCAGGATAAAATTATTTTAAGGATGTTAGGTTGTGAGGACCCGTTCCTCTAACCTGGCTCAACCGCGTAGGTCATGGGTCGTTTCCTGTTGGTTTGGTTTCGCATCGGGTATGATCAAGTGATCATATGGCTGTTTTTGACACCAGGGACAATTTGGTAAAATTCCTCCCTGGTTGGTTTCACACTCGTGTTGCACATACTGTCTTAGATTGATGGTTGCGATTGATTAGGACCTTTGGGGTGCTTCCGATCGGAAGATTGGAGCTCGATCCGGAAAGATCGAATCGGACGGCTGAGATTGGTTCTGATCTCTATAAACAACCCTTCTTTTCTCTCTCTTTTCTTTCTTTCCCTTCTCTCCTCTCTCTCTTTCTCCTTGTGGGCTGCCGGCTGGAGCTTGGGCTGCTACTTTTCGGCGCCAATCCGCATGGATCGAAGGCGAGGGATTCGTAGATCGCCTGCTTGTTGCTACATGTAGGTGTTTCTATCCAATTCTGGTGAATCGGTAACCCTAGGTTCCCTTTTACTTCATTTGTGATTGTTGTGCTTGTTGTAATGCCTTTGTTTTCTATATTCTAGCTCAATGGTATGTTTAGAAGCTAGCTCTAGTGTTGTTTCTGTATTTTTTCGAGCGAATTCCGTATTTTTGTTGGTTTTTCGATGGAGTCAAACTCAGATCTGATATTTTACGATCTGAGTTTGGTTTTTATTACATGAACGAATCTCACACCATCATACAGACCTTCCTGCAAAGTTTGAAAGGATTCCATCTCCGTTTGATAGATCAAATAACACAAAATGCGCTTTCGTCGGTTTTGTCGGCTTCCGGGCAATTTGTTTGATTTCCGGGGATTTGATCATCCAAAGTTTGATTTCTTAGTGTCATTAGATCCCCCACATCCAATTGCACACCTTAGCCAAGTTTGGTTTGATTTCGATACGTTTTGATAGATCGAATCCAAGAAATTAGATTCCAATCACTATTCATGTATGTTGTCGGCGCAAGAAGGATCGATCTTTGTTGCCATGTCGATTGCCGACTTTGAAGAGTCAATCTTCGCGGTTGGGAAGATCAATTGTTCATATGTTGGTTATCTGTCCCGTCTGAGGAAGATCGATCTTCCCTTGTGTGAAGATCGATTTCTTCCTTTGACAGAAGGAGCACTTGGGGAAGATCGATCTTCATGAGTATGATGATCGATCTCTCCTTTCTCAGACAGAACCCTAGTTTGGGAATGATCGATCTTCATGGTATGAAGATTGATCTCTTCCTTCTCAGACAGAGGACTTTCTTAAGGATGATCGATCTTCTCTTGGGTGAAGATCGATCTCCTCCTTAACGCAGAGAGCACTCATGTAGAAGATCGATCTTCTGGGATAAGAAGATCAATATCTTATATGTTCTTTGGCATTGTTGATTCAGATTTCAACTGTTTTGATTTCTTTCATTCCGAACTTCTCCTACGCCTTTCCCGATGATGTTTAATGTTTATTATAATATTTTAATTGTGACTTCAACAAGTTTATCCTTTGATTACGCCGTGAGTTGGGTTTCGGATTAATTCACCCATTTCTACCGACTTTCAAGCAGTTTTCCCGACTTTCAAGCATGTTATATATATATATAGTTTGTGATTTCTTTACTGCTTTATGGTTAACGAGTGGGGGGGGTGATGACTACCGGGAATGTTTAGTATAAGTGGTCCGATGGTGTGCCCTTTTCTTCTTTGAATATAGCCCAACTGATTGCCGGTGTGCGCCGGGAGCAGTAGTGTACAATTAATGATTATATTGATTTTCGTTAGCTAGGGTTGCATCCCCGTTGTAGCAATTTTGGTTGACGGCTGTGGACGCCGTTGTAATGCCGGAATTGGCTCTGCTGTTTTGTTGTTGTGCTTGTGGACCAGTTACCTGCGGGTAACTTTGGAACCTTAGCCTGTCATGTGTTGGGGTGCACTGAAGGCTATTGTATACCTCTGTTATCTTCACAGTGTTAGTTAGATCTTATTTGCTTTAGACCCTTGCTATGCTCACCCTTTGGCAAGTTATATGCTTTGCCCAGCCCTGTATTCTTGATGTCATCCTGTTGCATGCTTATATCTCTTTATTTGTGCCTGAGCATTGCATGCATCTTGTTTGCATGAGAGCATAAGGTTAGGGCATGGATGAATAGGGTCTTCGCCGATTCGGGGCTCTCGGGTCGCTGATGACTGCATGAAAGTGCACTCTGAATAGCCTTATAACTAGTTAATTACGGGATTTTTCATCCTTAATTAGTCTCTTTAGTACTATTTTTATACTTATATGTTGCTTCACAAAATTATTTGGAATATGCAGGAAAGTGGAGCTAAAGAAGCAAATATATGTCATATGCAACATCAAATCTGTACCTGTTCAGAACGAACCAGATCATCTTCTATACATGGTTGGAAAGCTCTTGAAGTTTAATTTCTGGAGAATTTTACGGTTCGTGATTTGGAGGTTCTAGAGGAAGTTACGGCAATATTAGTACCAATGTCGCAGTTTGGATTACAAAACAGTAAATACTCAGGAAAGACAAATCGATCATGTTCCCTAAAAGGATTGATCCTTTTATGCAGACAAACCTGACAGAATGCATACTTTTCAGATGATCACAGAAAGATCGATCCTACTATCCATCCTACTGAGAAGGATCCATCCTACTCTTTCTACTGAGAAGGATCCATCCTACTCTCACTGAAGGATCCATCCTATTGAGAAGGATCAATCCTACTCCTACCAAAGGATTGATCTTCCTCGGGTGTAGCCAGAAATTGAAGATTTTGATATCAAAGGATCGATCTTACACCTATGGAAGGATCGATCTTGCCTTCCTAGTGAAGAAAATTAATGGCTCAGATCTAATCCCAGGATGGAGACACTTAAAGGCTATAAATATGTCTCTTTCTAGGGTTTGAGGGGGTCGGCCAGCACTATTGGAGGTGTTTTGAAGGCCGGAAAGAGGGGAGAAGACCGCACGAAGATCTAGGGTTTTTTTTTTCTTATCTTTCTTATGAATATCTTGGTTGTTTTTGTGAACATGAGTGGCTAATCCCTTTGCTAAAGAACCGATGTAGCCCTAACTGAATCATTCTATGTTATTGGATCATGATTATTTAATTAGTTTATTTTTCTTATTTCATTCATTATTATAACGGAGATCTTAAATACCTTTATCTGGCCAATAGAAGTATTATAGATTGTTTTATGTGAGATTGAGTGAGGGTTCATTCCTTAATCTTGCACGATCTATGAATGAATGACATTTAGTTGAAGCCGGGTTCAAGCTAAGACAATTCTTAGTTCATAATTGTTTTTCAGAGCTTAATGGATTGTTGATTGACACTTAGCTATGGGTTCATTAGCTAGGGTTAATTGAGGGTACTTGATGAAGACCGCGACCGAACGGATCATCATACCGGAAGAACGAGCCCTTGAAAATAAACTGAGATTTTGTTGATTCAATGCGTAGAATGAGGATGTTATCGTGAAATCGGAACCTTAGTATTCATCCATCATATTTCCATCGTTTTCTTATTTCGTTATTAGATCTTCTATTTTCGATACTTCATATTTCTTACTTTCCCTTCCTTATTTTCTTTCTTCTATGTTCTTTAGCGTTTCACTCTAATAGTCTCTATAAATCTCTGTGCGTACGATACTCGTCTTGCTGCTATACTGATCATACCGATTCGTATACTTGCGAGATATAAAATTTATTCATCAGTCGCTCAGATCTAGCTCTAGCTAGGACTGTGCCTAGGTAGCATGGACCAGGGCGTGATTATAATGCTAAATCTCTGTATTCTTGAGGATGGGTCTAGTTGGCTACTATCTGTTTTTTGAGATGTAGAGGTCGCCCAGAGTTCTCGTCTCATGCTCAGTATATGTGTTAAGTGATGTTACGTGCTGCCCTGGGTCCTACCCCTTTGTTGTTCAGCCTTGGGCGCTTGGTTGTTGAGAGGGACGGCTATTGGCAGTTGAGGTCACAGAGCGCGTGCCCTGGGTAGGCGGTGGACGTAACGTGAGTTTTCCGTAGAGAGGAGATAGAACTTGGGACTTTATGGTTTCCTTTCCTTGCTGTGCGACGTAAAGTAGCGTAGAACCCAACTGAGCTTTTTTACTCACTCCTACTAGGGTTGTGTTTGCAGGTGCAGGTGTTGGCTCATCTTCAGTGGTTCTAGCCGTGTCAGGTCTTGGCCGCGCATCGACTTCTGGTGGCACTTGAGGTTGTTGTGGGACACATGTTGTACTTTTGATGGCTTTGTATATAGACATCCCTCAAGGATTGCTATAAATGTATAATTTTCCTCTTTGGAAAGTTTATGTTAAATCTATATCTGATGTCTAGAATGTACAACTTTAATGTTATTTAAATAGAATTATGTTTCTTCTGATCTTGACGTTATATCTTTAGTAGATTATCAGAATTGCTGTATCGCCACTGAAATCTAATGGTATTGATGTAACGTTACACAGAACTAGTCCACATTCAATCCAAGCACTAGTTTGGCTTTTGGAAATGCTGGATAGAAGAAAAATGACCAACACACATAATACCGAGGAGATTGAGCCGTGCTTCTGCGGAGAAGCTAGCGTCCGGGGATCTTTGACTTGGATGAGGAAGAACGAGCAGGTGCTCTGCACTAGTCGCATTGCAGGTCGATTATGAATTTCCATAGAATATAATACCAGTATTCGAGCAACTAAAACAAAACTCTGGCTTCACGGGACTAATTGTTATTTTTATAATTGCAACAAATTTCCCTACATGAGCCTATAAGCTGGGTTTAGGGCAACAAATGCCCTACGTGCCAACTTACAAATTACTGTTTATTGTTCAAAAATTTGAAGAAAAGGAGCAAAAAACTTGAAGAGGTGCTAAATAAATGAGTTGTGGAAAGAAGCACTAACATCTCATGCATAAATAGCTAGCTTTGATACAATCTTCTGATGAAAGAAAAAACATAGGATCCTTGATCACATATCGTTGATCATAGAAGGTTTAGGAAAAAACCAGGATGTTACTAGACAACTAATATGTCCGAACTTGGTCCAATCGGCATCCACTCTTGCTCCCTCTAAAGAATAAACTTCAAAGGTGTTGAGCTCTTATGAAGGAATGTAGATACAATCTCTCAAGATCACCTTCACTCTTGCAGCATCCAGCACCTGGCATACACCACGTACCGTTGCGAACAGCGTCCGGCCAGTGGCGGAACCAGGATGACCAATTTTTTTTCTTTTAAGTAATGCAAAAAATACCTTAGAATTACAATATCGATCATTAAGGAATAAAAATAATACAAATATTAAAATATATGTACCCTACTATGTGCTGCGATTGAGAGGTGGAAGTTGGATCTTACGTTTTTGCATTTTTTGAAAGCGTTGTAAAATGACTTCGTTCTCAATAGTTTCAAAAAATTCTCGCTTGATGTATTCTACCATGCAATCATTCATCCAGTCATCTCTCATCTTATTACGTAAATCATACTTGACAATCTTCATTAAAGAGAAGACTCTCTCAACGGTTGCAGTCGTAACTGGTAAAACCAATGCCAACTCAATAAGAAGATAAACCAATGAAAATAGAGCATTTTTTCTAATCTCAACCATCTTCAAAGCAAAACTTCCAACATCTTGAAGTCTAGAAACAAATAATTAACTAAATTAACAATATCATTCGGATTCATTAAACTAGGTCGGGGTCTTTTCGAACTAGTATTCTTTGAAGTAGTATCCAAGTCATGAGTATTAGACGATTCATCACTTGGTCCGCTTCGTGGTTTTCTTTATCACAAACTTATCCATTATCTAAATAAAACAAAACAAAAATATAAATAAAAATGCGATAATTAGAAATCAAACTAATAAATTATCAAATAATTAACTAAATACTAACAAATAAATAATTAACTAAATCAAACTAATAAATTATAGATCCTAACCTGCTCACTGCTTTGTTTCTTCTCACTTGGGTGTGTGCCACCCGACCAGGCCCTGCCGGGTGGGGGCGGGTGCCGGAGAGGGGGTAGGGCCGGAGTCGGGTGGCTGAGTGGGTGTCGGCCCTGCCAGGTGGGGGCGGGTGCTAGAGAGGGGGAGGGCCGGAGTGCCGGAGGGGGGGGACTGGGGAGGGCCGGAGAGGGGGGAGGGGCGAGGGGCTGTGTTGCTGTGGAAAGCACGCCCATAAGCCCATTCATAAAATGAAGGAGAGGAGGCGAAGGGGCATCGCCGCGTGGAGGAGGTGAAGGGGCGGGCTGCGAGGGGGGGGGGGGGGGGGGGGGGGGCGGGCGCCACTGCGTCCGGCCATTCAAGCTGTCCATCTGAAGATGGAAGGAACCCTTCTCAACGAACAATATCAACCAGCATTCAGTACAACCAGATATCACCCAGAAGCTGAAGCAGCAGGCAAAGATGAAGATCCAAAACTTTTATTGCTGGGTGAAGTAAAACATTATGCTCTGTTTTCACTGCAAAGAAGAAAGAAGTTGTTGGCTAATAGAAACGGTGCTCACGATAAAGAAGCCGATAACCGATATTTTACATATATACATGTGTTTCTGAATCCAACTAAAAATCCTTATCAAATTCGAATGAAAACAAAATCATAAATCAAATCAAACACCAACCTAATAATATCTGCACAAATAAGAAAATCAAACACAATCCTAAGGATCTGGGAACATATATCAGCCCTAGGATGAAACGGCATCATATATATTATACAATCTGCATCAAATAAAGATGAAGCTGCAAAACTTCTATTGATGGGGAAAACAAAAAAATTATGTTCTGTTTTTCTCTGCAAATTAAGAAGAAAGACGAAACTGCTGGATAATAGAAACGTAAGATAAAGCGTGAAGAAACAATAGACTTACATTAACGAAGAGGTAGGCTCATGTACGTACAAATTAAGAACAGGAAGACCTTTGCTGCTCTCTTCTTATTCTCTCGTGTCTCTCTATTGTGCCCACGAAAACGAAGCCGATCACCTGTATTTTATAGATATACACGTGTTTCTGAATCCAATCACGATTCCTTATCACATCCAAATCAAAATAAAAAAGTAAATCAACTCAAACACCAACCTTGCAACAGAGATTTCCATAGGCTAAATATGCCTGCAAAGAAAGCTATATGTTTAGTTCTTCGAGCAAGCTGTAAAGAAATTTAGTTCCATAGGCTAAATATGTTTACTTCTTCAAACAAAAAAGTAAATCAACTAACATCTCATGCATAAATAGCTATATGTTTAGTTCCATAGCCTAAACCCTAAACTCTAAACCCTCCCCACTGGATCAATTAGCTATCCATTTAGATAGTATTCTTCAACTTCAATTCCTGCAAACCAAAGCAGTATAACAGCACTCAGAAATTTGAGGTGTAGGAATAACATAGTACCGATACAAGAGTAAGATAAGAATCTAAATTTGTACCTATCAAGAGACAAAGCTGACCAGCACAAATAGGGTAGTTGAGTGGCACAAAAGCAAGTTGTAAAGCAATTTACATCTCCACAACGGATGAGCCCGTGCATGTCCATAATACTATCTGCTAAAAAAAAACTATCTATATAGATTTGTTAGAACAGAAATCTAACCGTTGACCGGTCAAATAGTCAAAGTCAAAATCGACTCCCCACTTAAATATCATATGATTGTAGTTAAGTTCTACTCCTTCTTAACGAACAGAGGTGTCAAGTTAAATGAAAATCTAGATTAGACCTAATTTAATAATCTAATTAAAAACTAATTATTTAGATTAACTTAAAATAGTCTAAATTAACCTAAGGAAAGTGTAAGTTATCTAATATTACGAAATTAATTAAAGAAAGCCTTAAAGATCACCCTAGGTTACTAAATCCAGAGAAAGCATATTTAAATCTATTGATTAAATTAATCTAATCATAGAAGATAAAAGCTTATGATATTAAATTAATCTAAAGAAATACAGTAAAGAGCTATCTAGGAAACGAGGAAGAAAACATAACCATTAAAACCTAGATTAGCCATATAAAAACAGTAATCTAAACTACTTTAAGCATAAAAGATTGACTGAGTACTAAAGAAACGAAGCCATTACATTTAAGGAAATCAACTTACAGGAAACATCTTAAAGAACAGTAAGAAAATCCAGGCGTGTAGGCTCTGTGTTTGGTTTGTGAGAGAGGTTACATAGTGAAAGAGAAAGGTATTTATATTAGAGCAGTTCAACTGCTTCGTCCAACACGTTCTCTGTTGTTTTCCATCTTTCACTCTGGATGAGCCGCGTGTCCCATGTTCTCCGATATTTCCTCGTTTTTGCATTCTTTGCTTTGGCCGATGACGGTTGCGTCTGGGCGATGAGTTTCTGGCCGATGACGATTGCATCAGGTTGGGGAGCTTGTGTATTATAACGTCGTCCTTCTTGATTGTTATTTTTTCCAATCTTCATCGTCCAAAGTTCATGACTTGCTGTCTTTGAATGGAATAAGTCTTTGGTCGATGATTTGTCACTGCTCTTGGCCGATAACTTTCTGGTGTAAGAAAGATCATCGTTCTTAGTTAACATTGTCATCGTTGTTAGATAGTTATCGCCCTTGACTAATGGCTTCTTTATGTGGAAACAATCATCATTCTTGATTGATGATTTTTTTGGGCGATGATCTTAATCGATGACTTCATTCTTTGGGCGACGATTTTACCTTTGAGCGATATTGTCCAATTGGGTTTGAAAGTCTATCGACCATATTTATTATGCTGACATGTTAATCATTGATTGGTTAGCCATTATATTGGCTAACATTTTGCCCCCCATGCGGTAATCGAGGGGTTTGAATTTATAACGTGATGACCGCATCTGATACGATTTGACAGCTTGCTTGTTAACCACTAAAGGCTAGTGATGAGCATTTCCTGGGAAACATAATCGCCGTTCTGTTTTCCTCTTATATTCATATCTTTTGATATTCTGCATTTAATGCGCCGTCCTTATCTGACATGCATACCCTTTTAACCATACTCCTTTGGTGCGAAAGAACGTTATTGGTCTGATGTTAGGGCTTCAGCGTTCTTTCTTCTTTCACAGTAGCGGCGCTTAGGCTTTTTCTTTCTTTTTCTGTGAGTTTACAGAAATCGGAGAGTTCTTCTTCTTCTCCGTTGAACTTTTCCGTTTGTCACTATGGTTCGTGACCTTAAAATTAGTGAGGAGGTGGACAAGGAAGCTTGCAAAGCCGATGCAGAGTTCAATGGGATCTTGAGATCGGATGAAGCAAGAGGAACCTATCTGGTCAGGACCGGAGATTCGTCTTCCAGGTTCTTTTCTTTGGGTCCTTGCTTTATTTCTGATCTTTTACCATCTCTGTCTCCCGATCTCCAAGTCATTGTTCAAAACTTTCCACTTTCCGGCGATCTTCCTTTATCCCAGGAACTTAATCTTTCAACTCTTTCTTCCAAGAATCCCATTACGCCATGGCCTTTGACTGATGACAAGTTCATCAAATAGCATAGTAGAATGGTCAATCATTTAGATTCCAAGAAAATTTTTTTTGATGCTGGCATTTTGGATTTCTTGGATTTGAGCACTAGGGTTCCTGCTCATGAGTCCAACTTACTTCTGTTGTCGTTTCTTTTTTGGTCGACAGAGTACAACAACTTTGTTTTTCTTTGTGGCACTCTTTCTATTACCCTTCTCGACATTGCTCTTTTGACTGGTCTTTCTCCTATCGGTGATCTTGTATCGGCCAACATGGTGCTTTCTTCTCAGGAAATGGTTTTTGATACTGATAAAAACTATGGTGTTTTTATCAATGACTATGCCAAACTGAAAGAGACCGATGAGCCACCAAATGATAAAGAACGATTAGCATTCATTTATTATTGGCTTTGTAAATTCGTTCTTTGTCTTCCTTCCAAAAAACCGGTTAAAGGTTATATCGGTCTCGCCCAAGCTATTGCTTCTCGAAAGCAAGTTTGTCTCTTTCTACTTTTATTCTCTCGGCCATATATAGAGGCATCTACCTTACTCTTGAGCATTTATGAGAGGGTGGAAGTCTCACTGGTTTTGGCGCTCTTCGAATCATCCAATTGTGGCTTAGAGCCTATTTTCCTGAACTCCATCTACCTCCGTCTTCTTCATCTGCCAGAACTTAAGGCCATTTGTACCTTTCTTCTTCGTTCATTCCCATTCTTTCAGCATACTTTTGATTATTTTTATACTCTATCCAGTTTTTCTTCTTATCGCCCTTTCAACCATAACTCTCACCCAGCTTGCATTCGTCCACTCCTCGATCTGTAAGCCAATTTGGACGATGAAGATAAAAGATTGGCCTGGGCCCATTTTTTGGTCAGCCGAGATCTTCATTTTGACATGTCGTGCGGCAAATCCAACAACAAATGCGGAGTAGAAGTTTATGCTCCAAACTTTGTCGCCCGTCAGTGTGGATTAAAGCAAGCTTGGCCAGTTCCTCCTTATTTTAGTTATAATTTAATAGCTAAAGGTCGATGTGTCTTCCACAATATCGATAGGGTAATTACCGTAGAAAAGAGAGATATAGCTCTTTGTAATCATTTTAAGCTCATGCATTTTGAACCAATGGCCGATATCGATCCCGTCATCACCGATGTTTGGAATTCGGCCATCAAAGAGCGTCTCTTCTCGCAAGACAAAAATGATGTCTTCAACAATTTTGTTCCTCCTAAGAAGTTGGGGGGTAAGAAGGAAGCCTTGGAACATGCTGAGGAAGAGGATAAACCTCAAAAGAAAAGGAAAGTTATTGCTTCTGTCGGAAAGGGAGAAAAATCACCCATAAAAAGACGTGGGAAGTCTACTGAGGAGACTTCGTCCCGCAAGAAGAAGAGGGTATTAACAGGCTTATCCAGGGTATCTCCATTGGCTGAGAGACCTTTGGTCGAGGAGATAATGGCCGGGAAAGTAACGGCCGAAGACGTAGTGGTCGAGGAAGTAATGGCGGAGAGACCTGAGAAACAACCCCGCTCATCTTTGGCAATAGAAGAGGATGCAGGTTCGCCAGATAGTAGGCAAAGTGGTCATTCTGCTTCAGCTTCTAAGTAAGTATCTCTGCCCGCTATCTTGTGTTTCCTTATCTTTATATTTCAAACTTATTCTTACTTGTTTTTTCAGAGAAAGATCGGATCGTCCACTCCCTCGCATCTTTTATCTCCTTCTAGTTCTCCTTCCAACTTGGGCGAGGAGGCTGCTTGTGAAGGAGCTGAGAAAGATCTTGGCGCTGTCTCCAGTCAGCTTGAAACTTTCACGGAACAAGTATATGTTCGTTTTGAACTCAACATTTAATCATTGTCTTACTGAATGATTCGTTTTATCGATCTTTTCTCATTTCTATGTTGACAGCCCTTTAATAAAGAAAACATCATCATTATATTGTCCGAGGAAGAAAGACGAGATGATGTTAACGTCGAAGACATTTTCGACGTTCTCAACCTTACTCCAACCAGACCAGGTTTGTCACCTATCGGTCAGATGCTTGTTTATGGTCCATATAATCTTTTGAGGGACCTTGGTAATATTCAACTATCATCTGAAACAACTTCTACTGGTGTATCGACCTTACAACCTTTGGTCGAGACATCATCTGTTCTGGAGCTATCGGCCAGTGACGTTCAACACAATGTCGATGTGCCCCCCAGCACTTCAACAATAAACACTTCTGTCACTGCGCCTGCTCCAACTCCCACTATGTCACAAACGACGATGGTTGATGATACTTTGGCAATAGTACCCGTCATCACGCCATCGACATCGTTTAACACTCCGCAAATGGGTTCATCCACTTTTGCTTCAGATGAGGTATGAGTTCAATCTTAGCTAGCCAAACTCATTTTATGATCGCTATCGATCATGACCTTTAATCATTCTTAACTTTTAGGACGATATGGCTGACTTAGTCAATTCCATCCATTCTTTGAATGAGTCATGTCGAGTCCGTCTTTCTGGAAAACAAACAGCTTCTGGTCATGTGTCTATCCAACAAGGTCGACATCATGATCTTAGAGAAGCATTGGCCGATTGCGTGATCATTTTGGACAAGCCGCCAGAGGAAGACTTTTCAGCAGCAGACTACAACATTCTTGAGAGATCGACTGCTGTATTCTTGACGCTCGATCCTGAAGTCTTAAGTCTTTCGGCTGAGGAGATAGATGACATCCAAATCATAAAGCCAACGATAGAAAGTTTTGATGCGGAAAGGAAAAACTTACAACAAGCTCGTCCTTGTTGGAGAACGTCGAGAGCTACGAACACTCTTAAAAGATAAGATCAGCAATAGCATCGATAAGCTGTCGACGAACTTGGATGCTGATGAGAATGCATAATGTTATGTTTTCATCCCTTAATACTTAGTCTCCTATGCTTATTTAGTTCCTAAATACACTCATTATTCTTATATTTTGATTTAGGATGCAATTGAAGTTCTTAAGTCGAAAAGAAGCTAAAAAGAGTGCATGGATCAACTTTAAAGATTAATTTGTACCTGCTCATGAAGAACCAAAGGATGTGCCACATATAGTTGGAAAGCTCTTGAAGCCTAGATTCTGGAAAATTTTACGGTTCGTGATTCCGAGTTTCCTAGAGGAAGTTACGGCAATTTTAGTACCGATGGCGCAGTCTGGATGGCAGAACAGTAATATGCTGGAACGTCCGAGCGATCCGACACCCAGAGAAGGATCGATCGGACTATGCAGAATCGTGACAGAACATGTATTTTTTTGGCTGAACATGGTCCGATCGATCGAACCATCCCTCCTACTGAGCCAGATCGATCCGACACCCAGAGAAGGATCGATCTCCCTATTCTTAACGCTGCTATTAGACTAAATCTGCAGCGCTTGTCTTAGGTTGTTTAGTAGTTAGGGTTGCTTAGATCGCTTGTTTCTAATTAACTATGATCGAGGAGAGATTCGAATTTAATTCGGACGGTGAATATTCATGGTATGAATTAATTGATACTTGCATCGATGATTAGTTGTTGGATTCCGATGGTGGATGTTGAATCAGACCAAGGTTTGTTCTCTTGATTCAACTTGTTTATTCGTTTTAGATTATTTCTTTATTGTTTTTTCTCACGTTTAAAACCCCCCATCTTTGTTCACTTAGCACAAAACTAGGCTAAACACTATTCGTGGGATCGACTCGTACTCGCACTACTACATTTATTTTAACGAGTATTGGATTTATTTTTGAGTGCCTACGACAGCACATCAAATTTTGGCGCCGTTGCCGGGGAGTGATTCTAGTTGATTTTTGTGCTTATAGTGATCTTTATTTTCATTATAAAAAAAAATTTATATAGTTTCTATGGTTTGAATGTGTGGCCAATTATAATATGCCACCGGGTGACATATGGAATGATGATTTGTCTTTTGGTTATGAACCCGTTTACAATAATGACATATATGGTTTCTCAAACCCGGTCTATGATTCATATTCATATTCTTATGATTCGGATTTTAGAGGTCATACCGACCCTAGTTGGCAGTTTCATGGTTTCCCAAACCCGGCCTATGATTCATATTCATATTCTTATAATTCGAATGTTAGAGATCATACCTACCCTAGTTGGCAGTTTCAAATGCATCAAGAGCTATCTTTGGAAGAGATTCTGAAGGTAATGGAAGAAAATAATAATTCCTTAATGCATCAAGAACTATCTTTGGAAGAGATTCTGAAGGTAATGGAAGAAAATAATAATTCCTTAAGACATCAAGAGCTATCTTTGGAAGAGATTCTGAAGGTAATGGAAGAAAATAAGAATTCCTTAAGAGAAATGCGTATTTCTTGGGTTGAGGAAAGATTTTCTAGGGAACGTGACAAAACTGAGAACCTCTTCATTGCTCAGTCACAAATGCCACAAGAGCCACTAATAATTGACCAAGTTAATGTGAGTCACTCTTTTGATAAAGAAGTTGATAGATATGATTCTATACCTCATGTTTGCAATGATAATACTTGTGATGCTTTGGTTTCTGATGACAATGATATATGTCATAATACTTGTGATTCTTTGTCGGTTCATGAAATTAATGATGATATTTCACTGACAGCTGAGGTTGGAGATGCTTCGGGGGAGATTCTACAGAAGACAGATGAAGAAGTTGTCCAACCATGTCCAATCGACCGCGAGAAAGATTCAATCGACCGCCGAGAACACAAGGAGCACTTATTCGAAGAACCTCCTCTAGCTGAAGTTGAAAGCATTCCTGTTACGCCGCGAGGTATATTTCCTGTGACTATCTCATCTTCATCAGTGGTTAAAAAGGAGATGACCTTAGTAGATATTTTCATATCTCGACGGATTTATTTTCGATCTTGTAATCTTGACATCTTTGACAATCCGAACGACGACATTATTAATAATTCAATGGATGATTCGATTATAGTTGAGCATAATGTTGACTCCTTTCTTCCTAATCACCATGATGATATGCATTTCTGTTTAAGAGATCTAGCTATCTTGTTTACTAGTGTTAGAATGGAAAAGCTAGTTTTCATTTTTGAAATATGCCACTTGAGTTCATATGTTAAATTAACCTTGCTAGCACTATTGAGGTTAAATATCCATATTATGGCATCCATTGATTTTGCATACCATCGTGCTAGAGAACGGCCACCGAGGGCACGATTAAAACTTTTTCTATTGTATATAGTAGTTTAGTTTTCTTTATTTACTTTCTTGTGTGCTTCAGAGTGCTTGAATTATTTTTAGGTTGTGTGCATGCATGTTTGCTTTTGTTTTGCTTTGCTTTGCTTTTGTTTTTAGGTGATCGAGCATTCCCTATCATACCTGAAGAATTCGTCCAGCCACGGTGATCATGGAAAGTCAAAGTTTGGCGACTCCCACAGTATTCAAGGAAGAAGCGTGAATTCGAGCCAATGACAATAAACAAAGGCGCTGCTTGGGAGGCAACCCAAGGGGAGTTCGTTCCTTTCTCTTTTTATTTTCGCATTTGCATTCCACCTTACATTGGGGACAATGTCAGTTTCAAGTGTGGGGGAGGAGATCTAGGTTGCATTTGCCATGAGCGAGAACTAGTTAAGCCTGACATATTCATAACATGATTGAATGAGTAATCTTGCGACTTGGAATTAATTAGTTGAGTTATTTTCCTTGAGATGGTAGTGACTAAGTGAGTAGACAAAAGCCGGTGAGATTTTGAGCCTTTAGACTGACACATTCATATCAGTCTCACTATTTTCTTTCATGAGAGATATTCTTCCATGGATTTATTTCTCTAGAACTTGCTTTGATTCTATTTGAGGTCACGTTGACACATGTATACATGAACATGATTAAGGCCATCTTTGTTTTAAGCTACATAAGCCAAATAGCCTACCTTGTGATTAATTTTTCCTTTTGCTAAACACCTTTGAGCTTTATTGACTTCATTGTTAACCTACATTACAAGATTTAAACCTGAAAGAAAAATATTTCCGTTACCCAAGCCATAAAACTAGTGGAGCATTGATCATCATTATGACATGTATGGGTGCCAAAGTTCAAGTGTGGGGGTGTTTGGATTTGTGGTATGGCTATGATTGGTGAAGTGGAGTATATTTTTCGTACTTAATTCGTGAGTATGTTGTTTCTGAAAAAAAAAGAGAAGAAAAGAAAAAAAAAAAAAGAAGAAAAGAAAGTGAAAGAGGAAATTGTTTCTCATGTTACAAAATGTGTTTATGAATCCTCCCAATAGTTCTGTATGATCTCTACAAAGGTGGAAGTTTTTGCAAAAGATTGTTCACTATTTCAGTTAAAAAATATTTCTTTGAACAATCTCTTGGCCAATGTGGTAATGTTACATTGTTTGAGTACTTTTAAGTCAAGTTGAAGAAAGTGGTTGAATGGAGTGATTGGTTGTATATGTCTTATTGATGCATTTTTGCTCCATTAGTTCCATTGGCTTTTGAGCTACATTCCCAAATATTTCCCACCTTAATCCTAGACCCCATTACAACCTTTTGAAGTCCTTATGATTTGTGTTATGCATGTGATTCTAGTGGTGGAGAATGAGAAGATATGCAAGCTTATGGTAGATCATTTTCATTGGAATGAATTTGAGTGAAATACATACCCTTCAAACACATGAGAGTTGAGTGTTAATTTCCGTGAGGGTCTACTTGTTTAGTATGCTTCATACTCAAGTGAAAATGCTTATTGATTGATTTTTAAGTTGTCTAAAAATGTTTGTTCATGATATGTTATGAGTCTTGGGAAGAGCTTGATTGTTCTTTGTTGATGGCGTTGCAACCTTGATATCTTGAGTAGAGTGAATTTTAGTTTTGCCCGAGGACGAGCAAAAGCTAAGTGTGGGGGAATTTGATGAGAATGCATAATGTTATGTTTTTATCCCTTAATACTTAGTCTCCTATGCTTATTTAGTTCCTAAATACACTCATTATTCTTATATTTTGATTTAAGATGCAATTGAAGTTCTTAAGTCGAAAAGAAGCTAAAAAGAGTGCATGGATCAACTTTAAAGATTAATCTGTACCTGCTCATGAAGAACCAGAGGATGTGCCACATATGGTTGGAAAGCTCTTGAAGCCTAGATTCTGGAGAATTTTATAGTTTGTGATTCCGAGTTTCGTAGAGGAAGTTACGGCAATTTTAGTACCGATGGCGCAGTCTGGATGGCAGAACAGTAATATGCTAGAACGTCCGAGCGATCCGACACCCAGAGAAGGATCGATCGGACTATGCAGAATCGTGACAGAACATGTATTTTTTGGCTGAACATGGTCCGATCGATCGAACCATCCCTCCTACTGAGCCAGATCGATCCGACTCCTAAAGTTGGATCGATCGGACTCGGGAAATGTCAAAAATTGCAGATTTTTATGAGCCAAATCGATCGGACACCTAAAGTTCGATCGATCGGACTCAAAAATACCCAGAGAAGGTGGATTTTTACGCATCCGATCGATCCAGCGCCTAAAGTTCGATCGATCGGACTCGGGCGTAAATAGAAGTTGAAGAGTTTAATGAGACGGATCGATCCAACACCCCGAGAAGGATCGATCGGACTTTCCCAGTGGATAAAATCACCGATTGTGATCTAATCCGAGGGTGGATACACATGAGGTTATAAATAGGACACTTTCTAGGGTTTGAGGGGGGATTCTTGGACACTTTTGGCTGCTCTTTCTCCTCCTTTATATTTTTTCTAGGTTTTATCTTGTTTATTGGAATCTTTTGAGGATTGTTCTCGATGGCCCTGCGTGGCTAAATCTTGATCCTTGGTCGAGGAGACTGAAACCTCAGAATCAATGAAACTGTGAGATCTAATTTATTTTTATTGTTCAGTTTATAGATGAGTATTGAATGTTCTTCTGTTATTAAATATTCATGATTGTCTTGTCTAATTGCTAGGAGCGCTACTAGTTTATTATTCATGGTGATCTACTGCTAGGTTTGATATCAAATCCGGAATTGTTTAATCCCTCTAATCTGCGAAGCAACTAGGATCTAATAATTTACTGCTGATCAGATCTTGTTAGATCTTAGGAAGAATATTCAACTAGATTAAACGCAACCGCTTGTGCTTGTGTTGTTTAGCTTCATCGATCTCCCTATTCTTAACGCTGCTACTAGACTAAATCTACAGCGCTTGTCTTAGGTTGTTTAGTAGTTAGGGTTGATTAGATCGCTTGTTTCTAATTAACTATGATTGAGGAGAGATTCGAATTTAATTCGGACGGTGAATATTCATGGTATGAATTGATTGATACTTGCATCGATGATCAGTTGTTGGATTCCGATGGTGGATGTTGACTCAGACCAAGGTTTGTTCTCTTGATTCAACTTGTTTCTTCATTTTAGATTATTTCTTTATTCTTTTTCCTCACGTTTAAAACCCCCCATCTTTATTCACTTAGCACAAAACTAGGCTAAACACTCTTCGTGGGATCGACTCGTACTCGCACTACTACATTTATTTTAACGAGTATTAGATTTATTTTTGAGTGCCTGCGACAGCACATCAGATGCCATCGGCGAGAGGGAATCAACTATTTCCAGAGTTGATATTCAAATCAAGGAGCTAGAAGCACAAATTCTTCAACTTAAGACGTAAAGCAACTATCTCGTCAAAGAGAGTAGACAAATCAACCAAGAAAGCAATAGAGATATAGAAGAGTATGATGCCCTTGATGCTGATTCTTCCAAAGATCGCCAAATTGAAATCAACGCTGAGCTGGTCAAGCACAAGCATCGGCGTAAAGCGTTCAGAGAAAAAATCGCTCGCATCACTTAACAACTCTCTCTAAGGAGACGATTTGTAAATGTTAAATTGATGGCCGATCATTTTGTAATGAACGAATATTTTGCTAATTGCTATCGTCTATTTTTAAGGACGTCTTTTCCTTCTATTCTTTTATTTTACATTGATGGGTAATACCTTTTAAGGTATCGGCCATTTATCATTGATCGATGTAACCCACCGTCGATGGTCCTTAGTTGATATGACCCATTTGGTAACACTTGATCAACCAAGTATGGTCCTTCACAGTTGGGTGACCACTTTCCATATTTAGGGTCATTCATATCTATAGGTAAGATCGTCTTCCAAACTAAGTCTCCCTCTTGAATGTTTTTCGATACTACTCGCTTATTGTAGATATCGGTCACTTTTAACTTTTGCGCCTCAATATTTTCCAAGGCAATAGCTCGTTGTTCATCGAGCTCCAAAAAATTGTACATTAATGCTTCTTCATATTCTTCATTAGTTGAGCGATCTTGTTCTAAAACTCTGGGCGATAGAACATCTATCTCAGCCGGTAGAACCGCCTCTTGACCATATACCAATTGATAAGGCGTAACCTTAGTACTAGACTTAGGTGTAGTTCTATGTGCCCATAATGCTCTTAGTAATCCTTCATGCCATTGTCTTGGGTTATCATCCATCATTTACCTTATAATTGACTTGATGGGTTTATTGGACGCTTCGGCTTGTCCATTAGACTGGGCATAATAAGGTGTAGAATTGACCATATTAATTTTATACTCAGCCAAAAAATTCTTTATCTTAGAACTTACAAACATTGTCCCATGATCGGATACAATTGTTTGTGGAATGCCAAATCTACATATGATATTTTCCCAGATGAAGTTTATCACTTGATCATCAGAAACTATTTTCAATGGAATAGCCTCTACCCATTTAGTAAAATAATATGTTGCCACAATTACAAACTTGTGCAACATGGACGATGGAGGATATATTTTTCCTATAATATCTATCGCCCAACACCTGAATGGCCATGGTTTTACAATGATCGATAACTCACTCGCTGGTGCTCGCTGTAATGGTCCATGCCTTTGGCATGATTCACATCCTTTTACAAATGAGGCACATTTCTCCCCCATGCGCAGCCAATAAAAGCCACTACGCATTATTAGCCAGCGCATTTTTATGCCATATTGATGTGCTCCACAGACACCATTATGTATCTCGGCCATTGTAAGTTTCGCTTCATCAGAACTTAAACATCGCAATAAAATCCCGTCTGGTCGACGCTTATACAAAACATCGTTTTGTAAAAAATAGTGTATCGCCTTAAGACGGATTTTTCTATCGACCTTAAGCGATGGATTTTGCAAAAAAACGACGATTGGGGTACGCCAATCTTGTTGGCCATCAATTTGATCTATCTCAAATGAGCGATGAGATCGCTCTAGAGGAGACTGTATTGTGCCATAACCTAAATCGGCCATGCCCCCCAAGTATTCTAACACTTTATAGCCAGATGCTATTTGGGCGAGGGTGTTAGCTTCATCGTTTTGTAGTCTTGGGACAAAACGTTACTCAAAATCGTTAAAGCAATTTAATAACTGTAGAGTGATTTGATGAAATGGAATGAGTATATCGCTCTGGCACTTATAATGTCCTAGTAGATGATTTATCACCAATTGTGAATCACCTTTAATTTGCACATTGGACACTCCTAAATCCAACAAAAGTTCAAGGCCGATGATTAACGCTTCATATTCAGCCTGATTATTGGTGCATAACTGCGACAGTGTATACGCAAATTTATATTTGCATCCAATGGGCGAAAGGATTGTGATCCCAAGGCATGCTCCATTGACAGTCTTAGAACCGTTAAAGTACATCGTCCATGGAATGAGCGATATAATATTGATCTCTCGCTCTAATTCTTTTGGTACGTCTACACAAGGATAATTTGCTAAAAAATCGGCCAATACTTGGGCTTTAACAACCTTTTGAGAGACAAATTTGATGTCAAACTCAGCTAAAGTTAATACCCAATAACCAATACGCTGATGTAAAATTGGCCGAGAAAACAAGAACTTCAATACATTATATTTTGTTCATAAGGTAGCAACTGCCTACTTAAATAGTAGACTGCTCTCTCGAATCCATCTTTCCCATATTGCGCCAAGAGACTGCCTATCGATCGGTCTGTTGCAGCGATGTAGAGTTTCATGGGTTCCTTCAATCTTGGCGACACCATAACCGGTGGCGTTGCTAGATATTTTTTCAAACATTCAAATGCTTGTTGACGTCGCTATTCCCAGACGAAGTCGTCTCCATTCTTTAGACGTAAGAGCGATGAGAACTCTTGAGTTTTGCCTGCACAGTTAGAAATAAATCTTCTCAAAAAATTCACTTGGCCGAGGAACTTTTGCAGTTCCTTCTTAGTCGTTGGAGGGTTGGCCTCTATAATAGACTTTGATTTATTTTGGTCAAGCTCTATTCCTCGCTGGTGGACGAGAAAACCAAGAAAATTCCCTACTTGCACTCCGAATGCACATTTTAAGGGATTTAATTTCAAATTATATTCTCACATCCGCTCAAAAGCTTTGATTAACTGAGAAAAGTGATCGGCCATAACTGGGGATTTTACCACAATATCATCAACATATACTTCTATAAAATGGCTGATCATGTCATGAAAAATTAAGTTCATCGCTCGCTGATAAGTAGCACCAGCATTTTTTAAACCAAAGGGCATAACAACCCATACATAACTACCAAGCGATCCTGGACATCTAAAGGCCGTTTTATGAATATCGTTCTCGGCGATATAGATTTGGTTATATCCCGAATACCCATCCATAAACGAGTATATTTCATGTCCAGCGGTTGAATCGACCAAATTGTCGACCGATGGCATAGGATATTCATCCTTGGGTGTTGCCAAATTTAAGTTTCTAAAGTCTATACAGACTCTAAGTTTGCCATTTTTCTTCTTAACTGGCACTATATTAGAAAGTCATTCTACATATCTGGCTGTTCTAATAAAATTGGCACTTAGCAATCGTTCAATTTCTTTCTTTACTTCTGGGATTATATTAGGAGCAAAACGCCTTGGCGCTTGCTTATAGGGCTGAAAGTTTGGTCGAGTAGGAAGTTCATGCTCGACGATAGTTCTATCCAAGCCAGGCATTTCCTTATAATCCCATGCAAAACAATCCTTATATGAACGTAAAATGGCGATGAGTTCGTACCTTGCTTCTTGGTCGATAAGCTTGCTGATGAATGTTGGACGATGTTCCTCGCCGTCGCCAAGGCCGATTTCTTCCAGCGGGTCTTGAGCTTACATATTTCCACGTTTGAAATAGGGGATTTCTTCATCTTCCTCTTAGGGAATCTCCTTTAAATAGTCCAAATCGTTCGTTTCTTGTGTGGTGAACGCTTCTACCTAATAAGCCATTATCTTAGCTTTTAAGGCCGTTACAGCGGCCCAATTTCTCTTAGGGGATGACCCCATCACTGTAACTTTGAGGCCGATGATTGGCCATCTCTGGGTGTAAAGACCACTGAGGTTGGTCTTGCAGGATCGAATAATTCCGCCACGCGTTCCCTCAGCATGACACCATTCTCTGACACCACCTTCAGTGCATCGTCGATCTGGACGAATTGTAATGGACCATAATTGCAGTCATAGAAAGATGCTTCCACGGCATGAGTATCCATACTATACGGCATGTTGTCGGCCATAATGGATTCGACATTTCCATCGGCGTTCCATAAAAACAAGCAGTGATGAAGGGAGGATGGGACGCATTGACTGCCGTGAATCCAGTCTCGCCCAAGTAGGACGTTGTAACTGGTCGTCGAATCCATAATAAAAAACGTTGTAGTCCTTGTAACACTTCCGACCTTAATATCCAAGGGGAGAATTCCTTTTGCAGGAGTTTGAATCCCACTAAACCCTGTGAGCGTGATATCCGTGAGAATAAGATCGTTATCGGTCTTACCCACCTTCTTCATCATTTTATGAGAAATGACGTTGACTGCGGCCCCGGTTTCAATTAGAACCCTGCTCACAGGAACACCGTTGATCTCGGCCTTAATGTGTAAAGGTCGTAGATGACGGGTCATTGCTTCTGGTGGTCGATCGAACACAACTTTGTCTTGACCATGAAGATTTGCCGTGTGCGATTTGGACGATGACGGAGGTCGACCTTGAACTGCTTTGCCTTTGGTTTTGGCTACAACATGGACAACTTCTGGGCTTTCTTGTCTATCCCATGATGGCCATTACTGATCAGTATGTTTGTGCTCTCATTGTGCCTCAGTTGCTTCCACATCCCAGCCAGCTGGAATGATTGGTGCGTCGTCGACTTGCTAAACGTACTTGGCTACGTCGCCCTTGGGAACCCATTTCTTTACAATAGGATCTCCGTAACAAACTAGATAATTGATGAGTCACTAAATATTCATATTTAAACCCCTTAAATTACCTTTGCTAGGCCTAGAGTAGTTTTATTTAATAGTTTGTTAGTTGATTTCAGGTTTAATCAGTATTTGAGAAGAAATATAAGAATTTCGACTAAAAGGATGAATTTATGTGATAAAGACTGCTTCGTCGCCTGTCAGGAGAATGTTCTCGATATATTCTGTATGAGTCCAAATATTCTGGAAACTTAGTACGTTGTATAAGACTTCAAGAGCTACAACTTTCATGTTGGACATTTTACGAGACGCCTGACGGATTAATACCAATTTTGAAGAAGATAAAGATATATAGCTGCTGGAAAACTGGTCTGTCGATGCTCAGGAGCATATTCGCCAAATATTCTACCTAAGTCCAAATAATATCAAATCTTCGGGAAAGGATAGAACGCTTCCTAATCTACATCTTCCATTTTGAGGACATTTCCAAATTCCGGACGGGTTGAACCCAGTCGCGACCGGAAGAGATTGTCAGAATTCAACCAGGAAATCCGAGTTGCACTAGAGGTCCAACTAAACCCATAACCCTAATTTCAGGAATACACCTATAAGAAGGTGTTGGCTGGCCGAATTTTACATCTTTTTGACAATCTTTGGAGGAGGAAGAAGAAAACGGAGAGGATGTGGATGGTGACAGCTTCCTATTCCAACCTGATGGCTTTCATCCAAAAGATGAGGTGCTAATTCTTGTACTTAAGATTATTCATGAAACTCTAGTGTAATTTTGGTTTTTCTTTAGTTGGATTCTTGTGAACTTCTCGATGCATGATCTCATGAATACGGTTTTAATGTTAATAGAGTTGAGGGAACAGAGTTCCTTGATGTACTTTCAGTCCTACATGGTTTCTGTGATTGATTGTAGAGATTTATGAGATGGTTTTCATTAAGTTATTGGTTTGTCTTTGAGATAAGCTATGCTACGTGAAGATAGGTTGTGCCACGGTTATTAGGAGTAGTAAAATTTAATGTAATCGTAGGACCAAAGACAATCTATGCCAAGCAAAGATAGGTTATGCCGTTGGGAACATTAACTTTTTTTTAGGGATTCATGTGAGCTTGTAGCCATATGATCCATAATGTTGAGAGAAGGGAACAAGATGATAACTAGAGAAGACTAATAATGAAACTAGGGCGGATTGAGTAATTTCTAAGTAACTACTCCATTGATTCAAATTGATCAACCTTTTATCTCTTTTATTTATTAGTTTAGATAACTTTATTATATCTTTGATTCTTTTCCTTAGTTTTAGGGTTTCGAGAATTGATTTCAGTTTTCAACGTTTTCCCTGTGGATCGACTCCCGACTTCACTGGTATTCTACCTAGTAGTGTAGTGATTGAATAAGGATTATAAATTTAATATTTGATTGAGTTTGCAACGTTTTAATGACACGTTCGCGAGCGATTAATAATCGAACTTACCGCTGGGTTGACCTTGAGTACTTATAGCTGGATTGCCCGCCTTGTAGAGCTCCATCAGCAGCTTCTTCTGGGAGATGTTCCTTCTCGCCGCTTCTTCGTGGACCTTGATAGGAACTTCCACTTCTACCCATTCGACGTCCTCGACCATGGGTTCTTCTTCCTCATTGCCCCACCCAGTTGGGACAATTGCTGTTGACGCAGACGGAACGATCTGGGGCGACGACTTCTGTCTTCTTAACTAGACATTTCACCTTCACGTCTCCATAAACCCGCAAGTAATCATATCAGCCACTTGGCTGGCCACCTGGTCCAACTGCAGGATTGCCTTCACCATATAACTATCGCAAAAGTTGCTCTGTAGACATATTCCTTCTCTGAGCCTCTTTTGTAATGTTTATTTTTTCTTCAACCTCAACGTATTCATCTTCATCGTCGAGTATTAAGCTTACTGGGCCTGACTCCTCGGCTTCATCGACCAAGGTAGCTGACGACTCGGCTTCATCGACCAAGGTGGCTGACGCTTCTCCATCATCGGCCATATCGGAAATCTCTGAGTCACTCTCTACCGGATACTATTGTCCAAGGCGACTTGGCAGGATATAGTTGTTAACGATAATAGACGGGAGCGTTCCGAACCGGATGACTTGATTCCCTCCAGTCTCATCGTCATCGTCCTTACTTGGACGATAAAACTTGCTCTTAGACGACTCTGTTGCCTTAGAGACAGCAACAACATCTTTAATCTCCTCGGCTTCTCCAGTTTGACTTGGATCATTCTCTTGAGCTTGTTTGGCCCTCATCATCTGGCCATACTTCTTCTGGTGTCGCCGGTACTGGGT
Organism: Narthecium ossifragum; assembly: GCA_963920575.1. Taxonomy (NCBI): domain Eukaryota; kingdom Viridiplantae; phylum Streptophyta; class Magnoliopsida; order Dioscoreales; family Nartheciaceae; genus Narthecium; species Narthecium ossifragum. The sequence continues at coordinate 8,876,614 of OY986974.1, read as the reverse complement.
CCTTGTCATCTCCTCTACTGGAACTGATCGACAAGTATAGCAGTTGTAGTTGTACCACCTTTCAGGCTTGTATGGCTGAGGTACAAAGTTCCTTGGGTATACGTGAGACTGACTTCGATTCCACTGTCGGGATGTGGGCGATGGAACTTGGTCCTGGAAAATGGTGTCATTGGACGACTAAGGTCCCAGTGACATCTTGGGCAGACATGTGGAAGCTCTGGTTCCTTCCCTTTGTCTTGACTGAGTCGAGCGAAGACATCTGGACAACGATCTTAAACTTTGCAGCTTGAAGTTTGCCACATCAGTCAACGCCATCCCCACTGGAGCAGCGTTGGGGAATGTGTTAGCATCAACTCCCATGTGTTTGGTTGGAAAACCAATCCTACCGGAGTCAATCGCATCCTGCAAAACATTACGAAAAACCAAACATTGGTTAGTGTGATGTGACCAAGCATTATGCCATTTACAATATCTTTTATCTTTGATTTCATCAAGGCTTGGCATAGCATGTCCATTCTTCAGTTTGACTTGTTTATCTTTCAGCAATTGATCAAAGATTTGATTGGCCTTTGAAATATCAAAAGAAAACTTTCTTATTTGACGTTTGTCGTCTCTGACTACTTCTTTACCCTTAAGTTCTCGCTCAAGTTTGGCAAGTGCTTTACATATATAAAGTTTTCCTTTTAGCAGCTCGGCTAAACAAACATCGTCCATATTATAACATTCTTCATCGACGTTACTAACTTGATTGATTTCATAGTTAGTGTATCTATAATAAGTTCCTTTAGACGATGACTTCATCTGATCTTCTTCTCTTAACAATTGTTCATATCGTATAGCACTAGTCTGCAATTGGAAAAGATTGATAAAATCCCTATCTTGGAATTTCTTTTTAAGTTCAAAGGCTAATCCACTTTGAGCGATTTTTACGAATTCCCTTTCAGGCAAGGGAATAAAACACCTACTTCTCGCTCTTTTAAATCTTTGTAAGAATGACTCAGCATTCTTATCTGGCCGCTGCCTCAGCTGAGCTAAATCGGCCATTGTGATTTCTGGTTCTGTCTTATAGAATTGCGAATGGAAGGCATGTTCCATTTGCTGCCAACTTTGTATAGAGTTGGGTGATAATTTAATAAACCACGTGTAAGCCACTCCAGACAAAGAGTTAGGGAATAACCTTAGTTTGACAAAGTCGTTCACTTCTCCACATTGCATGCAGAATTTCCCTATGTGTTCAATGGTCGATTTCTCGTCCACACCAGAGAAGATGGTAAATTCTGGAACTCTATAGTTCCTTGGCAAAGGATACATCTGGTCAACCCAATCAGGATAAGATTTCCTATAAGTTGGACGAGTAGCTAGTCGTCCTACACCTATTTGTTATTGTAGAATTTCTGCTACTCTTTCTCGTAGAACATCGGCCTGTTGTAAAGAGGATTATTATACACTTGGTCATATTGCTCATTTGGTTGTCGAGAATAATATGGTGGTGCTTCATATGGTCGATAATTATTCTGATAAGGAATATCACCCATCTGTTGACCATCACCCATTCTTTGATTATAAAAATTATTCCCTACTGGCCGATTACCCTGGCCACCTAGTTGGCCAAACTTAATCTGTGGAAACCATTAGCCTTGGCCACTTAAGTTATTGTTTTGGCCGATATTTTGGCCATTGTTTGGGTAAACAAGGTTTTGGCCATTAGCAGGAATATGGTCACCTACGCCTAGAGGTACTCCATTCATCGGTATCCCCTGATTAAAAGGAACTCCATTATTTGGCATTCCATTTATCGGAGGAACAACAGCACCATGCATTCCTTGAGTGGGAGGGACACCATTGTTTGGTATTCCTTCTGGGGTAAACACCTCACCATTGGGAGGTACTTGAGTTGGGGATACAAACAACCCAGGTGTTTGGCCGATAAAATTTGGTCTTTGGCTATTGTCATTATTCATCGATGGCCGATGATGAGTTGAACTAGTTTATCTAACCTGACTATTTCGACCGATAAAGTTTTGACTGTGCAATGGATTTTGCAAAAGAACAAAACCATTATTACCACCAGGCCCGATAATAGTGTTCGGCGGAAAAGGACGATTGTTCTGAGTCGTGTTTTGGCCGATAGGAATCATTGAAATGGTCGGCCAAAGGATATTTTGCCCAGAACTTGCGTTTGGTAAAGCCGCATTGATAAAGGTTTGCATGGTATCTATAAAGGGCCTTAAAGCTAAGGCGATGTGGTTAGCCATCTGCTGATTATTAGCATGCAAAGCTTCATCGACCATAGTTTGAGCAGTACTTGACGTTATATTTCCTGGATCAAGGCCACCTCTGGGCGATGTGTTTCCTCTTTCCACAGAGCGATAGACCACTCTATCACAATATTCTATGTGTAGTGGGTTGAAGGCAAAAGGTATGTGTAGTTGGTCGAAGGGCGGAGGAATAACAGGTTCATTTTCACTAACATTTGGAATTGGTTGACCATCGCAGTGATCGGCGTTTCCACCACTACTGTTAGTATCCAACCCAGTCCTAGTAACGATCGTACCGTCTAGTCAAATTTGACCGATTTCCATAAAGACTTGACACAAGGTCCCACCGGTCAAATAGTCAAAGTCAAAAATCTACTCCACACTTAAATATCAGATGATTGTAGTTAAGTTCTACTCCTTCTTAACGAACAGAGGTCTCAAGTTAAATGGAAATCTAGATTAAACCTAATTTAATAATCTAATTAAAAACTAATTATTTAGATTAACTTAAAATAGTCTAAATTAACCTAAGGAAAAAGTTATCTAATATTATGAAATTAATTAAAGAAAGCCTTAAAGATCATCCTAGGTTACTAAATCCAGAGAAAGCATATTTAAATCTATTGATTAAATTAATCTAATCCTAGAAGATAAAAGCTTCTGATATTAAATTAATCTAAAGAAATACAGTAAAGAGCTATCTAAGAAACGTGGAAGAAAACATAACCATTAAAACATAGATTAGCCATATAAAAACAGTAATCTAAACTACTTTAAGCATAAAAGATTGACTAAGTACTGAAAAAACGAAGCCATTACATTTAAGGAAATCAACTTAGAGAAACCATCTTAAAGAACAGTAACAAAATCCAGGCGCACAGGCTCTGTGTTTGGTTTGTGAGAGAGGTTACACAGTGAAAGAGAAAGGTATTTATATTAGAGCAGTTCAACTGCTTCGTCCAGCACGTTCTCTGTTGTTTTCCATCTTTCACTCTGGATGAGCCGCGTGTCCCATGTTCTCCGATATTTCCTCGTTTTTGCATTCTTTGCTTTTGCGTCTGGGCGATGAGCTTCTGGCCGATGACGGTTGCATCAGGTTGGTGAGCTTGTGTATTATAACATCGTCCTTCTTGATTGTTATTTTTTCCAATCTTCATCGTCCAAAGTTCATGGCTTGCTATCTTTGAATGGAATAAGTCTTTGGTCGATGATTTGTCACAGCTCTTGGCCGATAACTTTCTGGTGTAAGAAGGATCATCGTTCTTAGTTAACAATGTCATCGTTGTTAGATAGTTATCGCCCTTGACTAATGGCTTCTTTATGTGGAAACAATCATCATTCTTGATTGATGATTTTTTCTCTTTGGGCGATGATCTTAATCGATGACTTCATTCTTTGGGCGACGATTTTACCTTTGAGCGATATCGTCCAATTGGGTTTGAAAGTATGTTCGCCATATTTATTATGATGACATGTTAACGATCAAACCACTTGATCCTATGAGCAACACTCCTGGCCAAGAAAGCCCTAGCTAATGTATCATTCCCAATTAGTTGCTCATACGCAACATCTAGGTCGTCTAGTGGGCAGCCATGGTTTGTGAGATCCATAAGAGCAGCATATATATCATTAGCAAACTGACAAAAAACGGATGTATTTATCACACTCGCCACTTCCCATATCGAAGCAGCAACCTGTGCAATTGCTTCCATTGCAATCTCTTCATTATTAGCACGCTTCCTACATCTCCTCTTCTCACGAGGTTGGGCATGTTGGGTAGAACTAGTGATCCCCGGGCTATGAGTATCATGAGTATCATTCTCAAAGTTCAAATTGATGTGGATGTCAATATCTTCTGTCTGGGATACAGACTCTGGAAATTGACTTTGGGATGGGTCATTAAATGACCTTGCATACTCACCTCGAGTCAGCTCACCACCACCAACGATCGACATGTATTCATAGTCAGGAATTGGGTTGTTAATGTAGGGAGCATGCTTCAGATGTGCCTGCGAGACGCGTGTCTTGGGTTAGGAAATGCTACTATTCATATGCTAAGAAGATAATATTTTTATGGGATAAGGAATTGCCATATACCTGGCAATACTCTGTTGCCTCCGCTTCACCCATTTTGAGTATCTTCGTCTCCTCATTCCAGTCTACGCCACTCAGATTCTTAAAAGTGGTTATGATAGCCCACATGGCCCTCAAATGCCTAAGGTGATTTTTGACATTTGATTCGGTAACAGATACACGGAATGTCTATTTCAAGGCATTCACTGCTGCACTTAAGGCAGGCCCTTTGTAAAGGTTCTCAACCAGCATGTCACCCATCTGTTCAGCTAGGAATCTTAGTAGAAATTTCGTATATTGCGCTTGCCAGTAAAAAGGGGACTGCTTGTTCCCCTTACCTTTCTTACCACAACTGGCACCAACAGAGTCGTTTGAATGCTCCATTTCCAGTATAGTATTGCAAACCGAAAAGAAAAATGCATGGTTTCATAAATATCAAAATAGTTCTTGTTTGTCCTTACAATCCACCAACTTATATAATATAAAAGAAATAAATCTATCTTAAAAGATGGTCTCTCTCATTCCACATTGATTGCGCTAATCCATCCCTAAAGTCTGTCCACTCTCGAGCTTCTTCCCGAAACTCTCTCTATGATCTTGGTTGTTGGGACATGGGTACCCATGCCTCATCGGTAGGTATCATATCATCCCCACCTTCCTCTATGATTGAGTTGTGTAATATAGAACATTCTGTGTTTCGAAGGGATAAAAGGGACATGATGTAAGAATCTTGAATCGATTCTTCAACGCCCCAAATGCTCTCTCGACTATTGTTTTGAGTGATGAGTGCATGAAGTTGTATAACTCTCTTGCATTACTTGGTCCATATTCACCAAAGTCTCTCAAATGGTACATAACATCGTGATAGGGTAACAGAAACCTGGGTCGCATTGCATACCCAACATCGCACAAGTAAAACTTACCTACAACACAAAGACGTAAATGCAATGTATGGAACAACGTGTATGATGTCACTCAAATGTGTCTCGCATAGCAGTCATAGTGCAGTACAGCATAAGAGAGGCCGATCCCACAAGGAAACAAGCAGAAAGGATCCAGAAACACAGATAACAATGTATCAAAAACAATCAAGAGCGTGGGAGTTGAGAGAATTAGATCAAAGATTTAACGGTAAAGCTAAGTTAACAAAGGAAATCAGGATTTGGATGAGGCTAAGCTTCAGGAATCCCTCACTCAGACTTGGGTTCTTCTCTTACCATTTGTTCATGTAAAATTCAGTCGAGAGATTCACATCCCAATCACCTCGACTGGAAAGTATGGAGCTATGAATCTAAAAAAATATAAATGTCTCTTTCTATGTTTGGTTCTTCTCGTTGTAGCCCTAACACCGTCCTATTAGAACCTAAGAATACACGATACCGGCTGTCACTACAGGCATCGTGTGTGACTCCCCTGAGCCAGCCATCACTACAGGCAACGTGCGTGATTCACTACCGGTTGTCACTACAGGCAACGATCCAGTTATCCTCGACGAAGAGAGTGTCCAGGACGCGCATGACTCCTCTGAGCCAGCCGTCCGCTGTAGTCAGATCCCCAGTCTCACCACTGAACCAAGGCGGGTTCAGTAGCTGGAAATCCATCATAACCGCCGCAGCGGCCCGCCTATCGACAGGAGTGAGGACCCTCTCCTCAACTAGAAAGGCCTCCTCCTGCGCGACCGAAACCGTCACTGGTGATGACGCAACCCGCCTAGCATGAACCGCCCTGACATGGACCTCCCTGCTCGGTCGAGTGGGTCGACCAGGTCAAGCCCCACCCCGAACAACAACCGAAGGCTCGCCTCGAGCTCCCGACATCCGCACAATCAGCAACGACAATGAGCATCCACTCGTCAGAAGCCGGAAAACAAGCAGCACAAACAGGAAGCGAAAAACACAACACAAAAGAGTATGTATGGATGTTCTAGACATAGAACTATCCCATCCCACGCTCAATCTCAACCAAAACCTGATCCTATCCCTGGGACCTACAGCCTAAGCTCTGATACCAAGCTGTCGTGCCCCGACCCGTGAAAGCCCATCCGGGCCGGGGACGCGAACCAGAACCAAACCAACTACGGAAAAATATAGTAAGGGTTCCCTCTAACCTATTGGTCACCCTAAGCAATTCATTAAGTACCCTCAATTAGCAATTCTAACATCGACAGAAACCTCAAACTGAAAGATTATAATTCCAATGTACAAATCTACAAAACCTCAAAGAGGGCAAATCAGTTACAAACATTTATACACTCCCGTAGGAGGCTAACTATAGAAGGGTTCAGGAACAAAAGATCATCACTCCTCAAACTCCGTCAGGCGCTCCCGCCCCGCCGACCAACTGCCCGGTAGGGGCCACCGAAGAGAAGCTAATGCCTGCACCTGCAAAATGCAGCCCAGGTAGGAGTGAGCAACTAAGTTAAGCAGGGAAACTACACTACGGCTCATAGAAGGAAGAGGGAAATACAACAGTGTCACCATCTAACAAGGTCTGTGTGTACACAGGGGTCCCATAACCCCACCGGCGTCTCTAGGTATCCAACCATGGTCACCCTAACAAACTGGGCCCATCCCGGAAACACCTAGTACAACAGGAAGAAGACACTGCTGTGCAGGCACACCCTCTGCCCAAATATGAGACAACGACACCGGCTACACCCCAGAACCAGGCTCGAGGCCGAGACGACCATTAAATCATCAATCAATAGGTGTTCAAGTCATCTAGGCCTACCATCGAAATCGACTAAACACCACCATTTAAACCTGGACCAAGCTACCCAGCCCCGGTCCTAAGGCTAAATCCGAGCTTCCAAGCCTCGGGATGGCGATACCACAAATCGCCCACACCCTAACCTTATGCAGCTAATGCACAACCAGATGCATGCTACGAACACACGCAGGAAAGCAGATAAGCATGCAACATATGTGACAATTAATTAAACAAGGTATGGGCTCGGCACCCTACCGGCCCCGGGTGGTCAAAAAGTAAAACGGGCCAAGGGACTGCTGTAGTGGTAACCCCTACCAACTACAACCAGTCCACAAAGAGACAGCATGTTACGAGAAGCAACCCCGACAACCAAGACTAATAGTAGAACATGCTATCTACACATCCCTGGAGTTGTCACTCTCCTGGTTCACCATTAACCCTCATTATGGGGCTAACATGCTCAAGGATATGCACCAGGTATAAAGCAGTAAAAAAAACCATATAAGTGAAGCCCCACGGCCAAAAACCATTGAAAACACCTCCCTGTCACATAAAGGATCGATCATCTCCAGGGGGAATGATCGATCACCCTCGTGATGGGAAGGTTCAGTCCCTGTCAAGCCTCAAGAGATCAATCTTCCTGGACAAAGGATCGATCCTCCCTCCATGAAGATTGACATCATCCATGCTGCTGATCTAAAGATTGATCTTCTTCTACTAGAAGATCGATCATACATGGGCCATGCATGACACCCCAAGAATGATTGATCCTTCCTCAGAAAGGATCGATCCTGTTGGGTTCTCCGGCGACCGACCGGAGAGAAATACCGTCTGAAAACTCTACCCTATCCCACAAAACCTTAGGGTTTGTTAGTACGTAGAACCAAGAATCCAAAATTGGTACTTATACTAAAAACCAACTAGCATGCAAGGAGTTCTACTCAAATCAAACACAAACAAGCTCAAACTCACCAAAAACCTGAAAAACATTAGGTAGGATCCCTACCTAGACTAGAGCAGCTTCAATCCCAGCTGCCAAGCCAAAGATTTTCCTCAATCTCTCCCAAATCCAGCCAGATATAAGCTCAGGAACGGCGAATTTCAAAAGAGGTTCAAGAAGGGGTTTGCGTCCGTTTTATAGAGAAACGAATGGGCTTATGAATGATCGATCAATCAGGACGAATAATCGATCCTTCATGACAATAGCAACTTCTTGGCACCAAATGATTGACCATTCCAGCGAGGAATGATCGATCATCACTAAATGATCGAGCCTTCTAGCAAGGAATCATCGATCATTTTGGTGCAGAAAGCTAGACTTGGGCTAGAACACAAGCCCAAACCCGGATCTTTCGATCCCGGCTCCACCTAACCGTTCTAATCAAACACTAACACAAACGTGGTCAGTGTGTACACACGCGGGTGTGAAACAAACCGACAAGGTATAATTCACCAAATTGCCCTTGTGGTCCAAAGAAACAATGCGATCTACCGGATCGAGTGCTCGACGCAAAACAAGAAAACGAGCCATCAGCCCGATCCAGGAGTAGAGGGACAGGTCATCACATCGACCGTCAGGTACAAAAACTCAGCCTTTTTGAGCCATAGTTGATCCACCCATCGACCATCACATCGACCGTGAGCCTCTATTGTAAAAAATGCTTCCCATGATCGATGCTCCGATCGACCGTCGCTTCTTCACTTTCCATCATCATACTCCACGGTCAACCGCCGCATCGTTTGTCGGATCGTCCATGAGCCTATAACATTTAAAACCAAAATATCCATGCTCTACGGTCGATCGGTCCATCGACCGTCACATCTACCGTGAGGCTCTGTCAAGAAACTGGCTTCCCAGAGTTGATGCTCTGATCGACAGCGAGCCAACATTTCATTATGCCAAGTTTGGTGCATCCACCGTGCAACCCCACGGCCGATCCATGGATCGACCGTCGCATTCCCACGGTCGATCCATGCATCGACCGTTGCATCGACCGTCAGCACAATAATAACTCAAATATTGAATTTAGGACTTCCAATTAAAGGGGTAATAAATATTAAACATTTATTTTATCATTTAATGTATATTGGCATCATCAAAACAATGTTAGGATCAACAATCTTTCCCTTTTTGATGACGACAACCCTTTTAAATGTGATGATAAAATATTAAAGCTTCTCCCTAATCTATGCATCCATTCCTTTCTTAAAAAGAGTTCTAAATTGAATACTAAGGATGCACACAAGTCATATATCACTAAATGGATAGGAAAAGTTAATTTTAAGATATAATGACAAGATAACTTAGATTTTAGCATGTTTACTTCTTTAAAAAAAAGTGAATATAGGCTATCATGGAATAGTTCATATGGATATTGGAGATAAAAAATTATGTGCCAATACATCTTAACACTATCCAACAAAATTGTATTGCGATCAAAAGATTAACAATATCCAACAACATTGCCTTTCATTCAAAAGATTCCAACACTTGCATTACAACACTTCCATTCAAAAAACATTCAGAAAACTTTGGATTACAAGAGTTTCATTTCAAAAACAAGGTTTTCCAAAATGCATGGATGGGGATTTAGGATGAAATGTAGGGCAATTGTTTTCAACATTCATCACAACTTGTTCTCCCCCTTTGGCATCATCAAAAAGAAGTAACATGGCTGGGGATTTAGGATCAATCAACTGAAGGAGTGGAAGGTGAAAATTCATTTTTGATGTAGGTAAAAATGTCTTCAAGTTGCTTGAACATCTTCGCTTGATCTTCCGTGATCTTTGCTTGGTAAGTCTTTATATCACCTTGATTGACTTCCATCCTTTCCAATCTTGCTTCTAGCTCATCAAGTCTTTGTGCCGTGGTGCGACGAGCTCGGCTATGGGAGGATTCACCTTGAAATCTGGGCTCACCTTCTTCTCCCCCTAAGTTTTCCTCATCATGCTCTTCTTGATGCTCTCCTTCCTCATCACTACTAATATCAGGAACAATAGGGCCTAAGGCTCGCTTGGCAGTCTTCATCCCTTTGTAGGTGGATTTATTGAAGGGTTGAGAAAGGGGTTTTCTTTCATGAACGGTTAGGTGAAGGGTATGGGCTTGGAAAATTTTGGTTAGTAGTCCTCCAAAATATAGTGATTTCCTAGCCGTAAGGTTAAGCATCTCCTTGATAATGATATAACCTAGGTTTAGGGTCTTCTCCCTTATTTATCCCTATCAAATCTTGGGAGATCCTCATACGAAGTAAAACAGATACACTCCCCTTGATTTGGTGCATTTAGTATCTCATTTAACCATTCTATAGTAATCTTCACTTCATTTCCTTAAACATAGCTACTAATGGCCACATATCCTTCATCATCAATCAATATCTTCAATAATATTGCAATAAAAATATCGAATCATTTCTAGATACATATATTGGGGAATCTCTAAGAATTTCTTCCAACCCATATCAGTGAAAATATTTTGAACTACATGTTCCTTCCCTATGGGCAACTGAAGGACTCTACCCGAAACCATAAATTTATCCTTAAACTCGGGCCAAGAGTTATACCTATCCTTGTCTAGGAAGAGGTAATCATCGTAGGAAGGAGTAGATGAAGGAATGGATGAGAACCCTTCGACTGAACCTTTGGTTTTCTTCGTCCTTGTCTTTCTCTTCGCTATTGCATGCTTCCTCTTCCCGGTTTGACTTGGTTCCTCGGGTGGAGGAGGTCCAGCATTCTTGGTGTGAGGCATGGTGCGCGGCTAGGTTAGGGTTTTGAGAAGAGAGGAGTAGGCCGTGGTCAAATCAGAGGAGTTGCGGTCGATGGAGAGGGGCTAGGGCACAGTCGAACTAGAGGAGAAGATGCATGCTTGATCGGGTGGGGGGTTTATAAAGGGAGACGTGAAAATAACTGAAAAGCCCTCACTTAAGTTGTCACACGATCCGTGGCGATCGACCCTAAGAAGTTGGCGGTCGACCGTCACGCATAATATGTGTAAAATGAAAATCCCACAGTCGATCCTAAGAAGTTGGCGGTCGACTGTCAAACGCGATATGTGAAAACAAAAATGCACTCACGGTCGACCGTAAGGAAGTCTAGATCGAGAGTCAGTTCTAGAAAATGAATTTTAAAATTCAATTAAAAATCATTTTTAAATCAAAACATCACAAAACTTTGAATGCACGTGTAACTAAATATTATGAAAAATAACTCATCAATCATGAAAATCACTCAATTTACCAAAATTTAGCACTCAAGTGGGATATTGTATAAAAAGCAGATAAGGAGGTGACAATACCTTTTTCTTTTAGCATTTCATTTTGGATATCCATTGGACATCCCAAGTTCCCTTAGTACATATAGAAACATGTCTTCACTCAAGGGTTTGGTTAGAATATCCGCAATTTGATGCTCGGTGCTAATAAATTCAAGTGCAATATCTCATTTTTGTGTGTGATCATGAAGGAAATAGCGTCGAATTTCTATGTGCTTTGTTGTAGAATGTAGGATGGGATTCTTGGATAGGCTTATGGCACTAGTCTTGTCACATCTAATGGGCATTTTGCCTACTTGTATGTTGTAATCTACCAATTGTATTTTCATCCAAAGTAATTGTGCACAATAACTACTCTCCGCAATGTATTCCGCTTCGACGAAGGATAAAGCAACTGAATTCTGCTTCTTGGAGAACCAAGAAACATGTGCATGACCAAGAAAGTGACATGTACCACTTGTGCTTTTTCTATCAAGCCTACATCCGGCAAAATCCGCATCGGAGTAGCTAATTAGATCAAAAGATGATCTTCAAGGATACTACAAATCATAGTTTTGGGTTCCTAATAGATATCTAAAGATCCTCTTGACCGCAATCAAATGAGATTCCATAGGACAAGATTGATATCTAGCATAAAGGCAAACACTAAACATGATGTCCAGTTTACTAGCGGTCAAATAAAGTAAAGAACCAATCGTCCCTCTATAAAGCGCTTGATCAACGGGTTTCCCATCTGCATCCTTGTCTAATTTGAGTGTTGTATACATGGAGGTTCTATAAATTTTGGATTGGACAAAATCATACTTCTTGAGTAGGTCTCTAGTGTATTTGGCTTGACTAACAAAGATCTCTCCTTGAGTTTGCATGATTTGTAAACCAAGAAAATAATTGAGTTCACCCATCAAACTCATTTCAAATTCACTTTGCATGTAAGAGGCAAATTCGTCACAAAGCATTTCATTAAAGGATCCAAAGATAATATCATCCACATAAATTAGAACTAATAAAAGGTCTTCTCCTTTTGATTTTGTAAAAAGAATAGTATCAATCTTTCCTCTATAAAAATCATTATCCATCAAGAATTTGCTAAGCCTTTCATACCAAGCTCTAGGAGCTTGATTCAAACCATACAAGGCTTTAGTGAGTTTGAAAACATGATCCCCTAACTTGTGATCCTCAAAACAGAGGGGTTGTTCAACATAGACTTCTTCCTTTAAGAAACCATTCAAAAATACACTTTTGACATCCATTTGATATAATTTGAAATCTTTGTAAGATGCAAAAGCTAGAAGTTGTCTGATTGCCTCAAGTCTAGCAACCGGTGCAAAAGTCTCATCAAAATCAATTCCTTCGTGTTGATTGAAGTCTTTTGCAACTAGTCTAGCTTTATTCCTTGTAATTATCCTTGATTCATCCATTTTATTTCTAAACACCCATTTAGTATCAATGACAGGATGATCATAAGGTCTAGGTACCAAATTCCAAACTTCATTTCTTTCAAATTGATTCAACTCTTCTTGCATTGCTAAGATCCAATGATCATCCTCTAGTGCTTCCTCAATCGTTTTGGGCTCAATTTGAGATAGAAAGGCTAGATTTGCATATGCATTTAATGAAGATCTAGTTTGGATTCCTTTTGATGGTTCACCAATCATCAATTCCTTTGGGTGTGAGGATGCATATTTCCAATCTTTAGGCAAATCATGATGTTGATCACTAGGTGTAATTTCAAGCGATTCCTCAAATCTATCATTCAATTCTTCAATATCGTTTTGGGTTTCATCTACTACATCTTTTGATTTGACATTAGGAATTTCATCATCTTTACCATCAATTCTACTATGAACTATAATCATTTCATCAAATATCACATACATTGATTCTTCAACCACCAATGTCCTTTTATTGAAGATTCTATAACTTTTGCTTCTCTCCGAGTATCCAAGAAAAACTCCTTCATCAGATCTAGCATCAAATTTTCCAAGATTATTCTTGCCATTGTTTAAGATAAAACACTTGCAACCAAAAGCTCTAAAGTACCCAATATTTGGAATTCTTCCTTTCCAAAGCTCATAGGGGGTTTTCTTCAAAATAGGTCTCAATGTTACTCTATTGATTACATGGCAAAAAGTATTAATCGTTTCGGCAAAAAATTACTTAGAAAGATTATTCTCACATAATAGCATTCTGGCCATATCTTATAGGGTCTGATTCTTTCTTCCAACAACATCATTTTGTTGAGGGGTTCTAGGTAATAAGAAGTTATGGAAAATCACGTTGTCATTGCAAAACTTTTCTATATGGGAGTTCTTGAATTCTCCTCCATGGTCACTTCTAATGCATGTAATGAGAATACCTTTCTCATTTTGGAGTCTTCTACAAAAGTTGGTGAATTCCTCAAAGACTTAATCTTTGTGTGCAAGGAATATCACCCAAGTATATCTAGTGTAGTCATCTATTAAAACAAAACCATATGAGCTACCACCTAAACTAGTTGGTTTAGTAGGTCCAAAAAGGTTCATATGAATGAGTTCTAATGCTCTTATGGTGGAAACTACATATTTAGGCTTGAAAGAGGATTTTACTTGTTTTCCTCTTTGACATGTGTCACAAATCTTATCTTTTTTGAATTTGATCTTGGGAAGTCCAAGAACAAGGTCTTTTCGAGAGAGTTTGAAAATTAAATCCATGTGAACATGTCCAAGTCTCCTATGCCATAACCAAGAATTATCATTTAAAGCAATAAAGCGTATATCATCATGGAAATCAAGATCATTAAGATAGAATGTATAAACGTTACCATCACGATGACCAACTAGTATGATTTTATCACTAATAGCATTCTTAACATAGCATTTTGAATCTTCAAAAATAACTTTGTTACCTCTATCACATAATTGACTGATGCTGAGCAAATTATGTTTCAAACCTTCGACCAAAAGAACATTTTCAATAATAGTGGAAGAAGTTTTACCAATATTGACAATGCCAATTAGTTTTCCTTTTGCATTATCTCCAAAGGTCACCATTCCTCGATCTTTGGATTGAAAGGTTGAGAACATGCTCCTTTCTCCCATCATGTGTCTTGAGCATCCACTATCAAGGTATCATCGTTTGGCTTTTGAATTTGTCTTGATCTTGGATCTCAAGCACTCCTACAAATCAAACTCAAGTCTTCATTTTTGGTACCCAAATCTTTTTGGGTCTTCTAGCATTAGTTCTAGAAATATAAGTAGATGTAGCATGCTTAGGTGTCCAAAAGGTTTTAGCATTAGCATCACTACAACAAAAATGGGTTATACCAGTAGTTTTATAAATGGTCTACTCCAGCAGCCCCAAAAACTGCTGGCTTTCACAAGATCTTTACCAGCGGTTTAGGCTGGCCGCTGGTGTTGACAGTTCTAAACCAACATTTTCAGACTGTTTGTCGCGCCCCGACCCGTGTAGGCCCAACCGGGCCGGGCGACGCAAAGTGGAACCTAACCTACTGCGAAAATTTTGGTGAGGTTTCCCTCTAATCGTAGTGGTTACCCGAGCAATTCTTAATCATCCTGTATTATACAATCATTCACAAACTCAAAGACTGAAACTGATATATAATACAAAACCTCAAACAGGGAAAATATACATTTATCACTCTCGTAGGAGACTATCTATAACAAAGGTGAGAACAGAGATCGCCGCTCCTCAAGCACCGCCAGACGCCACCATGTCACCAAACACTGGCCCGGTAGGGGCAACCGAAGAAGAGCTAGCGCCAACACCTACAAAATGCAGCCCGGGTAGAAGTGAGCACTAAGCTCAGCAGGGACACTACACTACGACACTCACAAGGGAGGGAACACAACAGTGTCGCCCCCAAGCCTATCCTAGGTGTATGCAAGGGTCCCATAACCCTACCAGAAGTTCATGAACGCAGGCCCAAAACACTGCACACTCTCAGCATGACACAGAACACTGTTTGGCGGACCAGGACACCGCTGGGCAGGCACTCCTCCTCCCAAGAGTTTAAGAACACCGGACTCCGGCTATACCTCGGATACGACTTTCGAGACAACACGACCTCTAAACCTCAAACAACATGTATTCAGGTCAAACTAACCCTATCATCGAGATCGACTGAATACTACAAATCGAATCCTGGACCAAGCTACCCGGAACGGTCCTAAAGCTAGATCCGGACTGCCTGAAAGCCCCGGATCGGCGAACAACCCATCGCCAACGCCCTAGACAGATGCAACTAATGCACAACACAATGCATGATATGTGCATACGCAGGGTAATACAGTTAAACATGTAACAGTATGTGATGATATAAATAACAAGGTCTGGGCACGGCACCCTACCGGCTCGGGGGTGGTGAATAGGTAAATAAGGTCTAGGGACTGCTATAGTGGTACCCCCACCAACTGTCAGCAGTCCACCACAACACCTGCACCGCTCATAGATATCACAGATAAAGCCCTCGGCGCACGTCGGCATGCAAGGCTAAGGAAAGCTGTAGGGCTACCCACCCGTTTATTCTAAACATCCCGGGAGTCATCACTCCCCCGGTTCACCACTGCCCCTATAATAGGGCTAACATGCTTAAACATATGTACAAGGTATAAAGCGGTAAGGAAAACCGGTATACCAAGCCCCGCGGGCAAAAGCCATGAAAAATCCTCTCTGTTACTAAAGGATCGATCTTTTACTAAGAAACGATTGATCTTTTAAGTAACAGTGAGCCTTCCCTCACTGTCGAGCTAAAGAAGATCGTTCCTTCCTCCCAGGAAGATCGATCTTTCTCAAAACAGAGGGCACCCTTCTTGTCGCGCCAAGAAAGATCGATCCTTCCTCCCAGGAAGATCGATCTTCCTCGCGACGCAGGGTAACCATGCTACCCAAGACCCAGGATCGATCTTCTCCAAGCAGAGGATCGATCCTTCATTGGGCGCAGCATGACCAACCCAGAGGGATCGATCCTTCCTCAAGAAGGATCGATCCGGATGGGTTCTCCGGCGACCAGACGGCAAGAAATACCGCCGGAAAATGCTACCAATTCCCCTAAAACTCTGGGATCTTGTAGATCAAGGGACCACGAGTCCAAAACCGGTGAAATCACAGCAAACAAACATGTATATTAAGAGATCTAAGCATAAGAACATAATCAAACCGGAAAACTCCAAAAACCCGGAATAGATTGTAGGTAGGATCCCTACCTAAGCAATAGCAGTTTAAATCCTAGCTGCTAGGCCTTGGATCTTCCTTAAACTCCTTTGAAATCGGCAGATTTGAGCTCCAGATCAACGGATTTCAAAAGGATTTAAGAAAATCCGCTGAGTCTGCTTTATAGGCGAACGAACCGACCTATCAGGTATCGATCTCTTCCTCCAAAGAGATCGATCTCTCATGACGAACTCAGCTTGACTTTCTGGCACAAGAAGATCGATCTCTTAGCCAGAGAAGATCGATCCTACTTGTGCTGAAAGCTAAACTTGGGCAAGAACTCAAGCCCAAGCCCGAATCTTTCGATCCCGGGTCCCACTAACCATTCTAACCAAACATTACCACAAACATGATCAGTGTGTGCACACGCGAGTGTGAAACAAGTCGAGAAGGCGTAATTTACCAAATTGTCCTTGCGACCCACGACGAGCCACAGGAGTAGAGGGACGGTGTGAGGACCTGCCCCTCTACCCCTGTGGCTCGTTGTAGACCGCAAGGGCAATTTGGTAAATTGCGCCTTGTTGGTTTGTTTCACACCCGCGTGTGCACACACTGGCCTTGTCTGTGTTCATGTTTGTTTAGAATGGCTAGGTGAATCCGAGATCGGAAGATCTGAGATTGGGCTTGTGTTTTAGCCCAAGTTTGCCTTTCTGAGTAAAGGAGATCGATCTGGATGGCTAGGGAGATCGATCTGGATTGCAAAGGAGATCGATCTGGATTTCAAGGAGATCGATCTGGATTGCAAAGGAGATCGATCTCACATGCCTTGGAGATCGATCATGCTTGAGTCGGTGCTTTCTTTCTCTTTTGCGAGGACGGCCGTCGGCCATCGCTCTCCCCTGTCAGAGAGGGAAGATTTCCCCTCCCCTCTCCCAGCTTTTCCCCCGTTTTCCCGGCTTTCCCCAAGCTTTTCCTTCCTTTTCTTTCCTTCCCTTCTCTTCTCTTCTTCTTCCTTCCTTCTCTCTTTCCCGCGGTGCTCTGTTTTCTTCCCTTTACCGCCGGCGAGCTTCATCTCCTCCGTTCTCCCTCCTCCGGCCATCTTTTTCCGCGTTGGTTAGGTTCCGGTTCGCGTCGCCCGGCCCGGTTGGGCTTTCGCGGGTCGGGGCGCGACAGCTTGGTATCAGAGCATAGGTTGTAGATCCCAGGGTTTAGGATCAGGATTCGGTTGAGATTGAGCGTGGAATGGGTTAGTTCTATGTCTAGAACATCCGTGCATGCTCATTTTGATGTGTTTTGCTTTTCCGCTTTATGTTGTGCTGCTTTATCTTTGGTTTCTAACGAGTGAACGCTCGTTGTCGTTGGTGATTGCACAGATGTCGGGAGCTCGAGTCCGACCTACGGTTGTTGGTCGAGGTGGGGACGACCTGGTCGGCCCGCCCGACCAGACAGGGTAGCACCTGACAGGACGGTCAGAGCTCGACGGACTGGACCATCACCAGCGACGGTTGCGGTCGCACGGGAGGAGGCTCCTCTCGCCGAGGAGGGGGTCCTCGCTCCGGTCGACGGGCGGGCCGCGGCAGCGGTCATGATGGACTTCCAGCGGCTGAACCCGCCTAGGTTCGGCGGTGAGACTGGAGATCCGACCACGGCAGACGGCTGGCTCTGAGGAGTCACGCGCGTTCTCGACGCTCTCTTCGTCGGGGATGACCGGATCCGGGTCACCCTCGCGGCGTTCCAGCTTGATGGTGACGCCCTTGACTGGTGGTGCACTGCCCAGCACACCAGTGACGGAGAGGAGCCGACGTGGGAGGAGTTCAGGGCGTTGTTCTTGGACGCGTACTTCCCGGAGAGTACGCGTGACGCCTTGTCTCGCAAGTACCAGTCCCTCCTGCAGGGTACTCGCACTGTTCAGCAGTACGCCACCCGGTTCACGCACTTGGTCCGTTTTGCGGGGGCAGTAGCAGCAGATCCAGTGGCCAGGGCACGGCAGTTTGAGTGGGGTCTTCGTCCAGAGATCTGGCGCCAGACGTGTTCCCACCGCTTCCAGACGCACTCAGCAGTTCTGAACTGCTCCTTAGTTGTGGAGGCGCAGTCGCAGAACGAGAGACGCCGAGCAGTTCCACCGGCGGTCTCTACCAGCTCGCAGCAGCAGTGACCCCAGGGCAGAGGGGGGTTCGGTAGGGGGCAGTCGTGGCGTCAGCGGCCCTTTCAGCGGCGGCCGCAGCGTGCACCGCAGTACCAGCAGCCACTACCGAGCCCACCAGCCCTGTTTCTACTGACGGCCGGGCCATCTGGGCAGGCTTCGTCAGGGGGGACCAGGGACGACAGCCGAGCGCGTCAGTCACTTGCTACTTGTGCGGGCAGCCGGGGCACTACCGTAGAGACTGCACTTCGTGAGGAGCGCAGGGCGCTATGCCGCAAGGCAGTAGAGGCGGAGGGTCTGGTGCCTGGCAGGGGAGCGGGGATGGACGCGGGCCGGGGCGTCCCAGATGCAGAGGCGCCCAGCGGGGGCAGGTGTTTGCCCTCCCAGTTCGCGAGCGGCAGGACACCGTCCAGCTGTATCAGCCGCCACCACAGTACCAGCAGCCGTTGCAGTACCAGCAGCCGCAGCAGTATCAGCAGGCAGCGGCAGAACTAACCGTCCTCAGAGGTATCTTTTAGCTTTCTAGTTCCTTAGGAGATATGCTGATAGACTCTGGGGCGTCTCATTCCTATATTGCTAGCATGTGTGTGGCATCGCTAGGACTAGAGACGAGTTGGCTAGAGGTGGCACAGTCTGTGGATTCACCGATTGGAGGCACAATCAGGGTAGACCGGGTCTGCCGATCTTGTTCTTTGGAGGTTGGAGGCCTCCGTGTCTGTCTAGACCTGCGAGTGCTAGACATGACAGGCTTCGACGTGATACTCGGTATGGACTGGTTAGCAGCATACCGGGCTATCATCGACTGTGGTCGCCGGAGGGTGGTCGCTTGGAAACCCGATGGGACACAGTTTGTGTTGTTGGGGGATCGGTTCTCAGCCGATTCCTTTGCTTGTGGTGTGGGAAGGCGTGGCAGCGAGCTCTCAGCCTTGCTGGCCAGCCTGTCCCTATTTGGGTCAGAGGGAGTACAGCTGAGCAGTTTCCCCAGGATCGTGTGCGACTACACCGACGTGTTTCCCGACCTGTTGCCAGGGCTTCCACCGCCCAGAGAGGTTGATTTTGAGATCGACCTGGTACCGGGTACCGCACCGATCTCTCTCCCAGCTTTCAGGATGGCACCAGCAGAGCAGAGTGAGTTGAGGACCCAGCTAGACGAGCTTACCAGCAAAGGCTTCATCCGTCCCAGCATGTCTCCCTGGGGGGTGCCAGTGTTGTTCGCAAAGAAGAAGGACGGTACCCTTCGACTTTGCATAGACTACAGGCGGCTCAACAGGGTGACGGTGAAGAACCGGTATCCGATGCCGAGGATCGACGACCTGTTTGACCAGTTGAGAGGATCTTCAGTGTTCTCGAAGATCGACCTCCGCACCGGCTACCACCAGTTGAGGGTTCGGGATTGCGACATCCCGAAGACGGCTTTTCGGACTCGGTACGGCCTGTACGAGTTCGTGGTGATGCCGTTTGGGTTGACGAACGCACCAGCAGCATTCATGGATCTCATGGAGAGGATCTTCCGGCCTTTCCTAGACGAATTTGTGGTGGTGTTCGTCGACGACATCCTTATCTACTCCAAGTTAGAGGCGGAGCACGAGCGACACTTGGCGACAGTGTTGCAGCTACTTCGAGAGCATCGGCTTTATGCCAAGGCTTCTAAGTGCGAGTTCTGGCTTGCACAGGTGGGATTCCTTGGACACGTGGTGTCGGCAGCAGAGATCTCAGTTGACCCGGCCAAGGTCGAAGCAGTGGTACAGTGGCAGTGACCGAGAACAGTGTTTGAGGTCCGTAGTTTCTTAGGCCTGGCGGGTTACTACAAGCGGTTCGTGCGGGACTTCTCCAAGGTTGCCGGACCGTTGACCAGACTGACACAGAAGGCCGTCCCGTTCGTGTGGGATGATGCTTGTGAGCGAGCCTTCGTGGAGCTGAGGACGAGGTTGACCAGTGCGCCGGTGCTGATCGTCCCCGAGCGAGGTGTTGGTTACAGTGTTTACTGCGACGCCAACGGTGAGGGTTTGGGGTGTGTCCTCATGCAGGAGGGCCACGTAGTTTTCTATGGTTCTCGTCAGCTGAAGAACCATGAGAGGAACTACCCGACTCACAACTTGGAGCTAGCAGCGATGGTCTTCGTCCTGAAGACCTGGCGGCATTATCTCTATGGCGAGAAGTTCTCAGTCTTCTCGGACCATAAGAGTTTGAGGCATGTTTTCACCCAACGTGACCTCAACCTGAGGCAGCGACGCTGGATGGAGCTACTGGAGGACTACGACTTTGCGTTGCATTACCATCCTGGTAAGGCAAATGTCATAGCAGACGCACTGAGCAGACAGGTGAGAGACACCAGAGCAGCAGTTGCAGGGTTGTCCGCTCGGCAGTGGCAGGCTCTAGAGACGGCGGGCCAGTTGGGGCTCGAGTTTGAGGATCGGGGATCCAGCAGCTTCCTCTACGCAGTGCAGAGTATGCCAGCAGTTCTAGCCAGAGTGTTGGAGGCACAGCACAGTGACCCAGAGCTCGAGGAGTTACGCACAGCAGTGGGCACGGAGGGCACAGACGGAGACTGGACAGTATCGCCAGACGGAGGGCTACGGTTCAGAGGCAGAGTAGCAGTTCCAGCAGATCCAGTTCTTCGAGACGACGTCCTACGAAAGTTCCACCACTCTCACTTTGCGGTTCATCCCGGCGGCACCAAGATGTACCAGGATCTTCGGCGACAGTTCTGGTGGCGCGGGATGAAGGGAGCAGTGACGGAGTTCGTATCGCGCTGCCTTACCTGTCAGAAGGTCAAGGCAGAGCACCAGCGGACTCCGGGGTTACTTCAGTCGCTTCCACTAGCTGAGTGGAAGTGGGAGCACATCACGATGGACTTCGTGACCGGGCTACCGAGATCTCCTAGGGGGAATGATGCGATTTGGGTCATCGTTGATCGATTGACCAAATCGGCGCACTTCCTGCCTATGCGGGTGACAGACTCGACGGACAGGTTGGGTAACTTGTACGTCAGAGAGGTGGTCAGACTGCACGGAGTTGCAGTTTCTATCGTGTCAGACCGTGACCCCAGGTTCACCAGCAGGTTCTGGCACGACTTTCAGGAGGCAGTTGGCACACTCCTGACTTTCAGTACGGTATTCCATCCGCAGACAGACGGGCAGTCAGAGCGGACGATCCAGATCTTAGAGGACATGCTGAGAGCATGTGTCCTCGATGCAGGAGGCAGCTGGGAGGAGCACATTCCCTTGGTGGAGTTCGCCTACAACAACAGCTACCAGTCCAGTCTTGGAGTAGCGCCTTTCGAAGCGTTGTACGGTAGGCCGTGTCGTTCCCCAGTGTGCTAGACAGAGGTTGGAGAGGCTTCACTCACCGGTCCAGACATCGTCAGGCGGTCGTCAGAGAGGCTGGTACAGATCAGGCAGAGGCTTCTGACGGCTCAGAGCCGGCAGAAGAGTTATGCAGATCAGAGGCGACGACCGTTGGAGTTTGCAGTCGGTGACCGAGTGTTCTTGCAAGCGTCGTCGTACAGGGGTTCTGTCAGGTTTGGCAGAGGTGGCAAATTGGCGCCGAGGTTTGTCGGGCCGTTTGAGATCTTAGAGAGGGTCGGCGAGGTAGCTTACCGCCTGGATTTTCCTCAGCACATGTCTGCTGTGCATCCGACTTTCCATGTATCGATGCTGAGGAAGTATCACCCAGACCCGTCTCATGTCATCAGGGTGGATGACATTGAGCTTGAGGCAGACGTGAGCTTTGTTGAGCAGCTGGTTCAAGTACTTGACCGGAGGCATCAGGTCTCGCGGGGCAAGACGATTCCCTTGGTCAAGGTACTGTGGAGGCACAGAGGCACCGAGGAGGTCACATGGGAGCGCGAGGCGCGCATGCGGCAGAAGTTTCCGCAGTTGTTTTCTTCTCCATGTACTTCTTGTCCTGTCCTCTAGTGTAGCTGTTTTATTGTTCCAAGCCCTACCCTTATCGAATCTCGGGACGAGATTTCCTTTAAGGGTAAAAGGATGTGAGGACCTGCCCCTCTACCCCTGTGGCTCGTTGTAGACCACAAGGGCAATTTGGTAAATTGCGCCTTGTTGGTTTGTTTCACACCCGCGTGTGCACACACTGGCCTTGTCTGTGTTCGTGTTTGTTTAGAATGGCTAGGTGAACCCGAGATCGGAAGATCTGAGCTTGGGCTTGTGTTTTAGCCCAAGTTTGCCTTTCTGAGTAAAGGAGATCGATCTGGATGGCTAGGGAGATCGATCTGGATTGCAAAGGAGATCGATCTGGATTTCAAGGAGATCGATCTGGATTGCAAAGGAGATCGATCTCACATGCCTTGGAGATCGATCATGCTCGAGTCGGTGCTTTCTTTCTCTTTCGCGAGGAAGGCCGTCGGCCGTCGCTCTCCCCTGTCAGAGAGGGAAGACTTCCCCTCCCCTCTCCAAGCTTTTCCCCCGTTTTCCCGGCTTTCCCCAAGCTTTTCCTTCCTTTTCTTTTCTTCCCTTTACCGCCGGCGAGCTTCTTCTCCTCCGTTCTTCCTCCTCCGGCCATCGTTTTGGGCGTTCTAAGGCTCGTTGGATTCGTGACAACGAGAGGAAGATCCTTGAAGTGGTTTGGAGGCTTGTTGGTGATCAAATCGCGGGGAATCAGCCGAGGAAAGCGCAGCTAGGTAGGGTTATACCTACTGTGTTCTTTTCGGGTTTTCTTGAGATCTAGCCATTGGATCTTGTTGATCCTTGCTTTGTTGGATTCCTTATACCTTGTAGAATAACTGATTTAAGTTTCATGTTAATCAGTTGAGACTTGAGTAGATTTTATGCAAGATTAGTCTCGGATTTCTGGTTTTCTGCTGTTCTTGAGAAACCGCCGGCTTGCAGCGAGTTTTTCGGCCGACGAGTACATAATCTTGGCTTTTCATAAACATAAGCGTTGTAGCTCTACTCGTTAGCTTTCCATTCCATCTTGTTTCATATTTTTTCCGATTTATGTATGATTTCTTATGAATTGTTTGCTGGAGGGCTGCGTTGCAGCAATTAATGGGTAAGTTAGTTTGATCAACGATTTTGATTAGCGTTTTCCCGTTAATCCAACCATTGGATGATTATGATTTTTGGATATGATAATCCTGGTTTATACACCTACTAGTGGCTAAGTTGGATCTTGAATCCGACGTCGTTTGGACGTTGGATCGACGGGATAAATTAGCCCCTTAAGTAGAGGCTTTAGGTGTTTTTGAATATAATATTATATTTCGGAATATAATATTATATTGTGGTTTGTTCATTATCGTTTTCGGGGTTGCTTCCCATTGCAGGAGTCCGAGGTTGACGGTCGCGGTACCGTCGTAATGCCGGGACCCGCTGCGGATCGGCTGGCAGCGGTTGGTGGTACCGCTGCAGCGATCCAGTAGACTTATATGATGCTTGACATACTGTTGCATGCCTTTTCTATTATCTGTGTATGCCATATCATGCATTGTTGTTGTGTGCATTAGTTGCATTGGTTAGGGCGTGGGTGATCCTTGGGTCGCCGTCCCGAGGCTAGAAGCTCGAACTTAGCCCTAGGACCGGGGTTGGGCTGTTAGGACCCGGTTTGAATTGTGGTGTCCAGTCGATTCGATGATAGGCTTAGATGACTGGCGCACTTGTTCTTGATGATTGTAGAGGTTGTGTCGGCCTCGAGTTGGATCTGAGGTGTAGCCGGTGTCCGGTTCTTCTTAAAACTCTTGAGTAGAGGATTTGCCTACTCAATGGTGTCTCTTCCCACCAAACAGTGTTCAGTGTCATGTTGAGAGTTGGCAGTGTCGTTTCCTGCTACTGAGTGTGACCTGACATGTGACCAGCCCGGTTGGAAGACCTTGATCGTGGGCCTCAGGGACACGCGGTGGGGTTATGGGACCCCTGTATACACCCAGATTCCACTTGATGGCGACATTGTTGCGTTTCCCTCTTCCTTCTGTGTGTCGTAGTGTAGATCCCTACTGAGCTTAGTGCTCACTCCTACCCGGGCTGCGTTTGGAGGTGCAGGCGTCAGTTCTTCCTCTGTGGCCCCTACCTGGTGGCTTTTGAGAGGTGGCGATATTTACTGCTTTTACCCTTATGTTAGTTAGTCTCCTACGGGAGTGATGTTGTACTTTGAATCTTCCCCTCTCCGAGGTTTTGTATATATTAACACTTGAGTTTTTAATCTGGGGTTCGAGGTTTTGCTAATTATATTGTTTTAATTGAGGGTGTTTTGGTGAATTGCTAGGGAGACCAATAGGTTAGAGGGAACCCTCGTCGTTCTTTTTCCGTGTTGGTTAGGTTCCGGTTCGCGTCGCCCGGCCCGGTTGGGCTTTCGCGGGTCGGGGCGCGACAGACGGGTCCTCACACTGTTGGCATAGGTTAAGGAGAATTAGCCACACATATCATGTACCAGCGACAATAAGTGTAGTATACCAGCTTTTTACGACCGCTGGCATAGGTATACTCTACTAGAGTCCCACTCAACCCTCCAAATCTCAGCCGCCCATCTATCTCTTCACCAAACCCTAACCCCTCGCCTCTCATCCAACCACTTCTCTCCTCTCCAGCCGTCGCCTCCACTCCAAGGCCACCATCACCCATTCCCGCCGACCCCATCCACACCGGCAACCTTACAGGAAATCACCTCCACCCTAGCCACACCTTAACCACCACCCCTCTCTCTTTCTCCTTCTCTTCCCTCACCTCCAAGCTACACCGATGCCCCGCCGTCTACCGCCATAGCACCACAACCCACCTCTGTCGCCTTCGCGGCCACTCGCGGCTCTCCTCCTCCACCCCGACGTCGTTCCGATCTCCCTCGAAGTTCTTGCGTCGTTGACAACCTCTAGCCCATACCTCCTCCACCCCATCACCCGAGCTCCCACCATCGCCTCAGGGGTCCAACATCCGACGGCCCGCTCCTCCCTCCTCGCGGATCCAGTGTCGCCTTCCCCGCATCTCCATCGTCCGCGGCCTCCCAGCGCCGTCCACCTCCAGATCCCGCAACCCCTGCCAACCACGACGCTCCTCCGCCAACCTGTCCCTTGACGCGGCCACCACCCTCTCCACCCTCCTCCAAGTCTAGCTAACTGTTGCCACCATTGGCAAGAGGTGGAGACGCGACCCCGGCCTGCTTTCAAGTATATTCTTGTTCACCCGTCCTGAGGATGATGATCTGTTTTATGTTTCCTTCAATTCTTGTGGAATCATATATGGCATCTTCTTAGTAGTAATGAACCATCAGTACAGTCTTCACATAATACTAGCACAAATTTCTGTTTTGGAAAGTGGAGGTCTGATACATTATAGTAGATAAAATGTGTTAATGCATTAAATTTGTTGACTGTCTAACTTATGAGCTTTTCACATGCACACCTTTCAACTATAGGTATGGCCATTGTTACGCGGACAATGAACTCGGTGTCAACCATCTTGGTGTTTTCAAGCTTTGACATGGCGAATGAACTTAGTTTCAAGTATGAAGACTTGATGAAAGCTATGGATATATGACTTCCACCGGTTAAACAAACTTGGCTTCCAAGGTGGCATGGTTCTGTTTATAATGTATAGCTGTTCTTGGTACCTTATTAGATTTTGATTCATCAATGATTAGAGTTTCCGATGCTTCTATCTTGAAATCTAAAAGATATCATGGAAAAGATATGGTTTTATCATCAATGAGTGCAAACATCTGGTGCCTTCTTTTTAAAAACTCTTCATCCTGTTTGAATTCCTTAAGAGGTCATGAGCCTTCAACACTTTTAAGCCAATTTCCTTCATGATATGTTGTTCAGTAACAATTTGATAGGTAGTCCTAGCAGTCACTCATATGGCCGTGTCCAATAAGAACTAGACATCTTATTTCCATGTTTTATAGCTTAAATGAGCTATTCACCGAGGCTTATTGCTATCTTCTCACTACTTAAAAGTGAGTGAGGTTGTGATATGTTTCGATGGTTCCAGTTTAAGTACCAAGTGGCATCATGTAGCTAGATACTAATGTCTATTTAATGCTCAGGTTGCAGATTCATTTCAGATTAACAATCGTCATGTGTATGTCAAAGATACCAGTGAAAGAGTGGGTAGACTACTGAGGATGATGGCTTATATTTGTTCACAAGATACTTAAGTTTTAATCTTTTTGTGCCTAGGGGTATTGAACACATCACATGATCTAATACTTATGTATCATAACTTTTATGAATAGAGCTATGTGAATTTACTGTCATTGATCAATAGAATAATTTCCAGCATGAAAAGATTTTGAAACATTGTGGCTTCCTTTGAAAATAAACAACTACATATTAGCAGCTAAAAGTCTACATTTATTCACTTCATTTGAATAAAAATCTTCTTACAAATTCGTTAATGTAATCAAAAGTGGTGTGCACGTGCTAAACCACTAGTATTGCTAAATAAAAGGGTTAAGAATATCATTACTATTTTGAAATCAAGCATGTCATAAGTATCTAGTTATCAATTATGTCATTTATACTCGTGCATGTTATGTAATAATATATGTGACATTGCTTTGAGACTTTGCTGCTCATTTTGTGCAGACAGATTAAGATTGATGGTTATGGATAAGACTTCGATTACCAAGGATAGGGTGAGTACTGAATATTTAGATGGTGTGAAGATTTTTATTCGATTTGCTTTTGAAAATGCAGCATATAGTAATGGTTCAATCCTTGTGTTAAATGCTTGAACTCATTGGTTCAAATGTCAAGATGTCAAAGATCATTTCATATGTAATGGTTTCTACAATCGTTACACCTTTTGAAAGCTTAGAAGTTAGATGGATAGAAGCTCAAATCAATAGCATAATTGATAGAACCTCGACCCACAGAGTGTGTCAGTTATTTATATCAAGCATACTTCTTTCTTGTGCATTTCGTGCCATTTTCATGAGGAATGTGTATTTTTGCAGGTTAGCATCTATCCGGCGGTCAAAGCTCTTGTTCAGTTCTCCATGCAGGTAGCTTTAATGTTGTGAATACATAGTCTTATTGTGAGCAAAGACTTCAGTTAAATGCCATGGTATTCTTTTTTTGTCTACATAAATTCTGCATCCTCTTTTCTTGCAAGTATCTTATCACTCTTATTGGAAGATGTAAATTGGAGAGGAAAATCATAGAAACATTATTTCCGAAACAAAATTGACCTCAAGATGTCCCTTAAGTTGCAGTGGGCAATCCAAACTATATTTTATGAATGCAAATTGGTTGCACATTGCTATGGTATATACAATGTAAATTTTAAAATTAAACTTTATTACAATTATATAGCTATTTTGTTGGTGATAATTATTTGTATTGCTCATGCAGGTGCCCCAGGTCCCTGAGATTTATTGGATTAAGCCTTATTTCAAGGGAATATTTTTGGATACTAGAACTTTCCAGCTAAATAGTTTAGTAGTAGGTACTGTTGGATGCCCTATATGTACTTATATTGTTGCTGGAAATTGAATGCTTATTTTGTATCTTTTTGGATATTTTATACTTGGCAATTTTAATCAAGGTTGCAAGTACTTTTACATTATTTGGAATTTTTTATTTATTTGGAAATTTGGAGATGGCTAAGAAAATGTCATTGATTTGAAAGCCTATAAAATAAGCACACACATAGCCTACAAAAGAAACACTGATCAAAGCCAACGTTTTTTTACTGCTTTACCAATTATTATTTTTTTATCATTTGTTTATCAAATTTCGATATCATATATCCCTGACTTTGTGTGCCCTATGGCAGTAGTTCTAACAACGCTGGGCTAGACCACCAATACCAACGGCCATTTTATAGTTTTATCAGCATTTTGTTAGTCACATTTGGTCATGCATGAAGACCATAAACCCATGGATTTCTTTACCCTATAGCAGCAATTTTAAAACTGCTGGCCTAGACACCCAATGCCAACACCCACTTCACAGCTATACCAACGTTTTCTGGGTCACATTTGGTCAAGCGTGAAGACCCTATACCCACGGTTTTGTTCTACCTATGGCAGCATCCAATAGTGTTGTTGGTATAGTCACTACTATAACCGCGGTCGGTTTTTGTTACCAGCGGTCGTCAAAACCGTCCGTATAGCCTATACCGGCGTCGTCTAAGCCAACCGCCTTTGGTCGTTGGCATAGCCTATAGCAGCGGCCGTTTAGAGTCTATACCAGCGGTTACGGCCACTGGCATAGGCCTTTTCTGTTGTAGTGTTGCATGTTTCATGAAATAATAACTAGATGCAATGTGACCTACCTTGCAACAATAATGGCAAGTGAGTTCTTGTGCTACCTTACGAGGATGAGAAGAATTAACAAAGTTAGTCTTCCTTTGGTTGTTCATCTTTCTAGGGAGTTTAGCCAATTCCTTCCTTGTTTAAGGTGCTCCTTTGGCTATCAAGGATCTCATCTAGGTTGCCTTTTCTCTTCATGTATTTAGATAGAGTTATCTTTAAGTCATCAACTTCAAGAGTGAGATCTCTCTTGGATTTCCTCATGTAGATGAGTTCCTTTTGCATATCATACTTTGTGTTCTTCAACATGGTTAACTCATATTGAGTGTCCTTGAGTTCCTCCTCAAGTGTATCACTAGTGTCACAAGAGTTGCTCTCTAGCATGCATTTGTTTTCTTCTTCTAAGGTGCCAATCTTATGCATGGCATCTAATTTTTCTTCATCTACTTTCTTCAAGTCCTTGCATGTAGCATAATATTTCTTTTTGAGGAACTTGAAGTCATTAGCTAAAGCATGATAAGATGGTGGCCTATTGGTAGCTTGTCCCTCTACGTTTTCCATCTCTAGATACAATCCTCTAAGGGTTGTTATACCACTAAAATAGAGACCTACCTCTATTACCAATTGAAGGTCCAAGAGGGGGATGAATTGGACTTTTTTCGAAAAACTAGATTAATGGAAAAATCAAATAGGAGAGATCTAACACATTAAAAGCTTGTAGATGAGATAAAACAAAAGTAAATCAGCAAGCAAGAATTATATGAAGGAAGGGTTAGAGAGATAGCACCGATTTTATAGTTGTTCGACCCAACTCGTGGTCTACGTCCACTTCTCTCAAGGTCCTCCTTGAGGTTCTACTACTTGCAAATATTTATAAGCTTTTTCTCCAAGCTTCCTGGTACTTGGTGACCTAACAATCACAACCAACATCTGTTGAATTACTATCAATGTACTTCTTCACACTTGAAGAAGATTTACAATGGTTGTAGCTCAAAGGAAATGAGTAGTAAACTCTTACTTAGACTTGCTCAAATGATCTCAAAAATATCAATAATAGTTCTTGCAAGTTTACAACAAAAAACTACTTATGTCTTGCCTTCAACCAGCTCAAAAAGCACCTCCAACGGCTCCCTGCAACACTCCAACGGCTAGTGTTTTTACTCTGCGCATTGCTGGCGGCCCATCCATGCATCGTCCGCCACATCGACCGTCAGGTACAAAAACTCAAGCTTTTTGAGCTGCGGTTGATCCACCCATCGACAATCACATCGAACGTGAGCCTCTGTTGTGAAAAATGCTTCCTAGGGTCGATGCTCCGATCGACCGTTGCTTCTTCACTTTCCACCATCATACTCCACGATCAACCGCCGCATTGTATGCCGGATCGTTCGTGAGCCTAAAACATTTAAAACCAAAATATCCATGCACCACGGTCGATCAGTCGATCGACCGCCACATCGACCGTGAGGCTCTCTCAAGAAAATGGCTTTCCAGGGTCGATCCTGCGATCGCAAGCCAACATTTCATTTTGCCAAGTTTGATGCATCCACCGTGCAACCCCAAGGTCGATCCATAGATCGACCATCGCATTCCCACCGTCGATGCATGCATCGACCGTCAGCACAATAATGACTCAAATATTAAATTTATGACTTCCAATTAAAGGGGTAATAAATATTAAACATATATTTTACAATTTAATGTATATTGGTATCATCAAAACAAGATTCAGATCAACACGTTTCGGAGGATCAAAGCATCATGTGCTGAGCCCGCCTACCCCCCAAGCACATATGCGAATTTCAAGTCAAAGTCCAACACGATCCTGTGACATTCATGATTATGTCAGCAAGTGTACAAGGGGAAAGAAGACCGCATATTTTACAGCCCATGCCTATAACCCATACCTTGAACCATGGCAAGTACTTATAGGCATCATTGTAATATACTGACTTGTGGTCGTACTGGGCCCGTGTGCGTTTTCATCATGAAGAGCCGTTATAGCCTTCAACACGATATGAAAATATCTAGACACGGTCTCACTGGAACGCCTGAAATTACAACCGATGACTCTATTGCGGACATTGTGGCCCACAATATGAAGGAAATGCAGCAATTGCTCCTCTATTGGCATATTGTGTGAGGAGTTGTCCCTCTACTTCTGGGCCGACCGACTGGGTCGGGCCCGTGACTCATTTACTTGTTTCGCATCGAGCGGGCGATCCGGTGGATTGCATTGTTTCTTGGACCGCAAGGGCAATTTGGTAAATTGTGCCTTGTCGGTTTGTTCCACACCCGCGTCTACACACATTGATCGTGTTTGTGATATGTTCGGTTAGAGCGGTTAGGTGAACCTGGGATTGAAAGATTCGGGCTTGGGCTTGCGTTTTAGCCCAAGTCTAGCTTTCTGTACAAAAGGATCGATCTTCTCTTGCTATGAAGATCGATCATTTGGTGCCAGAAAGTCTTTGGATTGTCAAGAAGGATCGATCTTCTCTTGGGAAGAGATCGATCATTCTTAAGTCGGTTCGTCCGTCTAGAAAATGGACGCGACCTTCTTCTTTAATCTCATTTGAAATCCGCCGTTCTAGAGCCCAGATCTGGCAGGATTTGGAAGAGGTTGAGGGTGATCTTTGGCTTGGCAGCTGGAATTCAAGCTGCTTTTCTCTAGATAGGGATCCTACCTAGTTGTTTTTCCGGTTTTGTGAGGTTTTGAGCTTGTCTATGTTTGATTTGAGTAGATCTTTTAACATGTTGGTTGGTTTTTAGTATAAGTACTAGTTTTGGACTCGTGATCCTTCGTACTACCAAATCCCAATGTTTTATGGGGTTTGGTAGTCTTTCGATGGTATTTCTTGCCGGCCGATCGCCGTAGAATCCATCGGGATTGATCCTTTTTTAGGAAGGATTGATCATTCTTGAGGCGTCATGCCTAGCCCGTGCATCATCGATCTTCTGGTGGAAGAAGATCGACTTTTTGCTTGGTGGCATGGACGAGGTCCTTGGTCATGAAGGTGATCGATCTTCCTAGAGCGAAGATCGATCCCTTTTGGTTTGACAGGGATGGAACTCCCTGTTTGCGAAGAAGATCGATCCTTTCTTGGAAAGGATCGATCCTTTTGGTCGCATTGAGGAGTTTTCGTCGGATTTTGCCCGCGGGGCTTTGTATGTGCGGTTTTTTTACTACTTTATAACTTGCACATATCTTGAACATGTTAGCCCCATAATGAGAGGTAAGGGTGAACCGGGAGAGTGACGACTCCCGCTATGTGTAGATAGCATGTTGTACTGTTAGTCTTGTTTACCGGAGGGATCAGGTCTTGCGGGGCCAGACGATTCCCCTGGTCAAGGTACTGTGGAGGTACAGAGGCGTCGTGGAGATGACCTAGGAGTGCGAGGCGAGCATACGGCAGGAGTATCCGCATTTGTTTTCTTCTCGAGGTAGCCTTTGTCCTGTCTTCTAGTGTAGCTTCTTTTCTGTTTCCGAGCCTTACCTTTATCGAATCTCGGGACGAGATTTCCTTTAAGGGTATTAGGATGTGAAGACTTGTCCCTCTACCCCTTGGCCGACCGGCTAGGTCGGGCCCGTAGGTCAGGCCCGTGGCTCGTTTGCTTGTTTCGCGTTGAGCGCGCGATCAGATGGATCATATTGTTTCTTGGACCGCAAAGGAAATTTTATAAATTGTGCCTTGTCGGTTTGTTCCACACCCACATGTGCACACACTAACCGTGTTGGTGATAATGTTTGGTTAGAGTGGTTTGATGAACTCGAGATCAAAAGATCCGAGCTTGGGCTTGTATTTTAGCCCATGTCTAGCTTTCTGCACAAAAGGATCGATCTTTTCTTACTATGAAGATCGATCATTTGGTGCCATAAAGTCGTTGGATCGTCAAGAAGGATCGATCTTCTCTTGGGAAGAGATCGATCATTCTTAAGTCGGTTCGTCCGGCTATAAAAACGGACGCGACCTTCTTCTTTAATCTCCTTTGAAATCCGCCATTCCTGAGCTCATATCCGGCTGGATTTGGAAGAGGTTGAGGGTGATCTTTGGCATGGCATCTGGAATTGAAGCTGCTTTTGTCTAGGTAGGGATCCTACCTACTTGTTTTTCGTTGGTTTTTAGTATAAGTACTAGTTTTGGACTCATGGTCCTTCATACTACCAGATCCCAAGGTTTTGTGGGGTTTGGTAGAGTCTTCCGACGGTATTTCTCTCCTGCCGATCGCGGAGAACCCAACGGGATCGATCTTTTTTTAGGAAGGATCGATCATTCTTGGAGTGTCATGTCTAGCCCATTCATGATCGATCTTCTAGTGGAAGAAGATCGATCTTTTGCTTGGCAACATAGACGAGATCCTTGGTCACGAAGGTGATCGAAGATCGATCCATTTTGGTTTGACAGGGATGGATCTCCTTGTTTGCGAAGGTCACGAAGGTGATTGATCGATCAATTTTGGTTTTCCACGGATTGAACTCCTTGTTTGCGAAGCAGATCGATCCTTTCTTTGAAAGGATCGATCCTTTTGGTCGCATGGCGGTGTTTTCACTGAATTTTGCCCATGGGGCTTTGTATGTGTAGTTTTCTTTACCGCTTTATAAATTTTACATATCTTGAGGATGTTAGCCCAATAATGAGGGGTAGTGGTGAACCGGGATAGTGACGACTCCCAGGATGTGTAGATAGCATGTTGTACTGTTAGTCTTGTTTGTCGGGGTTGCTTCCCGTAACATGTTGTTCTTTTTGTGGACTAGCTACAATTTGTAGGTTTACCACTACAACAGTTCCTTGGCCTATATTATATGTTCACTACCCCGGGCCGACAGCATGTCAAGTCCAGATCGTGTTTATTTCATGGTCACATATGTTGCATCTTATCTGCTTCTTGCGTGTGTTCATAGCATGCATATGGTTGTGCATTAGTTGCATAAGGTTAGGGTGTGGACGATTTGTGGTATCGTCGCCCCGAGGCTTAGAAGCTCGGACTTTAGCCTTAGGACCGGGGTTTGGTAACTTGGTCCAGGTTTGAATGGTTGTGTTCAGTCAATTTTGAAGATTAGCCTATATGACTGGAACACTTGTTGATCGATGATTTTAGGGGTCATGTCGGCCTCGAGCCTGGTTCTGTGGTGTAGCCGGTGTCCGGTGTTCTTGTCTCTTGAGTAGAGGGTGTGTCTACTCAGTGGTGGTGTCTTCCCGCTCAGCAGTGTCCTCTTCATGTTGTACTAGGTGTTTCTGGGATGAGCCCTGATGAGACGTGAAAAGTACACAAGTTAACCCCTTAATTTACCTTTATTAGTCTTCGAGCAAGGTATTTCTAATAATTTTCATGGTATTTCAGGTACAAGAGCCTTCAACAGAAGTTAGATCAACTTTGGAGCGTAAACGAGCCTATTCGAGCACATTTAGGTACATGGGTCAACTTCAAAGATTAAACTGTATCTTCTCAGGAAGAACCAGATAATGTGCCTTATATCATTGGAAAGCTCTGGAAGTCTAGTTTCTGAAGAATTTTACGGTTCATGATTCCGAGTTTCCTAGATGAAGTTATGGCAGTTATGGCATTTTTCGTACCAATGCGCAGTGCTGAATGGCAAAAGAGATAATATGCAGAAAAGAAGATCGATCCTCTGTGTATAAAAGATCGATCCCTTTTGCATATTTTTCAGAGACAGAACGCAACATTCTCTAGGATCGATCTCCATCTACTAGAGGATCAATCCTCGTCGGGGCGCAGCCAGAAGTCAAGGGCAAAGATCGATCCTTTACCCTATAAGGATCGATCCTTTTGTGCCAGCCGAGCAAAATCAATGGTCCAGATCTAATCCGAGTGGAGGATGCTTGGAGGCTAAAAATAGACCCCTTTTGGGGGATTTTGGGGATTCCTTTGGACAAGAAGAGGCTAAGGAAAGGGGCAAACCCCTTGGGCAAGGAAGGGAGCTCTCATCCAAGAGGGAGGAGATTGATGAAGAAGAGGATCCATCTCTTCTCCATGGCTTCTCCATCAAAGATGAGTAGCTAATCTATTTACCTAGTGGAATACCATGATGTTTTAGGTTTTCTTTATAGTTTTCTTTGGATTTTTAGATGTTGTAAACCCAATTGAGACAAGATTGTATGGATTTATGCTTCATTTATCATCTTTGTAGTTGGATTCTTATGTTGGATGGATGGATTCTTTGGTATGCATAAGCTAGAACCTTGTGCCCAATAGGTGTTTGTTGATATTCCCCAATGAGTAGGTTGTGCTAGAATCATGACCACTTGTGTTGAAGGGAGTCTTGGCTCTAGGTTAGGGACTTGGTTGTGCTAGAACCACTCCAATCCACATCTAACCTAGCATCTATCCTATCTTTTGTAGTGTATTGGATGCGATGTGCTAGAACCACATTGATCCATTACCATACTCCATACAACCCGATTCCTTACGATGAGATGATCCTAACCCGACTTCTCGTTGGCGATGATTGTATCTAATCCCTCGATCGTCGACTTTCTAGCATACACCTAGTGCGACGGATAGTCTTTAACTAGTTATTCGTTAGCGACGACGTTTGTTAGCCACAAGGTAGTCGATATTGTAGTGTCTCGATAGGATTGCACATCTTGATCCATTAGAAAGCTATGATTGAGCCTAATCCGGATTGGAATTCCCTAGGACCTCTTTCTATCCATTGAATCATTTAC
Source organism: Narthecium ossifragum (assembly GCA_963920575.1). Taxonomy (NCBI): domain Eukaryota; kingdom Viridiplantae; phylum Streptophyta; class Magnoliopsida; order Dioscoreales; family Nartheciaceae; genus Narthecium; species Narthecium ossifragum. The sequence goes on along the minus strand of OY986974.1, from coordinate 8,841,127 downwards.
ATGCTTCCTTAGTTTCCTTATCATAAAACCCAAAAACCATTTCTTTTATTATCCTTGTAGGAACACTTAGATTGAGCTTGGTAATTTAATTGTTTCCTTACGCATTCCCTGTGGATTCGACTCGGACTCACCGCTAGCTACCCCCAAAGGTAGTTAGTTAGGAGTTTGATTATAAATTTTTAATTTTGATCGGACGCGTTAAGCCGTGACACTTTTCACGTCCCATCAAGCCCAGTTCATTAGGGTGACCATGGTCGGATACCTAGAGACACCTGTGGGGTTATGAGACCCCTGTGTATACCCAAACCTTGATAGAGGGTGGCACTGTTGCGTTTCCCTCTTCCTTCTGTGAGTCGTAGTGTAGTTTCTCTGCTGAGCTTAGTTGCTCACTCCTACCCGGGCTGCATTTTGCAGGTGCAGGCGTTAGCTTCTCTTCAGTGGACGTTAGCTTCTCAACCAACTGCCCCTATCGGGCAGTTGGTTGGCGGTGTGGCGGTGCCTGGCGGAGTTTGAGGAGTGGTGATATTCTGCCTTCAGAACCTTGTTTAGTTAGCCTCCTACGGGAGTGTATAAATATTTGAATCTGATTTCCCCTCTTCGAGGTTTTGTAGACTTGCACTTTGGAGTTGTAATCTTTAAGTTTGAGGCTTCTGTTAATTTTAGATTTGTTAATTCAGGGTGTTTAATGAATGCTTAGGGAAACCAACAGACTAGAGGGAACACTCGCCATATTTTTCCGCAGTTTGTTAGATTCTAGTTCGCGTCCTCGGCCCAGTTGAGCTTTCGTGGGTCGGGGCGCGACATATTGTCTGTTCGTTCTAACAGGGTTTTCGTTGCTAGTTTATTGCTTAGAGCTGTAAAGCATCTTCGGTTCATTCTTACCATGGCAATAATAGCCACGTCGCCCTCCAAAAGCTTCTTGACATAGTTATCCCCTTGAGGATTTTTAAGTACAAAAGACCTTGATCTTTTCCCAAATAGTTTCATCGCGGCAACAATGATGGCCATGCCGTCAGCCATCACAATGATAGATGCGGCATGGACCCTTCTTTCATGGGCGCTTCTCATATCATCCCTTGCCATCTACACAATCCAAATTTCATTATTCTATACACATCACATATGGTGTACATATAGTATTAATTAGATATCCACCCCTTCAACAAGATCATCATAGACAAGCACATGTCATCCCAAATTAGACGATAGTAAACAAAACTAGAACACGCAAATCAGAATAGCTGCAACAAAGATCAAGCATTCAAGCAAGAAAGTAGAACTTTCTTACATATTCACCCCTTTAACATAAGGAAGAAGAAGCCGTAAAACTAGAACATGCAAAATAACTAGTCGTATGAAAAATCTGTAGAGCTAGAACTTGCCAAATTGAATGAAAACATTCAGCCAAGAAAGTTGGAAAACTCCCCATTCCGCCAAAATTGAAAAATTATCAAGCCACACCCAATGAAAACCCACTCCGCCAACCCAAAACACCCCTAGTGCCCGTGAGATCTGAACAAATCTAACCCCAAACACCATGCACCCCCATCCACTCCAGATCGACGTAGCTAATGAAGCTCCAAAAAAGTTTGAAAAAGAGCGCAATCTTCACGAGATAACGAGGAGAAGAAGCACAAGGAATACCTTGGGGTCGGCTCCAGCGGAATAGCTCAAAGCTCCGAGATCTAACACTGAGATCTAGGGTTCCACTGTTCCAAGAGCTCTAAAGGAGAGATCAGAGTGATCGAGAGGAGCTGCTTCTCAGACTGAGAATAGAGGTGAGTAGAATCAAGGATCTAGCGAAATGGAACAAGATTGAAGAAAATTGAAACTACCGGACACAAAGAAACTCGAGATCGAGACGGAGAGCCACGAGATCGGACCTGGCGACCGTGATAGTCCACGGGGTGACGAGCTGCTCCTCCGTGGCATGGTCCTCACCGTAGATGTGAGAACATGTCCCTCTACTACTGGGTCGACCGCCTGGGTCGGGCCCGTGGCTCATTAGCTTGTTTTACGTCGAGCGCGCGATCCAATGGATCGTATTGTTTCTTAGACCGCAAGGAAAATTTGGTAAATTACGCCTTATCGGTTTGTTTCACACCTTTGTGGTGCACACACAACCCCTATGTTTGATTTATATGTTTGCTAGAACCCTAGGTGGGTTTCGGATCGAAAGATCCAAGCTCGGGCGCGCAAAAGCCTGTTTTTAGGGCAGCTGGCGGCCCGTGTGCGATCGGTCACTCCTTGGAGCGACCGATCGGACCTGTGTCGGTGGTCGGCGCGGTCGACGTATCTAGATAAGGACACGAACCAACTTAACCCGACCCATTCCGACCGATCGGTCCCTGGACCGATCGATCGGACTCGAGCCTATAAGTAGCCCGAGACCTCCCCTGTTTTTCCGGTCTGTTTCCCCTCTCCTTCTTCACCTCCGTTCTCCCTCCTCCGGCCATCTTTTTGAGTGCTTGAGGGTTCGTTGGATTCATAGCAGCAAGAGGAAGATCCTTTGCTTGGTTTGGAGCCGGTTTGGTGCTCGGACGGCGGGGATTCAGCTAAGGTTTGCGTTTCCGGTAGGTTTCTACCTACTTGAGTTGGTTTAGGGGTTTTCTCTTAATATAGTCGGCAGATCTAGGTGTTCTTGGTGTTGTTGTGTGCCTCTTGCTGATCTTAATTTATGTTTTAAGTTTCATAATATTTGATTGAGATTTTAGTAGGTTTTTATCATGTTTAAACTCAGATTTTTCTGGTTTCTCTGTTCTTGAAGAACATCCGGTTTACGGTATGTTTTCCAGTCTGTACATGCATGATCTTGATTTCTTACGAACATAATAGTTGTAGATCTTTGAGTCTACTCTCAGACCCAACCAGTTGCATAATTTTTCGATTTTCCTATGAATTGTTATGAAGCTTCCTACGAATGGGTTGCGTTGCAATAATTAGAGATAATTAGTGAGATTAATGGTTTTGATTAGTGTTTTTCTGGTTATCGAGCCGTCGGAATTTTCCCAGTTTTGAATATGTTGATCTCAACATGTTTATCTGTGATTTCTAAGTTGGATCTCGAATCCGACGTCGTTTGGATGTTGGATCGACGAGATCGCTTAGCCTCTAATTAGAGGATCTTGATAATTTAAATAATATTATATGTTCTGAACGTATAATATTATATTATATGTTCATCTGAGTTTTCGGGGTTGCTTCCCGTTGCAGGAGTCCGCGGTTGAGGGTCGCGGTACCGTCGTAATGCCGGGATCCGCTGTGGATTGGCTGACAGCGGTCGGTAGTATCGTTGCAGCGATCCAGTTGGACTTGTAAGCTAATTTATCATACTGTTGCATGCTTACTTTTTATCTGCGCATGATCATAGCATGCATTCTGTTGTGCATTAGATGCATAAGGATAGGGCATGGGTGATAGGTTGATCGCCGATCTGAGGCTTTCGGGTAGCTCGGATTTAGCTCTAGAACCGTGGCGGGTAGCATGGTCCAGGTTGGATTGTAGTATTCTGTCGATCTTGATGATAGGTTTAGATGACTGGAATACTCTTGTTGATCGAGGTTTAGAGGTCGTGTCGGCCTCGAGCCGGGAGTTGAGGGTGCAACCAGTGTCGCCTTGTGTTCTTTGGGGCTTGAGGGGGCTAGTACCGGCCTAGGAAGTGTCTGTTCCTGCATGCAGAGGCGACCAGTGTGGGCCCAGTCCATTTTGGGTGACCATAGCTGGAACCCCGCAACGGTGGTGACCAGTGTGGGCCCAGTCCGTTTTGGGTGATCGTAGCTGGAACCCTGTGACACTAGGTGTATCCAGGATGGGCCCAGTCCGTTGGGGTGACCATGGTTGGGTATGCCAAGGGACACCGGTGAAGGGCACCAATGGGTTATGGGGCCCTTGCAGCACACCCAAGACTGGCTTGGGAGCGACACTGTTGTGTTCCCTCCCTTTCTGTGTGTGGTAGTGTAAAACTCTACTGAGCATAGTGCTCACTCCTACTCGGACTGCGTTTTGTAGGTGCAAGCGTTAGCTCTTCTTCGGTGGGCCTTACCGGGAAGGTGTTTGATGGCGCGGCGGCGCCTGCCGGTGATTGAAGAGCGGTGATCGTTTGTTTACCTTTTTGTTAGATAGCCTCCTACAGGAGTGTGATGTATATTAATGTAAACCCCTTTGAGGATTTAAATTTATCTTATTATATCTTTTGAGGTTTGGAATTTTTGGTAATTAAGGGTGCTTATGAATTGTTTAGGGAAACCAGTAAGATAGAGGGAACCCTTGCCAAATATTATTCCGCAATTAGTTAGGTTTCGGTTCGCGTCGCCCAGCCCGGTTGGGCCTTCGTGGGTCGGGACGCGACAATAGAGGTTCTCCCCCTTGCCTCCAACCGCAAGAGAGAGAACGAGGATGCTCGTTTGAGACTTGAGTTTCACCCACCAGAGAAGAGATAGGGTTCCATCGTTCGCAGTGGATCGACGGCGAGAGAGATCGTGAGGCGGCGAGAGAGAGAACAAGGATGCTCAGTGGTGGTGAGGGTAATGGCGAAGTAATGAAGGATGCTATCGCGGAATGGAAAGTAATGAGGGCGCGTTGGACCCTGCACATGTATCACGGGATGCTATTGCCGGTACAGGGGTTGATGCCTCGTTGGAAGCATGTTCAACGTGATGCACTTGTAAACCAAACGCTGGTTCGGGTGTATCAGCGTGCATCGCGCGCCCAAACTAAACAGCCCCTTAATACCACACATGATTCATAACTCAAGTCTTGAAGCTCATTGCACATAAATGAATTTGAGCATGAGCATCATTTTTTGGATCTATGCAGAAATTGTTGTAAGAGGTTTGTGGAATTGAATTTTGTTCACACTACAAGAAAATCATCTTTCTGTGACAAGGTTTCAATGACAATGAGAAAAGTTGTCACTAAACATATGTATTTAGTGACACTTTCATTTGTTGTCACACATAGCTGGTTGTCATCTAATAATCTGTGACAAGTTATTGGCGTTGTCATATATTAGTGACGATTTAGTGACAAATTCTATTTGTTGTCACTGACATTTGTCACTGTAAATGATATCAATAAGTTCGGAAAAACATATTTTTGTATTTGTGACGAGAATATATTAGATGTCACTAATATTTGTTAGTGACAATTGATTGTTGCCACTAAAGTTGTTTAGTGACAACATATAGTTGTCACTAATTGGTCATCATCATTTTCTCTCTTCTATAGCAGATCTCACCCATCCATATGAAATTGAACAGAAAATTAAGGTACTCTAAGTGCTCTAACAAATATGCATATTGAATTTTGTTTATTTTTGAGTCCACCAACCACTTTCATTTTTATTTCTGTGGAGTATGATTGTCGTATATAGATCTCGAGTTGAAGCTCGGCTCGCGAGCTTTCAATCTGAACCGAATAGTTATCAAGTTTGAGCTTGTTTTTAATTCGAGTCCTATTTATGGGTTCGAGCTTGGCTCGAGTTCAAGGCTTAATGATGCAGGCCCAAGTCCAAATCCAGACCTGACTGAGTCCGATCCGAAGAGACTCCCTAGCCGATCCGGTCGAGTTCGAACTCCGTCTGTTCGACTCAGATGGGCATAAGTTTCGACCCCGATGTCCGATCGGGACGTGCGACCAGCCGTTTCGACCGGCTCGATGAGCCCGACGAAATTCAAATCTTCGGATTCCTTTTCCTTATGATCTAAATTTTCATTTTTGTGTAAAACTTTCCTTTCTAGGCAGGTTATCGGTCTTTCTATTTTTAGCATGTTTTCCTATTTCTAGCCAGTTTTTCTTCTTTCTTAATTCTGGATTGCCTCATTAGTTATTGGGTTTGAGTCTAATTCCTGTTTAGAGTCTATGTAAGTTGGCCTCTCCTTATCCTATAAAAGGAGTTTTAGGTTTATGATGCAGGATAAAGCCCGGACCTGACCGAGTCCGATCCGGAGCAGCTCCAGAGGTGATCCGGACACGTTCGGACTCCATCCGTCCGACTCAAATCTCCGGGCGACCCTGACCGTCGGAGGGGCATAACTTTCGATCCGGGTGTCCGATCACGGCGTGCGACAAGTCGAAACGACCGGCTCGACTAGCCCGTCAAGAATCATCGGAGATCGAAGATCTCTCCATGACTTTGACCTCCAAATCTCCAAAATTCCTTTTCGTTTGGCTTAAAATTTAGTTTTTGTGAAAAACTTTCCTTTTTAGGCAATTTGTTCGGGCCCTCTCTATTTTTGGCAAATTTCCTATTTCTAGTAGGTTTTCTCCTCTTGGAATTCCAGGTTTAGTACTTGGATTAGGATAATGATGTTTGAGTTCATGTTTGAGTTGGTCTCGTCTTTCCTTAGGGTTTGTAAAGGGAGTTTTTTGATGATTAATGAAAGTTAGGGTTTTTGGTTTCTCCCTTTGAGAAATCTGGTCATATAAGGGGGTCACTTACAATCAATTTTAACGAGCTAAAATCCAGATAATAATAAATAAAAAGTTGTTAATTCTTTTAGAAATATGAAAATAAAATAAAATAAAATAAAAAGTTGTTAATCCACTTTCATTAAGTTGTTAATTCTTTTAGAAACATGGAGAGCTTCTCTTAAAAAAATGAAAATAAAATAAAATAACATAATAATAATAAATAAATAAAATTTATATTTAGAAAGTTTATGCCCTAAGCCAGCCGTCCCTCTTTTCCTCCTTCTCCCGTCTCTTTCCTTCGCCCAACCCCACACCGAACCCACGCCTCTCTACCGCGTGATCGATCCTAATTCCGGCGCGCGTGCTCCGGTGATCTCGTGTTTCCGGCGTCCTTGATTGTCCCAACGTCCCCTCTACGGTAAGGTCTCGTCCTCATCTTTCATGGTTTTCATCTCTCTCTTGATCTCTCGATCTCTTACTCCATCTCTCTCTTGATCTGTCGATCTCTTACTCTCCCCTTTTTATTCTCCCGCTAGCCTACCATCGTAAAGCGAGCCTCACGGTCGTCGGGGTGTTTGAAGATGAACGGAGCTTCTATTTAGAAGCTCTTGAGGGGTGGCTCCGTCGCCGCTGGATTAATTGGATAATCTTCATGATATTTCTATACAAGGTACTTGGATTTTTGCCCTCCTCCATCTTGATTTCGGGTTTTTTCTTGGTAATCTCTATCTCTATGCATTTGGGATGAAAGCTTTCAACATGCGACTTGCATAGAAAGAAAGCAAAGGGATGCTCTGCTTTGCTCTGCTTTTGTGTGTAAAGCTAGACTAAAGAGAGCTTTGTTCATTAAGAATGGATGTCTATTTGATTGCATGTGACTGGTGTGTGTGGGTGTGCTTGTGATTTGTTTAGTTCATGAACATGCTATGATGGCTGATATCGTGGAGCCATCCAAGGCAGTTGCATCTCTGGAGTTGCAATTTTCATGAATGGTTTTCTTAGATTGCAACATTTTGATATCGAAATTGAGGAGACATATGACGTCTGTTTATCTAGAGGTGTAACATAATCTTTTTCTGTGCATTAGCACATAGCATGATGGTTAAGGATGTAACACTCTTATCAAGAGTTTGTGGTTTCAAATCTCCTCTAATGAGATTTGTAGTTATGTTGTATCTTCAAGGCTCTAAACCAAGGTAATTGACTTGATTGAAAGTTAATAGTAGAACACACTGTTTAGCTTTTATTAGGAACTGGTTATATGATGTTTTTGTACGGTTGTACCCATGTATATTTAGTTAATGCATTGTGATGGTCATAAAGTCGTTAGAATAAATTGGTGCTTTGTGAATCTGATGTTCTAAATGTGACCTGAATGTGCATCTTGTTACTCTTGTGGGTAATGGTTGGGCAAGTGTACAGGGTTCTTTTGCATTTAAATGCTTCATGGAGGAGGTGAAATTAACGTTTGATTCACATTTCTTCTCACTCCAAGCCTGCCTTAGTTTGCTCACAAAAAGTGAGCGTTAGGATCTTGGGGCCCGGAGATAATTTAAACGAGCCGTTTCCTTGACGACCTTATTTCCTTTTCTATAGGTTTGGGTGCGTTCTTTTTAGAGTAGTAGTGAACTAGCTTATGGGAGTTTAACAAGCGGTTGGTGATCACTGGATTTGCTATATATTGGCGTTTGGGGCTGCTATCATGATTTTCTCACCGTGGAATAGAAGTTTTTATCCTTGACAATAGAAGTTTGTTAGTTTAGAATAACGACGGGAATGCATACTAAGAGGACATTGCTTACCTTGATTTCTCTTCGTAGTTGATGGTTTCTAGCTATTAACTATTATCTTTTCTGATTCTGATGCTAAAGTGCTTAGCTTACCTCTATTGTATTTGCTAATTAATATCAGTTTTATCTTTTCTGTCTGCCCTCGATTCTTCTTAGCTAGCGAACATAACATTTTATATAATTTGTGGATTATCCGTCGTGAAGAATTTTGTAGTCTCAATTTTCAATATCTGGTCAATGAAAAGTGAAGACGTCGATGTATTGTCAATACATGCACGTATTAACTTAATTGAAGGATGCCATTTGTCTCTTTGGATAATGATCACAGGACACATATCTTGTTTCGTATTCTTTAGCCTTCTGGACAGCATTATGACAAACCCATGCATGCTTCCTTTGTTAACAATTCAAAAGGAATCTTATGCTCCCTAGGTCCTAGCCATATAATATCAGCTCCAATCACCATACAAATCTTTTTACTTCCATCTGCATGCTCCCCAGCTGAAGCAAATATCATTGACATATCCTTCAATGGCATACATAGCATCTACACTCCTCCCTCCTCTCTCTAATCTCTTTTGAGAAAGTGGTCCTCTATAGTTGTCAGAATTAAGATGGAGTGTGCATCTGTGCGTGTGAATTGTGATAAAGCTATCATTTTGAAATGAAAAGCCATTAAGAGGTGAGAATCTATAGCACTTAAAAGTCAGAGACAGACTTAGACTTCAAGAATAGATTTGAGTTGTTTTATATGAAGTAATGAATTGATTGGACGACTAGGATAGGGTTCAATGTCAAAAGGACTGAAAAGGATATGAGGAAATTATGAACAATGATAAGCTATTGGAGCTCTAGTTTATTAACAAACACAACTGGTGGAGGGCCACCAACCCACTTCGGGGCTGTTTGGTTGCATGTATCAGCTGATGCAGCATTTTGGTCCAAACCTGTGTTTGGTTAGCCAGTGCATCAGCTGATGCATGTATCAGCTGATGCAAAAAAGCGCTCAGATGCTGCATCAGCAGAAACAGCCAAAATGGCCGTTTCAGCTGATGCATCACGTGATATCACGTGATGCATCATCCCTCCTTTCCCCTCTCCTCCCCGATCACTCTCAGCCACCCCCATCCCTCGTTTCCCCTCTCCTCCCCGATCCCTCGTTTCCCCTCTCCTCCCCGATCCCTCTCAGCCACCCCCTCCCTCCTTTCCCCTCTCCTCCCCGATCCCTCTCAGCCACCCCACCCCATCCCTCCTTTCCCCTCTCCTCCCCGATCCCTCTCAACCGACCATCGACGGCTTCCCCCGACCCCCCTCCGCCTCCTCAATATGTCATCGGCTCCGGCGTCGCCGATGAGAAACAGCCTCCGCCGCCGTCGCCGACCAAGCGGACGAATGCGAGGCTGCCGGGGACAAGGGGTTTGGGTGGGAGAGGCAGAGGAGGTCGGAGGAGTTGGAGAGGAGGTGTGTGGTGGTGGGGGTCTGGGTGGGAGAAGCAGAGGAGGCCGGAGGAGATGGAAAGGAGGTGTGTGGTGGTGGGCAGCGGATGCCGGAGGAGATGGAGAGGAAAGAAGAGGAGGCCGGAGGAGATGGAGAGGAGGGAGGAGGGGAGTGGGACGGGGTGGCGGTCCGGGTGGGAGAAGCAGAGGAGGCCGGAGGAGATGAGGGAGGGGAGAGGGGAGTGGGACGGGGTGGGGGTCCGGGTGGGAGAAGCAGAGGAGGCCGGAGGGAGGCGATGCGCGGCGCGGCACAACCACAGTGAGCGCGGTGGAGGCGGCTGGGTGGCGAGGACGAAGGCCGCGGGTGGCCCAAGGGGTGCGCCACGAGGAAAAAGGGAGCTAGGGGGGAGCGACAGTGGAGCTCAAGGAGTGGCGGCGAGTGGTGGCAGGCGGCGCTGGCGGTGGCCGCTAGGGAAGAGAGGGCGCTGGCTGTGGCCGCTGGGGAGGAGAGGGCGCCGGAGGAAGGAGGCCGAGAGAAGGAAAGGGTGGGTGCTGGGTGAGGTGGCAGTAAGGAGGAGAGGGGGTGAGAGAGTACGATAGGAGAGGGAATGGGAAATGAGGGAAGAGGAGGGTGAAGGGGAAGCATAGAGACGAGGGAGATAAAGGGTGGTGTTGTGGCGGTGGTTGCCGACGAGGTCGCCGGAGGTGAACGGGCGGCGGCGACGACGGTGTTTGATTGCCTGCATCAACTGATACAATACATACTAACCAAACATAAAATGAACTAATACTGCATCAGTTGATACAATCAACCAAACACGTATGTAATGTATCAGTTGTATCAACTGATGCAGCATCAACTGATGCAGTGCATCAACTGATGCAAGCAACCAAACGCCTTCACCAAACCTACCTTTGTAGCCTGTAAACAAGAATATTGGAGCTATGTAGTTTTCGCATAGGACAGAACCTCGTCACATGAATTGCACTCTCTTCTCCATTTATAAACACTTTCATCCTTTGGTTTCTTTTAAATCATTCCAGCTTCCCCCCAGCTTCCTCAAAGGATCTTCAGTCCCTTTGGCATCTTCTCGTCCTTATAACAATGCCAACTGAACTGCCTATAGGAGGAACAGATACCACAGTCGCTACACTTCAACTCAATCCTGCTAACTTCTTTGATAACTATGGTGGAAGTCTAAGCAGAGTTTGTCTGCTTATTGGCTTTATATTATTCTTAATCCAAATACTCTCTTCTGATCAGTCCTGCTGCAGTTCACCTGGTTTCTTTATGAGACACCAGGGCCCTGCCAGCACTAACATTAGCCACTTGGTATTTTGCATAGCAGGTTCTGCCAACACCTGGAGGAACCGTGGGCACTATGTCGACCTTTGGTGGCGTCCAAATCAAACCCGTGGTGTTGTGTGGCTGGACAGGCCTCCAACTGATCACCCATGGCTTTCTAATAAGTTATCAATTGCTTAAGTTGAATGTAGTCTCTTGACAATGTTTCTATAAGAGAGTAAGCTTGAAATTGATTGCAGTTGTTTCTGCAGTTGTTTTTTTTGTTTTCTTGTCTTTTTTGCCCTTTAATGAGTTTAGGCCTCAGACATTTCCTTAGGGGGTTTTGAGTCAGATATCTACAGTACCAATGCATCCTGTATAGTTTGCTAAAATATGTACTTTAATTTTTCGAGATAGTAGTCCTAAGAAGAAGAGCTATCAATGCTATATTATCTCCATCTGCTATCAATGATACGTTTTTGTTAGTTGAGATTATCTTTCTTTTTATCATTGTTATGACTTTTGTTTTGCTATGAAAACTATTAGGAAAAATGCTTGACAAGAATTGGATGAAAATAAAAAATCGGTCAAGTTGGGAATATATAAATGGAGTTGATTCTTTTCTCCAATTTGCATTCAAATCAGTAAGGGTCGGCAATAGAATTCGGTGCCCCTGCAATAAATGTAGGAATTGTGTCTTCAATCGCCGATACGATGTTAGAGCTCACTTATTCAATAATGGAATACTAGAGAACTACAATACATGAGATCTTCATGGAGAAACATTGACAAATGCATACGAACCATCTGGTTTGGATTCTGCTAGTGATAATGATGGGGCAAATGATGCTACTGATGATGACTTTGTTGGAATGATTTATGATACATGTGCCATTACAAATACTTCTGAAGATCCAAATTCAGAGGACTTGAAGTTTTATCAATTGCTCGAAGATGCCAAGGTGGAACTATATCCGGGTTGCACGCTAACTAAGTTGGTGTTTGTTGTGAAGTTACCGCACTTGAAGACTCTAAATAATTGGACCAACAAATCAATGGATTCACTGTTGCAATTTATAAAAGAGCTTATTCCAAAAGATGCCTTGATCCTGTATCTTTTTATGAGGCAAGAAAGATTGTTCGTGATTTGGGTCAGGATTATACAAAAATAGATACATGTAGGAATGATTGCATTCTATATTGGCGGGAGCATCAGGATGCGCAGTCATGTCTTGTGTGTGGACTTTCAAAATGGAAAGTCGAACGAGGTAGGAGTAGAATCCCACACAAGGTTTTGAGGCACTTTCCCCTAAAGCCAAGACTACAAAAGCTATTCATGTCCAAAATTACTGCTAAGGATATGAGATGGCACAAGGAGCAACGTGTTGATGATGGTGTTTTGAGACATCCAGCTGACTCTGTTGCATGGAAATCATTTGATGAGGAACATGGTTCATTTGCTGCAGATCCACGGAGTGTTCGCATTGGCCTTGCAAGTGATGGTTTCTAGCCTAATGGTCTTATGAGCACCTCACATAGTATTTGGCCTGTAGTTCTGATTCCATACAATCTACCTCCTTGGAGGTGCATGAACATACCAACTTCATGATGACGCTTCTTATCCCGGGACCCAAGTGCCCAGAAAATGAAATTGATGTATACTTACAACCTTTGATTGAAGAGTTGAAGGAGTTGTGGGAAGTTGGGATCGACACATATGATGCACATGCACAGCAGAATTTCAAATTAAGAACGGTTGTGATGTGGACTATTAACGATTTTCCAGCATATGCTAACTTGTCAGGTTGGCCAACCAAAGGCATAATCTTGACGTTATGCATAATGAAAGAAATGTCTCAGATAATATATTGTCAATAATCATGAATATCAAGGGGAAAATGAAAGATAAAGTAAAGAGTCGTTATGATCTTGTAGACATGGGTATCAGGGAAGATCTTCATCCTTATGTTGACAGGAATAAGTTATGGTTGCCAGCTGCATGTTACGCATTGTCGCCTATTGAGAAAACTATCTTTTGTGAGTTCTTAGCAAATCTAAAAGCCCCTGATGGTTTCTCATCAAATATCTCATGATGTGTGAATATTAATGAAAAAAAACTTATCGGTTTGAAGTGCCATGATCACCATATATTGTTGCAACATATACTTCCACTTGCAATACGTGGAATTTTACCTAAGAATGTATGTGAGCCACTCAATGAGTTGAGTAATTTTTTCAAGAATTTGCGCTCAAAGTCATTGAGAGTCGAGGATTTAGAGAAAATGGAGGATCAGATTCCGATAACTCTATGCAAGCTAGAGATGGTGTTTCCACCAGCTTTTTTTGACATAATGGTTCACTTACCAGTTCATTTAGCTACAGAGGCTAAACTTGCTGGACCGGTACATTATCGATAGATGTACCCAATTGAAAGGTACATTCTTTTTTAGTCAATCGTGTACCATTATGACTTTAGTTGAATATTTTGCTAATTAAGTGTCTTCACTATGTGTCAGGTACTTGCGTACACTTAAATCATATGTACGCAATAAGGCTCGTCCAGAGGGCTCGATTGCAGAAGGTTATCTAGCAGATGAATGCTTAACATTTTGCTCAAGATATCTGCATAGTGTTGAAACGAGATTGAATCGAGTACCAAGAAATGATGATGGACGTGTGGATCACAGTGGTTTATCTGTTTTTGCCAAAAATGGTAATCCGAAAGGAGCATTCAAATCATGTCGCCTTAATAATTAGAAGTATAACCAAGCTCGTACATATGTGCTTCAAAATTGTGAAGAAGTTTGGCCATTTATAGAGTAATTGAGCTTAAATTGACTTCTTTCAATTTATGAACACAATATACTATACATGTTTTAAGTATTCAACAATATTTTCTCGTAGGGAGCACAAGCGTGAGCTTCAAAGTGAGAGCACCAGAAGTATAGCCGGAAGACACAATAAGGAGTTTCCTAATTGGTTGCATAATCATGTAAGCCTCAAATGTTGTTTTTTATATATGAGACATTACAAATCTAATTGATATACTCAATATCAAATGGAAACAAACTAAAACACTATTATTTTGCATAGGTTTCGGATCTTCATGCAAGAGGGCTTCCAAGTGGCGACCTACTAAATTTGGCTATGAGTCCCCTCCATTTGGCTCGTCGCTTTCCAACATATGTTGTGAATGGATTCAGGTTTCATATAAGAGACCGAGCAATTGGAAGGAGGAGTCAAAATAGTGGTCTTCTTGTACGGGGAGATGATGAAACACCAGAGAAAGAATATTATGGGGTCTTGGAAGATGTCGCGCCCCGACCCGCGAAAGCCCAACCGGGCCGGGCGACGCGAACCAGAATCTACAAAACGCGGAAAAGAACGGCGAGGGTTCCCTCTAACCTATTGGTCTCCCTAGCAATTCACCAAAGCACCCTCAATTAAAGATACAACATTAATTAGCAAAACCTCGAACCTCAGATTTAAAACTCAAAGTGTTAAATGTACAAATCCTCGGAGAGGGGAAGATTCAAAGTACAACATTACTCCCGTAGGAGACTAACTAACATAGGGTAAAAGCAGTAAACGATCACCACCTCTCAAAGGCCACCAGGCGCCGCCGCACAGCCGTCCAACTGCCCGGTAGGGGCCACAGAGGAAGAACTGACGCCTGCACCTGCAAAACGCAGCCCGGATAGGTGTGAGCACTAAGCTCAGTAGGGATCTACACTACGACACACAGAAGGAATAGGGAAACGCAACAGTGTCGCCCTCAAGTAGGACCTGTGTGTATACAGGGGTCCCATAACCCCACTGCGTGTCCCTGAGGCCCAGGGACGGCACTCAATAACAGGAACAACACTGGCGACACTACAGATCAGCACAGTGGGACACCGGCTACACCTCAGCACCCGACTCAAGGCCGACACGACCTCTACAATCATCAAGCAACCAGTGTACCAGTCATCTAAGCTTATTATCGAATCGACTGGACACAACAATTCAAACCGGGTCCAAACAACCCAACCCCGGTCCTAGGGCTAAGTCCGAGCTTCCAGCCTCGGGACGGCGACCCAAAGATCACCCACGCCCTAACCAATGCAACTAATGCACAAGTCAACGATGCATGCTATGACATACACAAATAAGAAACAAAGCACGCAACAGTATGTCAAACATCATATAAGTCTACTGGATCGCTGCAGCGGTACTACCAATCGCTGCCAGCCGATCCGCAGCGGGTCCCGGCATTACGACGGTACCGCGACCGTCACCCGCGGACTCCTGCAACGGGAAGCAACCCCGAAAACGATGATGAACAAAACACTATAATATTATATTCCGAAATATTATATTATATTCAAAAACACCCAAAGCCTCTACTTAGGGGCTAATTGATCCCGTCGATCCGACTCACAAACGATGTCGGATTCAAGATCCAACTTAGCCACCAGTAGGTGTATATAACAGGATCAACATATCCAAATTTCATAATCATCCAACGGTTGTATTAAAGGGAAAACGCTAATCAAAAATCGCTAATCAACTAACTTAACAATTAATTGCTGCAACGCAGCCCTCCAGTAAACAATTCATAAGCAATTGTAGAAAACTCCAAAAATTACGAAACAAGATGGAATGGAAAGAAAACAAGTAGATCTACAACTCCTATTTTTATGACAAGCCAAGATCATGTACTCGCCGGCCGAAAAACTCGCCGCAAACCGGCTGTTTCTCAAGAACAACAGAAAACCAGAAATCCGAGACTAATCATCCATAAAACCTACTCAAATCTCAACTGATTAACATGAAACTTACATAAGTAATTCTAACAGGTATAAGGAATCCAACAAATCAAGGATCAATAAGATCCAACGGCTAGATCTCAAGAACACCCGAAATAAACATCAGTAGGTATAACCCTACCTAGCTGCGCTTTCCTCGGCTGATTCCCCGCGATTTGATCACCAACAAGCCTCCAAACCACTTCAGGAATCTTCCTCTCATTGTCACGAATCCAACGAGCCTTAGAACGCCGAAAAAGATGGTCGGAGGAGGGAGAACGGAGGGAAAGAAGCTCGCCGGCGGTAAAGGGAGAGAAAAACAGAGCTTCGGGAGAGAAGAGAAGAGAAGAAGAAGAAGAAAGAAAGTGGGGAAGGAGAAAAGGAGGGAAAGGGGGAAGGGACAGCCGGGAAAGGGGGAAAAAGTGAGGGAAGGGGAGGGAAAGTCCTCCCCCTCTGACAGGGGAGAACGACGGCCAACGGCGGCCGTCCTCGCGAAGCAGAAAACCAACCGACTTATGAATGATCGATCCTTCCTCAAGGAAGGATCGATCCTTCATAACGATCTCACAAGGCTTTCTGGCACCACAAGGATCGATCTTTTAGCTAGGAAGGATCGATCCTCTTTGTGCTGAAAGCTAAACTTGGGCAAAAACTCAAACCCAAGTTCGGATCTTTCGATCCCGGGTCCCGCTAACCGTTCTAACCAAACACTACCACAAACACGGTCAGTGTGTGCACACGCGGGTGTGAAACAAGCCGACAAGGTGTAATTTATCAAATTGCCCTTGCGGTCCACAACGAGTCACAGGAGTAGAGGGACGGGTCCTCACAAAAGATATCATTGAATTGTCATATGTGGGAAGTAACAAAGTCTATCTTTTCAAGTGCCATTGGTGGGATGTAACTCGACTTGGAAGGGGGTACAAAGTTGATAATTATGGGTATACAAGTGTAAATGTTCACGGATCCTTGAGCAGCAATGAACCTTTTGTGTTGGCATCTCAGGCCGAACAAGTATTCTATGTTAAAGACATAAATGATGTTGATTGGCTTGTTGTTGTGAAAACAAATCCTCATGATCTCTATGCCATGTCACTAGAAAATGAGAATAACTCTCATGAAAATGACGAAGAACTGGTGGAGGAGGATGCCTACCAGCAAGATGAGGCTGACATAATTGATATTCAACCTGCTAAATCTATGGAGAACGAGAACATTGATGTTATGCTTAGAAGAGAAGATGTGGAAGCTGAAAAAGTTGATGGCAATATGGAGGATGCAATGAGATCAACACCCATGAATGACTCTTTTGATGATAATGATTTAGATGCTGACGTAGATGATGAATTAAATAATATTGATAATATTGAATTTAGCTCTGATGATACATTTGATGAGTGAAAATTTTATGTATTTTATATATTTTAAATTATTTTTCTGTTCTTTTAAATTCTTCTTTTCTTTTAACATCCTTGGTTAAAGAGGAATCTATATCATTGTTAATTTTAGTAGGATATGTTGTGAATTTTCATTTGCTTGTTTGTTCAGATATATTGCTACAATGATAGTAGCTTGTTTTTGTCTACATATTATTTACTTGCAGGTAAGAGATTGCACTTGATAGTTCAACAAGCTATGGCACGAACTAGATTTACTAGATTTAAAGGACATGGTGGATAACGCCATACTCCGTCTATAATTAATGCATCCATCTCTGGACCACGCTCACCGTCGAGGATGATCCTACGTGAAGAAAAGACTCAACAACAAGAAATGCCTCAACTTGAGCTCCATATTCAGACAACCCCTCAACTACTTGTCCAACAAGGATCAAGCCATCAACTTGATGATGCGAGGCCTCAGCATTCAAGTGGCAATCATAGCAATGCAGGTAAAATGTCTGATCATGACCTTAAAGTACTTAGCACATACTATGTTTTCATATGTAATAATTATTCTTTATGCAACATCTAATTGTACTCCAAATCACCATGGGAGGGGAAAGTATAAATGCTTGAAAGTTGATATGAAAACAAAGACTGGAGGAAAAATTAAAGTTGATACTCCAGATGATATACTACGAGCGTAGGAGAAAATGTAAGAGATATTGTTAACTACTGTGGATTTGTTGTTAGGACCGTTGCTCCATTACAAGAGAAAACTTGGACAAAAATTTCAAAGATTGCCGGTCAACAAATGATGAAAAAGGTTCAGGTTTGTAGACATATATATAATTGCTGTTAGTTGATGTGGTTGTTTAAATTAGTAGTTGAACTTTTATTTCGTATCGAATATGTATAATTGTTGTACAGATTTCCTGTGTACAGATTTCCTGTGATATAAATATAGATGAGACTCTGTCGAATTTTTTTAGAAAACAGGTTTAGTTGAACTTTTATTTCGTATCGAATATGTACAATATGTATAATTGTTGTACAGATTTCCTGTGATATAAATATAAATGAGACTCTGTCGAAGTTTTTTAGAAAACAGGTTTAGTTGAACTTTTATTTCGTATCGAATATGTATAATTGTTGTTAGTTGATGTAGTTGTTTAAATTAGTAGTTGAATTTTTGTTTTGTATCGAATATTTATCTTGCGCTATGCGAAATTATTGTACAGATTTCCTGTGATATAAATATAAATGAGACTTTGTCGAATTTTTTTAGAAAACAGCTTTAGTTGTTGAACTCAATTTTAAATATTTACTTTAATCTTTTTTTCAGAAAAAGTTCAAAGTGGATATGAAAAATCAATATCGTTTTGAGGCATTCATTATAGCCACATTACAACGTCTTTATATAATTTGGAAAAGTAGATTACATATGGTGTATAAGAAGTTCAAAATTGATGAAGATAGATTGGCAAATCTTCCTCATGATGTTAGTCCTAAAGATTGGGCATTTCTTATTGATTACTTTGGTTCTGATGAGTATCAGTTATGCTTCACCTTTTCTTTTAAGTTATGCATTATGCTCTAATATTTTAAATACTAAATTAATTATGTGCATAATATGATTTCTCAAATAATACAGAAAGTTAGCAAACGTAATACTGAGAATAGATCAAAACTAGTTGTGAAGCACACATGTGGAACTAGATCTTATGCAGAAGTGGAGGAATCAACAGTAAGATATATGATTTTTGCTTATTTTTTTAGGGATTATATCCAAATATATATTTTTTGCTTATTTGTTTGGTGTGAACTATATATAATAGAGAGATCCTATCATTGGGGAGAAGCCTAGAGCTGATGAAGTATGGTTAAAACAACATACTAAGAAAAACAAAGAAGGAGAAGTGATATGGTCTGACATAAAATCCCAAGAGATTCATGTAAGTGCACAATTATAAACCTTACTTGATCTTATTTCTATCGCTCAGCATTGTAATTACGGCAATTGTTTATTTTAGGGAAAACTCAAAGATATTGTTAGTGAGCAGACACAACTTGAAAGTGACCAGCAAATGAATGATGATGAAATTCTTTTGCACGTTCTTGGTGAGAAATCTGGGTACTTTCGTGGGAAAGGTGCGGGAAAAAAGGCACCAACTAAGAGAGCCAGGGCCCAAGATATGCATGAAGAGATGGAGGAAGTAAGAGCAATGATTGGCATTATGAGAGAAGAAGTTCGTGCAAAAGTACGTGCTGAAGTAGTTGATGAAGTGCGAGCGGAGCTGGAAAAAACTATGCAATTGGAACTTGAAAAGAGAATGCAAGCTCAGTTTGATAAGATGTTTCAAACACGCATGAGTTCACTTTTTAATGCCGCCAGCTCGCAATCATCACAGTGATAGGTAAATTTGCAATTGTATATTGTGATAATAGTTGAAGTTATTTTTGATTCTCATATTGATATTTATTTTTTCAAAGTAACATGCTTCATGATATGTTTTTGCAGGATCATCGATTGTTGCTCTTCTGCATTGGGATTGTTTTGCATTGAGATCTTAGAGCCTAATTTACCAGAATTTTAGCTCTCTTTGACATTTATTAGAAACTATATAGTGAATTTATTTATGTTTTTTGGACTACTTTTGTTATTGAACAATTTGATTAATAAAATTTTATTTGTAATGCTCGTTTTATTTTATATTGAATGTATGTCAATCGATAAGTTCATTAGATCAAAATTGTATGTACAATATAACATGTAGCTAGTCTACGATTTGTGGCAATGAAGATTGTCAATAACCTTCAGTTGTGATAACAATTATTGTCACTAACAAATGTAATTGTGACAATAATAATGTTTTGTCACTATTTATGGTTTTTGTGACAATAAGAGTTGTCATTTTAACTATTTTCGTAACCAACATCACATTTGATTGTTACAACATCTGTTGTCACTAACAAATATATTTTGTGACAACAATTAATATTGTCGCCGATAATATTATTAGTTACAACACTTGTTGTCACATACTAAAATTAGTGACGCGAATTAGTGTCAACAAATCTAATATATTTTGTCACTAAATTCTTACCAGTGACGAGAGAAAAATATTATCACAGAAAGAATTAATGAGTGACAAGAATGTTGTCACTAATATTATCACTAATTCACACCCCATCCGATTTAGAACAAGTCATAGTGACAAGTGTATATACTATAGTGACACTCATAGTTGTCACTAAAACAATAGTTATCAGTGACAAGATACATTTGTCGTCACTAACATATTAGCAACGGCCACACAAGCTACAACAGTTGTTGTCACTACTGTCGTCACTAAAACATCTTCAGTGACGAGAACCATGTTTGTAGTGACACAAAGTGTTGTCACTAAACATCCTTTTTCTTGTAGTGTTAGGAACAACTTTGTTTGTTGGATTTGCAATTGTGATGTAATTCGTACTTTAAAACCTATCTTGATGAATGGTGTTTATACTTTGACGAGTATTGTGATGAATGTACCATCACTTTTGAATAAATCGGATGTGATTGTCATAGTTTCTTTTCCACGAAACGAGCCTTCTTTTACACGTTAATAGGACAGAAATTAAACAAAGATCTTTAGTACCCAAACATCAATCACTATATCATATTAGTCAAAAATGTATAGCCGCATGCCTGCATGCAGTCCCCCACTTTAAGTATTAAATCTTCCTCTTCTATCTTCAAACTATCTGCTTCAGTGTTCAATTTTTTCAACAGGATGTACAAGAAATTGGTAGTCATATTGATTAGTACGTCTAATTTCATATCTTAGGCCTTATCTATGAAATGTAGAATGAAATCACAAACTCATACATGCGTTTCCTAAATTGATCATGTAATCAATGTCCAAATCATTAAAAGGAAGAATCTCCATTTTCGGTCGAAAAAGAGCAGATTTCTGAAGTTAGATGGTATTTATTTCGAGTGCCTGTGCCGCACTCATTATCATGTCTGATATAGAACAGAGGACACTCTTGTATATAAAGAATTTATTCACAGATCATACAACTATTGCAGCACTTTTACGGATTGGACGGGTGGGGTGGGGGGTGTCACCGGGAAAAATAAGGGAATAAAATTTTCTCGCTTACTTGTCCGATGATGGCGCCAAGAGACCTCCTCGTTGAGCCCTGCACACCGCCGCCGCGCGCCCTACTCGCCGCTTGTGCTCCGCTCGCACGTCGTCTGCGCGTCGTTTGTGCACCTCCTTGCGCACTCCGCCTGGCAGCCCGATCGCCTCTTGACCAGCCCTCTTTTCCGCCTTGTACACACACAATACTCACATGAATATGGGTAAGGGATGAGATCCCGATTCCTTTATTGACCAATGATTACAAAAGCACTCTTCTCTCGCCCCCAACCCGGTGGAGTACAATCACTCTCAATTCAAGGAACTCTCATCCCAAAACCCCAGAATCTCGCCTCACACTCCGATATAGACGACGACTCCAAAACCCAATACTTGGGTTACTCAACCCGTGAGCTAGCCTATAGCCTAGAGGTTCCCTAACGTCTAGCTAAAGCCTTGATCATCCCCTTGATGACTCCCCCCTTTCACCTTGGTCGGCCTACTCCTTATATAGAGGAATAGTCCTTGGCTTGCTCCAACAAGCCACTCCTAATAAGTCCTGGGCTTCATGCATATCCAATCATGCAATCCACCTTTTACAAAGCACCCTAGCCTATCTGAACTCTTACATGAGTTAAGACTTGCTTTAAGATAGCCATGATCACAACTTGACTCAAAATAGGACTCCTTCCTATTCGTCCGCGCCAACAACAACTTTCCCTGTGCCAAACTACATATTCCCCGTGTCATCACCTATTCCAAGTCGAATGCACGTGAGACATTTGAATTTACTCGTCTGGATTGTCCTCCAAGGCCTATCCGCTTCGCTTGGCGTGCCGTCTCCTAGTCCGACTCGGAGTCGCGCATCATCTTCAAATTCTTCCGTGCCAAAACTATTTTTGACCGCGTCATCCGTCTTGGAGCTTCCATCCCAACTGGAATTAGGTGTTTAGCCCGCGTGGCTTGCTCTCTAGCACTTATCGCATCAGCCTAGGCAAGCCAAGTCCTAGTCCGACTAGGACTGGGCATCCTGAGCGCATCGCGCACGCGCTGCTCGCGCTCTCTCGCGTGCTACACGCCAGCTCGACCCACGCGCCCATCTTGGTCACCTTGGTGCGCGCCCCGCTCGCTTGACTTGCTCCCGCGCGTGTCATGCTCTGCCGGGCTCGCGCCGCACCGCGTCCTGGCGCGATGTCTTCCTCCTTGGCCCGATCCACCGCGCCATGCTCGGAATCCATCACGCCATCTTTGGGGAAATGTCGTCTAGCCTCAATCAAGGACTTTTGTTCGTGCGATCATGGTGTTTCTATGCTGCCCATGGCTTGGTGTGCTGCACCGCGCCATGTCCCGTGTCAACTCCGGCTGACACGCATCTTGCTCGATAGGATCCCTTCATGGCTCGCCAAATTCTGCTTTGACTCGGTCCGCCGTACCATTTTCAACTTCGGCGCGCCATCTTCAAGATCCCTCGTACCATGGTCATGTCATGGGCTCCAACCCCTGACAGGGGGGGGAGGGGGGGTTGCACATCGGTGCAATATCTAATCCCCACGGTCCTTATCAATCACCTTAACAGGAACGGTGGGGATGTAATGGGTAGATAGGTGGGTATCGAAACGAATCCGCAACCCGCAGATCCGATTTCAATTTTGAAACCCCCGATCGCCTTTAACCCATCTCGCCGACATCAACAAGTCTCTCTCTCGCTCCCTTCTCTCCCTGATCGCTGCCGGAGAGAGGTCAAATGAAAGGGTCGGTGGGAGTCCACGCCGCCCAAGCACCCATGGCCTCCCCCTCCTCCACCCACGCCACCTCGGCACCCCCAACTTCATCCCCCCCCCCCGCGCGTGATCTCCTCTCCACACCGCCTACTTTGGCCAACTCACCTCCTTCCGCTGCCCCGGCTTCCACCCCTCGCACGTCCGCCGTTCCCGCCCCCGTTAAGGCCCCCTCAGCCATGCAACCAGCCAAGGCGCAGGCTACCACACCACCAACACCCGTACCGGTGAGCTCGCCCCCGACCTCAGTACCCACATTGTCTCCCACCAAGCCAGCCCCGGTCTCTTCCCCGCCCACGCCTCCCCTCCTTCTGGCACCGGTCGCTTCGCCACCCACGCCCAGTGAAGGCATCAGCACACGTGGATAAGTTCTCGAAGAGCGATTTGATTGTTTCACCTTCTATTATGTCTGCCAACTTCGCTAAGCTTGGGGAGCAGGTATGGTTGTGCTTTTTTTGTTTGGATGGGTATTTAGTGGTTGTGATTTTGTTGCCGGTGATTGGATTATGGAGCAGGGGTGTTCGGTGATTTCGCAGAGGTTGTTCGGTAAAGATGACTTGTGATTCAGAGCTGATGCATGAAATATGAAAAGAGGTATTTATAATTTGTTTGCCAACATGATGCATCTGAATTCACTCTCTTGACACATGCAGGTTCTATTAAGTTAATGAAGAAATTTTCAGATGGGCGAATGAGGGCTTAATTTTGAAGAGGGTTGATTCTGTCGAAGGCAAAATACTTGCAACAATGGCCAATATTGAAGAAAAGGCTGAATTCGACCTTGAAATAGTGAAGCTGGCTTTTAGTATAAAGACTGTCATTGCTCAACTTGATTGTCTTGGCAAGACTTTTCTGAAGATCTGAAGAGCTATTCTTGTTTTATTTATTATGTACTTAGTGTTCAAATTTGTACTGTAGTAAAACTATTGAAGATCTCAAGGCTTTTGTGAAGATCTCAATTCAATGTTGGTAATTGTCGAATTAGATTGTATTTTGTACAAAAATTGTGAATGAAATGGATTGTATTTTGAATGTATCAACTACTAATGTCAGTGTTGTTGTTCAACTTGTATTGTGGATTGTATTGTGAATAACATGGATTGAATTGTATTATGAATGATATGGATTGTATTTTGAATGTATCAACTACTAATTTCAGTGTTGATGTTCAACTTGTATTGTGGATTGTATTGTGAATGACATGGATTGGATTGTATTGCGAATGTGAATCAGATTTCACCTTCACAAGAATGTTGTAATGCAATGTGTTACAATTCACATTCAAAACTTGTTTTACTGGACAATTCACATTAGAGGAAAAAGTTGATTGTATTCACATTTGAGATAAAAGCTGATTGTATTACAAGACATCAGTAGCTCAGTTCATGAATGACAAATGATATTGTTGAGCTTTCACATGACATAAAAGCTTATTGTATTACAAATATTTGAGAACACTTATATGTTATCTCAAGACTCTTACAGGACATTATCAGCTCAACTCAACACTAATCTACTGCTGAGCTTCAACTTGAAAGCTTTAATTCTAATCTTCGCTCAATGCAAGTTCTGTACTACAAATTATGAATTAAGAACTGTATAATTGCATTTGAGAAGCATGAGCCATTGTGGCACCACCTGAACCAAGTAAAATGTCAGAAATTTGTCAAATTACAAAGAGTACGGAGAGAAATCAAATATTTTCTTCATACAAAACCTGATTTTAGGATTTCCTTGACGCAGTCAGCTGATGGGGTGTTTTTTCCCACTAGGCTGTCAAGTAAATATGGCCAACAACCTTCTTTCTAAAAAACATCAAAACATCCAAGTAAAAGATTGGCCTAGACAACTATTAACTATAAAAAGTTAGAAACTAAGGATCTCAACATCTATCAAGCACTCATTACTTGTGCTTGGTTCTTCAAGTACTACACAGTGGATTATCTCCCAAAATTAGCCTCATGTATAGGCATCATATAGAAATGATCTTCCAAAAATGATATATTAGCATGGACATTGAATGCATTCAAGCAAAAAGAAGCTCCATATACCCAATTTGGCAGCAAAAACACAAAATGCTCAAAATGCTACAATATATATGAAGTCAAGGTAAAACTCACTATATAGTCATATAAAATGGCCAAAGGGGGATGGTGGGTAGTTGCAGGAGAGGGAGAAAGATGAGGGTTCCTCTCCGAGTTGACTGTTGAGATCCACAATTGGTTGCTACAAAATAATTAGAATAAATTGAGACAATAGTTAAATATATGCAAAAGTGATTACAATAGTGAGCCAATAACATTTTGGATAAGATCATCTATTTCATTTTTGCTTAGCTTTACCTGTCTAATATGCATATTATTTGAAGCTTGACAAGATGAAAGAAATGTCCAGCAAATAGATGATCCCTATATGAAGATGTACTATTAACAAAACCAAAGTATAATGGAATTATGAGAACTTATAACTATTTCATTCACCAAAAGAAGCAAAAAAAATAAATATATACCGGCAACAAATGCTTTTCGAATGTGTCACTTGGTGCCAAATGAAAGCTCGAAGTATCTTCCTATATGATTGAAAACATGAATTAGGACTTCACATACTAATCTAGCAAACTACAAGATATACATGACTTTAAAGGGTACTCACTACCTTTTGATTTGATGTTTTCCTTTTCTTTCCCAATTTCTTCTCGACCCAAGACTTCATCCTTTTTGCACCCTTCCGATTTTTACAATATTCTCAATAGGCGGTTTTTCTGAGCTAAACTGTCATCTTTAGTAGGCAGAACTTGATGATCATCAGTGGCAACCATATTATTCATTGCAATATCATCAACTTGTCTATTGCTTTTCTTTAGCAAGTTCTCTATTAAAGCACATGATTCCTTAAACCCTGCAGCTCGATAGAAAAATCTTAAAAATTGGGAAAATACACCTCTAACCCAGTGATTAGCATCTTCTTCCATACTTGGCCACTCTTTGTTGAAGACATGTCCTCTCTTCGCTTCCCTTGTCCATCTATTCAAGATATACCTTTATGGAATTGTCATTATGACAAGATAGTTGATGACTTTTAGAGCATGACAACAAAGGATGCTGAAAGTTTCAAACTTCTTACAACTACATGAGATTATCTCATCTATAGGGTAGCATAGTACTTTAAACTCTATATGCAAGTCATGAAAAAGTGCAACTATATTCTCATGTGGTATTTGGCCCTCATTTTTCACCTTTACCTTTGCCCCCAAGGCAAGATCATATTCATCATGAAACAACTTGAAAATTGGAGGTGTATACCTCTGTGATGCTTGTTGTAGTAGAGGGGAATGACTCAATGCCAATAAAGGCACATTTTGCCTAGTATAAAATTCTGCCTCCGACTCTTTATGCCGCTTTTGCTCAACCACCCTTTCAAAATGATGAAAAAACTCATGTATATTCAAATCACACTTCAAGTATGCCTTCAAATCACTTTTTAAACATTCAGTAAGTTGAGTACTTCGTATACCTAAAGTACATGATTTCTGCATAGAACATTTGACCCATTTAGTCTTCAATTTGTATATGCCATTCAACCAATTGTTGTCTTCTAAATTATATGCTTGAATCATCTCTTTCCATGACTTTTCAAACTCACTTTCATTTGTATATTGAAACATACAAGATTTTAAAGTGGCGTAGAAAACCGGAACCATCTTTCATGTGATTCCCAAGATGTTTAATACCGTTTTGCATTATGTGCCAAGTGCACAATCCATGACAAGTTTCTGGCATCACCTCAGCTAACTCCTTCGCCATGACCGCATCTTGATCTGTAATGATCGTCTGAAACATCTTGGCATTTTGTGCCTTTATAAAAGTTTCAAAATGCCACTTGAAAGATTCTACTGTCTCATCATAAAAGAGTGCAGCTCCAAAAATAGCCATCTTCCTATGATGATTAAAGCCGATAAATACACCCAAGGGCCTTAGATCCTTATTAGTACCAAAAGTAGTATCAAAAGTTACTACATCACCAAAAGAAATGTAATAAACAATCATTCTTGCATTGGCCGAAAAGATATTTGTAATTGGTTCCTTGCTATCCAACTGTATATCATAATGAAAAGACGGATTTTTTGTTTCATGCTCTTGAAAATACTTTAGGATACATCCGGCCTCTCCATATACTAGATTTCTTTGTCTTCTTGATCGGTGATATGTCTTTTGATCTTCCATGGTGTACCCTAGATTAGCTCTTCCTCCGGATTCTCTACTCATCAACTCATGCGTTGCCTTTGGTGTAATTCCTGAATCACATGCCATCTCAATAGCGATAGCTTGAACTTCATACAAGTTCCTATGTGATCTAAGCATATGAGTAATTTCCGAAGGCTCCAGGGCATGATTATGGTCCTCCACAAAACCCTTTTATAAAGTAATTCCCACTCTCCCGTATGAGAGAAAGCGTCATGTGTACTTCACAATATGTCCTTGTTCCCCATTGAGTGCGAGTGTTTCCTGTAGCTCTTTCATATTGATAACCTTCTTTAGAACATACAAACCCAGCCGATATCACTAATCTATCTTTCTTACTTATATTTGCTTAATGGTTTCTAACACCAAACCCAACTTGCCTTCCATATTTTTTCCAAAAACTCCATGCCATCTCTAATGTGTTGAATATCATACCGATTTGGGGTTTGCCATCTACGCCATCATCCATATGCTTCATATCAGAAGTAAAAAACAACACATTAGAATAAAGGCAAAATTAAAAACCATCACTAATGACCGATGTTTTCATTCATTTTCATAGAAAGGACAAAGTATTATGTCGTAGAACCAAGACAAAGCATTCCTTTCATGGCTCAAGCATTCATGCTATTAATTTTAATTACTTTGATGACATTATGACATGAGCAACAATACTCTGCCCAACATATGCAATTCATACATGAGGTCAATAGAAAGATAAAAAAAAATGCTTCGTCTTTTGAGAACTCTAGTACAACATGGTATAGAAGACCATTAGAAAAAGCATGCACAGTTAGAAAATTGTTTGCAGCAACACAGTTAAACTAATCTCTTCTCAACAAATAAAACACATCATTCAAGTAATCTCTCCAATATAGGCTCATGCCATTAATTCTATTACTTTGATGAAATTGTCAAAGGAGCACTCACATTAATGTCAGACATATCCAACATATGCAGGAGCTTCACATATCTCTATATTATTGTATGTTTCATTTGCATTGGGAAAACCCTCTTCTTTTGAAATCCACACGACACCATTAAATTATCTTATTGAATCCCTCAATGTTATTGTCTAACTCTAGTTATACGTGATCATGGATTAGGATGAAACCCTCATACTTGGAATAAGAAACATAACATAAATTATCATTAAATAAGCCTGAAGAAGATAGTAGTATTACAGGGGAGAGATTCTTGGTGTTGGAAGAGCCCTAAAGCTGGTGAACATGCAATGAGGAAGCCACTGTGGAGTGAGGCATTGGCGTGGAGATTCTAGCGACGACAACTGGTGGGAGGGCCGGCTCCGTCATGGTAGGGGATGATTGCATCTTGTTCTTGGCATCGGAGTATCCTTCCGGTTCATCCGGCCGCTGTGAGAAATTGACCTCCATGTTGGCGTCGGAGAATCCATCTCGGCACCATAAGAAATCAGATTCCATATCAGCGTTGGAGATGATGAGAGAGAGCCATAGAGCCCCCGATGATAACCTTGGCGGGCACAATTTTCATTTGGCGTGAAAAAGTTTGTTAGCGAGTTATATCGCGCTGGGGGAGAAGGCCATCGAGGGTTCAAAACCTAAATTTGATCCGCAACCCAATACCCAGCTATCTACCCATTACATCCCCACTGTTCTAGTTAAGCTGATTGATAAGGACGGTGGGTATTAGCTATTGCACCGATGTGCAATACCCACCTATTGCCCCCCCCCAATCTCACCTTTACTACCCTGTCTACGCAGTAGAAATGGCATAGTGGCTTTTCTGATCAAATCTAGACATCACTTTTACTACCCTGCTTTTCAAGTTGTCATGACAATCCTTGATAGAAACAAATGCCCGTAACGCCCAACCAACTCTCACATATTCCAAGAGGATATGCATAACCTTCAACAGCTCAACTAATAACAAAACTTTCATCATGCAAACTCGGTTGCAAACAGTTTTGTCGTAAAAAAAATTTTACAGTTACTGACCCAAATCTAGTCAAGTATTAAAGAGAAATATTGTTTTAGTTCATAGCTGGAGAACCCTCCCCTCAACAACAAACCATAAAAGGAGAAAAAATACAAAATCCTTGACCATGCACGACCATAGTGATTGTTGTTAACCTCTGTAAGGTTTGTATCAGTTCTAGTGCAGGTGCCCTACTGTAAAAGATGGGAATCTTGGTCGCATGATAACTCTTTTGTTGCTTCGTCAAAAACCCCATTAGCTTAGTTTTTAAAGTGAAAACCCCATCGTGGTATTAGTTGTCGCGTATTAATGAACTAAAAGACTGAAATGCCCTTATATGCCAATGCTATTGAGGGCTACCACATGCGCGAGTTTAGTTGTCGTCGTCTTGTCTTCTTCCGACAATCTACCCTACGCGTGAGTTTACTTGCCGTCATCTTCCTCCGATGATCCACCACACGTGCAAGCTTTAGTTGTCATTTTCTTCCTCAGACGATCTTACGCACGCACGAGCTTTAGTTGTCGTCATCTTCCTCCGACGATCATTCGCCATCTTTTTCAAGAACACTTACACTTGGCCTCTTCCTCGTTCGTTCTCCCCAGTATGTATCATGTAACGCCCCGACCCTCCACTGGGCCCCAGCCCGCGGGCTCCCGGTCCGACCCGGATCTGTCTAGCTGCGCCACTCCCCGACACAATATTGTCCGCTTTTGGCTCACCGCAGAAATCTGGAAAAACTTCCAAATAGGTCACCCATCGTGTGACTACTCTAGGTCGAGCACGCTTAACCATGGAGTTTTCTGACGGATCACTGCCATCACGGCTTTAAAACACGTTTTAAAGCCGTGATGGCAGTGATCCGTCAGAAAACTCCATGGTTAAGTGTAATGCCCCGGCCCTCCACTGGGCCCTGGCCCGTGGACTCCCGGTCCGACCAGGATCCACCCGAGGGCTCCACTCGACACAATATTGTCCGCTTTTGGCTCACCGCCGAAATCTGGAAAAACTTTCCAGTATGTCACCCATCGTGTGACTACTCCAGGTCGAGCACGCTTAACCATGGAGTTTTCTGACGGATCACTGCCATCACAGCTTTAAATCCGTGAGACAAGATGCCTTCGCCTGGAGGGCGGGGATGAGTCGGGTAGCCGGGTAAGCAATCCCACAACGCCTGGGTATGGTCCAGGGTTCAATATAAGTATATAGTAAGCTCTTAATAGACACAACGCATTTTAAAGTCGTGCTGCCAGTGATCCGCCAGAAAACTCTAAGGTTAAGCGTGCATGCCTTGGAGCGGTCCCGGGATGGGTGACCTATTGGGAAGTTTTCCTAGATTTCTGCGGTGAGCCAAAAGCGGACAATATTGTGTCAGGGAGCGAGGCCCTCGGGTCGATCCTGGTCGAACCGGGAGCCTGCGGGCCGGGGCCCAGTGGAGGGCCGGGGAGTTACATATCATGATTATTTATGTGTTTTAAGGATGTTTTCTTCCGTGGTTATCACTTTTATGGTTGAAATCCTAGATTGTGTATTTATTGATGATTTTGGCACTATTTTCAGTATTATTGTGTGTTTTGATTCATTTTTTGGTTGATTTTTTTTCTCCTAATGCATTGTAATCCAAGTTTTCCATTCAAGGCTTCTAAAGCTGCATATCCCCATTTTGTGATAAGTATATCTATTGGCATGTAGCTCAAAGCATGTGAATAGCCTACCAATATGAAAGATCATAAAGATGAAAATGATCTAAAAGATAAGAATAGATCTGAAAGATGAAAATGGTCAGAAAGATTAGAATTGATCAGAAAGATGAAAATGAATCAGAAAGATGAAAATAGATCAGAAAATATATCAGAAAGATGAAAATAGATATGGAAGATGAAAATAGAGACGGAAATAGATCTAAAAGATGAAAATAGATCAGAAAGATTACCAATACTCATTATTATTTAAATGCAAATGTTCAATCATCATTGTCGTCATCATTTTGCTCTTCTGCTTCTTCATCTTCTTTTTCAATACCATCATCATGGTACCATCTATGTTCAATTTCATTTTTAACTTTCTGTTATTGGAATACATGATATGTTACTCATTCTTGATTGACATGTGGTGTGTACAGGATCACTGATGTTGGACAAGTTGGTGTTGTTATGCACGTATGGTGATGATACTGTTGTTTGAGAAGCAAGAATCATAACTTCTTTAGATCAGCTTGTGAGTCATCTTTGTGACAGATGAACCAAATTGTCTAGGGACGCTATACGGCTTTATTATCCGATACTTGGGCATCCGAGATCCGTTCTTGCTTCAGATAGTGACTTTGATACGAGTCGATCCGACTCGACCAACTGGATTCGAACCCAGAAGAGGAACCAAACTGGTTCAGCCTCTTTCCTAGTTTAACTTGGACTTTCCTAGTTCAAACTAGAGTATTTGATTATGATTTATCATTAGTCTTTTATATTTAATTGAGTCCTAGTTGATATTTGAGTTAGTAAGTTGAGTTGAGTCTGAAAGCCTTATTACTTGCTAATTAAGCAATGGGGTTTTTTAGTTGGATTAGGACTCTGTCAAGGCCTCTATAAAAGGGACCTCATTAGTTTGTATTAGGTCATGATGATGAATGATGAATGAAGAAGAGAATTATGATTAGTTAAGAATAGTTGATAGAATATCATAGGAGTAGAATATCATAGGAGTAGAGGTAATGTAGTTTCCACCAGATAATCCACCATTGATCCACCTTCTTCCCCGACAACATCTTCTCCGCAGCCGGCACCGCCTTCGTCTTCATCTTTCCTCTCCACACCACTTTCTCTCTCCTCCATGTCAGCGCCACATCATCACCACTGTTCATCATCTTCCTCTCTCCCGTGCCCGGAACCCTACCTTACCACCATCCTCTACCTCTCCGGCCACCCCCGTCGCCACCTAAACCCTCCATCCACTTCCTCGTGCCCCAATGACCTCGGACAACCGCTTCACCGCCCCGTTCATCTCCTCCGACGGTATCCCCGTCCTTCCCAAGGTTCACCGTCACCGACCCCTTCCAGATCCATCACCTCTAGCCATCCATTGGAAGATCGGATCCGTTAGATCCTTTCCTCACCTCCCCACGACCCTTCCCATATACTTTCCGACATCCCAAGCCCCAGCCGAGCTCCTCGCCGTCGTCCCCGACGCCGATCCGACACTAAACCCATCGCCGGTCACACCAGATCCCGTCCATCTAGCCATCCTCCGACCAATCCAACCCGTTGGATCTCTTCCCCACCCTCCGAAGACTTTCCCCGCCAAGATCCTGACCGACGCCGACGTCCCTACGCCGGCGATCTACTCCGGCGATCCTCAGCCGACGGATCCAGTCCGGTTCAGCCAGCTTGAATCAGACTCAGTCTAATTGATTCAGCTCAGCCACCAAATCCGGATCCAGCCACTTAGCCCAATCCAACCTGGTCAGCCTGATCCAGATCAACTCAGACTTGACCCAGTCAAGTCCTATCCAATCAGGCTCAGCCAGATCTAAACCAGATAAGCCAAATTCAGCCAATTGGACTCAATCAAGTCCGATCAGGCCGATTCTGATCGATTGGAGCAGTAGAGACCCGATACGAGAGGATTACGAGTAGACCGCTCGTATCAGATTTTGATGGTTTGTTTTCAATTGCAGCTACTTTGGGGCTCCAATTTATTGATGTGGAAGTTTCGGATGGTGGTCTTAGCATTTGTGACAGTGGAAGTGATGTGGGTTCTTCACGGATTGATAATGTCACTAATGATACTAAGATTGGTATGCTCGTTGGTTTATTGTCATCATCAGAAAAGGAAGTTGATGATAGTTGGTTGGGATGGATCTATCACTCATGTAGGGCAGAAATTTGAAGGCGGTGTGACGGAGTTTAGATTGTGTTTGCAGAAGCAATCACTTGCATCGGGCTATGGGTGTAAATTTGTGAGAATTGAGCCTACTAGACTCACAGCAGAATGCCCGAAGAAGGATAGTACTGGTTGTAATTGGATGGTGCACTTTACTCATGAACCGATCAATTGGTTCTTTTATCTTATGAAGCTTATTAACGTCCATACATGTAGAGGAGCTTCCTGTGCATGTAAGCATATCGGATGAGCACAAAGTTGGTTGTAGTTTGATCGAAGACCAGGTGCGTGCTAAGACAGTGACGCGTCCTATTAACATAGTTCAATAGTTCACCAAAATCTATGGTTTACATATATCTTAATTATGACCACGCATGGTCAGGCATAAAGATGGCCAAGAAAGGCACTTTTGGGTATAATGATGAATCCTTTGATGATTTATGTTGGTGTGCTAGGGCCGCCATCAATGCAAATCATGTTTCTTGTTTTGCTATTGAAGTTGATCAGGATTCTAGCCGTTTCAGAAGGATGTTTGTTG
The DNA here is from genome assembly GCA_963920575.1 of Narthecium ossifragum. Classification (NCBI taxonomy): domain Eukaryota; kingdom Viridiplantae; phylum Streptophyta; class Magnoliopsida; order Dioscoreales; family Nartheciaceae; genus Narthecium; species Narthecium ossifragum. The sequence goes on along the minus strand of OY986974.1, from coordinate 8,807,516 downwards.
CATTCAATGGCTGCATTGATGGTTTTAGATATTGTCGGCCATTGTTTTTCCTTGATGGAACACATTTGAAGATAAAAATTCAAATGGCATTTGCTTGCTGGCACCGCCAAGGATGGCAACCAAGGTAAGAGGATGCGAATCATTCTAAAAGATAGGAATAGACCATAAAGATGAAAATAGATCAGAAAAATAAAAATGATCTGAAATGTGAGCCATATGCATGTTGGATTTTTATCTCTCTTATGATTACAGTATACCATAATCAAACTTGATTATTGGTTTTAATTTTATCTTTACAAGGTTATCACAGCACAACACAACCAAAATTGATGCATTTAATCATTTTTATCTTTCTAGTTGTATCACAAAATACGAATCATTCTGACATATACATCTTTTAGTTAAGGTCTTCATTTTTATCTTTCATGTTTACTCACTTTTATCTTTTCCACATCCAATGCTGTAAGTCTGTTTCCGCTTGCATTTTCCATCGTTGATTCTGAGAATAAAGTTAATAGGTTTTAGTTTTTGTAATGTCTGAGAGAAATTGTATCAAATGCGCATCATAACGTTTGTTTAAGACCGGAATGTTGGGCTTTTAAAAGTTGTGTCCTTTTTGTTTCCATGAAGACCTCATGCGTGTTGTTTATTCCATTTGAAACAGAATTTCAAGGATGCTCTTAGCCGTAGGCACTGCAATGCTTAGTTCAAGGATAAAATGTGTTACAAGCTTTGTGAATGTGCCTATGCTTCGACTGTCGAACAATATCAGAAAACGATTGATGAGTTCATGGCTAAGGGTGGGTGTATTGCAGAGAGTTTCTTGCTAAATATACCAAATGAGTATTGGATTAATGCATGTTTCGAAGGAAATAGGGATGGTAATATGTGTTCCAGTGCTGCCGAGTCCCTCAATTCATGGATTAAGAATGAAAGGTATCTTCCGATCAGTAATATGGTGGACTTGATACGGACGAAATTGATGCAACAACTGTATGGTACATATGATCTAAAAAGATTGTTCAAAATTCATATAGCACAAATAAGTATCCATGAATTGAATCTTACCTTTTTTATCTTTATTGATTTATTTTCATCTTTCTGTTTCATTGATTCATTTTCATCTTTACTAATTACAGTAAACCATTCATTTTCATCTTTCTGTTCACTCCACTTATTTTCATCTTTGTTGATTGCAGTAAACCATTAGTTTTTATCTTTTTGTTCCTTTGATTCATTTTCATCTTTGTTGATTGCAATAAACCAATCAATTTTCATCTGCATGTTTGTTGAGTCATTTTCATCTTTCTAATGAGTTACATTGATATTTGTTGGTATTGACATTGTGTTTGTACATGCAGATAGGAGGGTTGCTGCAATAAGTGAAATTTTGTCATATGTCAAGAAATTGATCGAAGGATTAATGCATTCTTTGAGGAAGCAAAGACTTGATTCGTCAAGAATTCTACCAGTACGCTATTCCAAGTTGAATCGAATCCGTCAGTTTCAGTTGATTTAGAGAAGATGACATGTTCTTGTCGCCAATGGCAATTCAATGGTGTGCCATGCTCTCACGCTATCGTCTGCATCGTGGCTTCTGCACAATACCTGAATTTGTTTGTGGTTGTTTATTTCCACAAGTCATCATATGCTATGTCTTATTCATATCCAATTTACCCGTTTCCTACTATTGACAAGCCGGATCATGTGCCCACGGATGAAGTTGTAATTCTCCCTTTGTTATCCAGGAGGCTTCCAGGAAGGCCGAGAAAGAGGAGGATGAGATCAAGGGGTGAGGCTATCAAAACCATGAGATGTACGCGCTATGTTCTCGAGGGGAATCAGAATCGAAAGACATATACTGAACCATTGCAACAAAATCCTTGATTGAAATTTTGTATTGGAAGAAAATGACTTGTATAATTGATCATTCTTTGCAATTTTTGAAAATGTAATTCACATTGTTGCCTTGATTCTGATTTGATTCAAACAATTGTCAATATTCCATATTTTCATCTTTTCTGTCCATTTTTATCTTTCTGATGTGTAGTTGAGTGATTTTTATCTTTCTATGATATTACATGACATCACAGTCACACATGATATTCATTTCACTCAATTTCATATTTCCTGAATTATTACAGGACATGTTAATTGGATTTGCAACCCTTATTCATTTTCATCTTTCTGACGTCATTACATCTTATACATCAGATACCAGTCAAATGTAACTGTATCTTTGTGTTTACAACTTTGAAATCAATGTACAACTTCAAAATAAGTATGTAATTCTAACTCTGTAAATGTACAATCATATGTGATTGAATTAGATGTAACAATGTATGACTGCTAGTTATGCTTCAATCATGCAATACAAGCTTCTCGACAATCTTTGCCCTGAACTTGTTTACTTCTGCTGGATTCAACTCTTTTGGCAATTGTTGATGAAGTGCCAACATATCCATGTAGTAGCACACAAATATTGCACAATCAACCCTGTTGTTATTTTGGAAAGCTGAAGTTAGACTCATTTAGCATTTAATGTTTAAGATTTACAAATGTGTGAGCTGTCAGGCTAATGTATGATAAGTAATTACGTGGAAGCTCCTTGTTGTGGTATATTGCAGACATCCTCAATGTGGAGGATCCTATCTTGTATGCTAACATCCACCATTTCTTTGGTTAGTACTTCAACGCATTCTTTCTGCATGAGAAAAGAAGATTTTAATGTGCCTTAAGTCAAGCCTGCATCCCTGTGGGATTCATTAATTCATGTACTAAATGTTTGACTTACAGATCCCTTTGCGTCTTCGAAGAATGGATCCTCACCTCCATCTCTTTCTTTCATGAGATTGTAGAAATATCACTTTTCATTCTCAAGGTCAAGCACTAGAAGTGTAAGAATAGAATGGATCCTCACCTCCATTTCTTTCTTTCATGAGATTGGGCTCTCGCTCTTTGAAGCGGCCATTAGAGTAGGTTGGGATGAAAATAGTAGGTTGTGGTTCCTAAGAATAGGCTTCAACAATTTTTAAGTACACTTTGTTTGTGATGATACGCCGAGCTTTCTCGTAAGCGCCGGGTACCGGGTCTCTTGCCTGGTCTCGGCTCCTCCTTAGCCAAAGCTATGGCTAGGTCGAGAAATACCTTTAGGGTTTTAGTAGAAGTACCCTATGTATTCGATGAGGAAGGCTTAAACTGGAGGAGAGAGACGGATGAGGAAGAGGATTACCTCACAGCTTCCTTTATGGTTGGCCAGCTACCCTTGGGGGATCCAACCCTTGGAAAACGTGGCAGCGAACGAAGAGGTAGCAGAGGGAAGCACGACAGCCAAGGGGACGCCGGGGACCTGGAGTTGGACGGCGGAGGCGTGGACGGCAACCAGCTTACGGCGGTTACCGGCGGGTGGAGAGAAGAGGTCGGTGGTAGGAGAGAAGGTGGAGGTGGTTGGTGGTTTGTGGTTTGTGGTTTGTGGAATATTAAGTTATAGCTACTCCTAGGATTTCCTACTTTAACTACTAACTTCATTCATCAATGCATAATCCTAATACAAGCTATAGAGGTCATTTTATAGAGACCTAGACAAAGTCCTAATCCAACTAGAGAACTACCTTGCTTTAATCAACAAGTAATAATACTTCCATACTAAGACTCAATCATAACTCAAACTTCCTAATAACTAGGACTCATAATAGGAACTAATAAAGGAAAGCATAAACTGAAATCAAACTAAAAAATTAACTAGGAAAGCAATTAAGAAACTAACTAAGGAATAACCAGCTAGGGATTAGGATTCCTTTTGGCCGGTTGGGCTTAGGACGCCCAAAGGGGCGTGGGTCCCACCTAACCTTGACCATGGGTCCGCTCATGCTTGGGTTTGGGCGTGGATCTGGTCTAGGCTATTTCCGTGGTGGTTGAACTCGTAACATGTGATTTCTTTATTTTCCCGGCGTACAATGAAGTCCTACAGATGCATGTACATTGGCATTAGTAATGATCATTACATATAATAGTAATGGTCAAGTTTATGTGAAAGACATCTATGACCTGAAAGACATCTATGACCTGAAAGACATCTTCCCAAGTGTTGGAGTCTATGAACCAGCACGTTTTAGCAATGGACTCATCCTCACTTACGATTTTGGCATAGACATCTATGACCTGAAAGACAAGAAGGGTTTAGCTGCGATGGTTGTGAAGACGCCGGAGTTGATGGAGACGACGGAAGGCTGCAAATCACCAGTGGAGGGAGACAACAAAAGTGAACCAGCGAGTGTGTCACACCCCGACCTAGAAAATTCATACGGTCCAGGGCGTGACGGTTCCTAACATATTCAATTCATCTCTTACGCATTTATAATAAAATAATACAACTAATTAATCAATTGATCTGGGGTCAACATTATAATATCTAATATGAGACAAGATTTCTGATGCAAATTTGATCCTCAAAGGACATGTATATAAATATCTCAAAAATCCTCACAGAAGGAAATTATACATTTATTTAATCTAGCAAGATAACTGAACCCTAAGTCCTCAAACGCCTCTAGAGGTCGACGCGCCACCAAGATCCTATCCAGATGGTGCTACGGAAGAAAAACTGACGCCTACACCTGTAAAACACAGCCTGGGTAGCAATGAGCGATAAGCTCAGTAGAATTCTATTTTACGTCACACTGAAAGGAAGGGGAACAGTAACGTCCCTGGTTCCATCTCAACTCTAGGGTAAAACACACGTTACATACACCACCTACCCTAAAGCACGCACTCTGATGACCTCCACTGTCAACAGTCATCCCTCTCAAACCAACCGCTCCAACGCTGAAACAACAGGGTGTAGAACCCAGGGTGGTACGTAACTTCACCTACTGAAACTAAGACTGGAACCTAAGACGACCTCTACACGTCAATCAGAGTAATTATAGCCAACTAGACAGTAACCTCGATAACATAAGATTAACATAACAATTCACGCCCAAAACCATGCTACCCAACCTCGGTTCTATGGCAAGATCCGAGCTGTCGGAGCCCTCGGATCAGCAATCAACCCATCGCCCACGTCCTAACCTTTATGCCTCTAATGCAATCAAATGCATGCAATGCTCATACTCACATAATTAACATTTAGAAACATGCAACAAGATGTCACAACAATATACAGGGCTGGGCTTAGCATATATAGCTCGCCAACGGGGTGAACATAGAAAAGGTGTCGCGCCCCGACCCGCGAAAGCCCAACCGGGCCGGGCGACGCGAACCGGAACCTACCAAACGCGGAAAACAAAGCTGGCGAGGGTTCCCTCTAACCTATTGGTCTCCCTAACAGTTCACCAAAAGCACCCCAATTAAAAGACAATAATTTAATGAAACCTCGAACCACAGATTTACGAACTCAAAAAGATTTAATATACATATCCTCGGAGAGGGGGGGAGTTCAAATACAACATTACTCCCGTAGGAGACTATCTAAGATAGGATAAAAGCAGTAAAGGATCACCACCTCTCAAAGTCCACCAGGCGCCGCCGCACCGCCGACCAACTGCCCAGTAGGGGCCACAGAAGAAATACTGATGCCTGCACCTGCAAAACGCAGCCCGGGTAGGAGTGAGCACTAAGCTCAGTAGGGATCTACACTACGACACACAGAAGGAAGAGGGAAACGCAACAGTGTCGCCCTCAAGTAGGATCTGGGTGTATACAGGGGTCCCATAACCCCACTGCGTGTCCCTGAGGCCCTCGATCATGATCTTCCAGCCTGGCTGGTCACATGTCCGGTCACACTCAGTAGCAGGAAACCACACTGCTGACTCTCAACAGGACACAGAACACTGTTTGGTGGGAAGAGACACCACTGAGTAGGCAACTCCTCTACTCAAGAGTTTAAGAACACCGGACACTGGCTACACCTCAGATCCGACTCAAGGCCGACACGACCTCTATAATCATCAAGCAACAAGTGCACCAGTCATCTAAGCCTATCATCAAGTTTGACTGGTCACTACAATTCAAACCGGGTCCAAACTACCCAACCCCGGTCCTAGGGCTAAGTCCGAGCTTCCAGCCTCGAGACGGCGACCCAAGGATCACCCACGCCCTAACCAATGCAACTAATGCACAATTCAACAATGCATGCTATGACATACACAAACAGGAGATAGGCATGCAACAGTATGTCAAGGATAGCATACAAGTCAACCGGATCGCTGCAGCGGTACTACCGACAGCTGCCAGCCGATCCGCAGCGGGTCCCGGCATTACGACAATACCACGACCGTCAACCGCGAACTCCTGCGACGGGAAGCAACCCCGAAAACCGCTGAATGAACAGTAAACAATATAATATTATATTCCAAAATATAATATTATATTCAACACCCAAAACCTCTACTTAGGGGCTAATTGATCCCGTCGATCCGACATCCTTAGCCACCAGTAGGTGTATATAGCATGATCAACATATCCAAAATTCATAATCATCCAACGGTTGGATTAACGGAAAAACACTAATCAAAATCGTTAATCAAACTAACTTACCCATTAATTGCTGCAACGCAGCCCTCCAGAAAACAATTCATAACAAATCCTAGAAAAATCGTAAAACTATGAAATCAGCGGGGTTAGAGAGTAGACTCAAAGATCTACAACTCTCATGTTCATCACAACCCAAGATCAAGTACGTACCGGCCGAAAAACACGCCGCAAGCCGGCTGTTCTTCAAGAACAGCAGAAAACAGATAAACCGAGCTTAATCATGTATAAAACCTACTCAAATCTCAACCAAATAACATGAAACTCATATCAGTAATTCTACTAGGCATAAGGAATCCAACAAGGTAAAGATCAACAAGATCCAACGGCTAGATCTAAAGAAAACCCGAAAACAACATCAGTAGGTATAACCCTACCTAACAACGCTTTCCTCGGCTGATTCCCCGCGAGTTGATCACCAACAAGGTTCCAAACCACTTCAGGGATCTTCCTCTCGTTGCCACGGATCCAACGAGCCTTAGAACACCGAATTTGATAGTCGGAGGAGGGAGAACGGAGGAGAAGAAGCTCGCCGGCGGTAAGAGGAGAGAAAAACAGAGCTTCGGGAGAGAAGAAAAGAGAAGAAGAAGGGAGAAGAAGGAGGAGAAGAAGGGGAAGAAAAGGAGAGAAAAGGGGGAGGGGAAAGCCGGGGGAAGGGGGGAAAAGTGAAAGAAGGGGAGGGGAAGTCCTCCCCCCCTGACAGGAGAGAGCGACAGCCAACGGCGGCCGTCCTCGCGAAGCAGAAAAGCCACCGACGCGAGTCCGATCGGTCGCTCCAAGGAGCGACCGATCGCTCAAGGGTCGTCAGCTGCCCAAAGGCGAGCTTCCGCGCGCCCGAGCTGGGATCTTCCGATCCCGGGTCCATCTAGCCATTCTAAACAAACACTAACACATAAAAGGCCAGTGTGTGCACACGCGGGTGTGAAACAAACCAATAAGGCGCAATTTACCAAATTGCCCTTGCGGTCTACAACGAGCCACAGGGGTAGAGGGACAGGTCCTCACAAAAGGTCTAGATGAAACAGATAAATAGGCACTACGACGGCATCCACAAGCCATCAACTAAAATTCTACAATGAGGATGCAACCCCGACCAAGCAATTACAATTAACAACATAAACAATAAGCATTTATTCTACACATCACAAGGGACATTACTCTTTTGGTTCAACCATGAGCCTCACATAGGGTTGGGCCGCACATAGGGCCTACACATATATAATAACATATATATAGCATAAGATCGAAAAGCTCGAATTATCTAATTAAAGTAAACGAACTACTAACTTCAAAAAATCATAACTTTCAATCTAAACATCCGATTGATGTGAAACATGACATGTCGACTCATTGACATACTCCGAATTATAAACCAAAAAATTGGATCAATCGGATAAAAAGAAATAGATAAAATCTTATAAGTTTGGTTTCAAACTAGATTTGATAAACGACTAAAAATCCCTACGAAAATTCCTCCGGTAAAAACAAAATTTTGCACATCAAACCTAAAGGTCACTAACATAATCATATCCAAAAAGAAAATCAATTTGATAACGAATTTCCACTTAATTTCACTAATTAAACAAACATCCACGTTCTGCACAGTCCGGCCACTTAATTCACTAAAAAACAAACATAAATCCAAAAAATATGAAACTAGTTGGAATTGAAAAAAGACTCAAAGATATACAACTTTCATGTAGAAGAGAAACTTAGATTAGGCACGTATAGGTCTGAAATCAAGGTTAAACATAGCTGCTCTAATTAAAACAGATAATCCGAAAATAATTCAATGAAAAGTTGCTTAAATCCGATTTAAATCCAATCAAAACTCAATCAAACTTCAATCAGATATTATGCATGCTTATGAGCATCATCTAGCGTAGATTAATCAAGTATTAAGAAACCAATTAACCTAGATCACTTGAAGAAGGCTTAAGTGAAGAATCCTGTCGTTCTATGCTAATCCATGATTAATCCGCGATTAATCCGTGTATGGAAGGTCTAGATTGCTTCCCCTACTAGCTGGCCACACTTCCAAGCCTCTGCAACAAGCCTCCCTCACGAATCCAAGCCTCAGCGAAGAGAAGAAAGGAAGAGGAAGAAAGAAGAAGTAAAGAAAAGAAGCAGAGGAGCTGGCGGGTTCTTATACCATCCGTGTCGGATAGATCGCATAAAGCAGCATTCGGTCGAATTAGGTCGGTTACGTACCTACCAGCTCAACATCATTGCCAACATCGAAATCGATCGATCGCTCCCTGGGCTGACAGCTGACCTAAAGACAAAAACTGTCGCGCCCGAGTTAGGATCTTCTGATCCAACGCTCGCCTAAGGTTCTAACAATCATATTCATCATTCATAAGGCGTGTGTGCGTTACGCGTGTGTGAAACTAACGGCCAAGATGCAATTTACCAAATTGCCCTGGGGTCTTCATAATCAACCCAATCGAAAAACAAGGCCAACCGAGCCAGACCCTCAACCAAACGAGGTCAGATCAGGTTGGAGGTACGGGTCTTCACAATCTATCACTCTTAAAAGAATTTCATCCCAAAATTCGATAAGAGTAGAGCCGAAAACAACAAAACGGAAACAAGCACACCTGCATTAAACAAGAAGGTCAATAAGCTAACAACTTGAGCAACACACAGCAAAGGGCACCAACGCCCACACAAAACAGGGGGAGGGGTTCACCTCAAACTGGTGAACAGGCCCCAGCTCTCGACAACCATAAGAATCGCCAACTAGCGACCTTGAACGAGAGTGAAATAATGCCGTCAGGTGTATCCACGACACCCTCCCACGGCCAAGAAAATACAACTTGGTGCGTGGCCAACCGACGCAACCGAAAAAGTCGTCGAACCCCCCAACGTGCACCACACATGGGCGACGGACACCTAGAGGTCCCCAATCTCTAGCAAACGCCCCGACAAGAGCTACCAACCTAAGCTCTTGTCCCAATTGATCTATTCGAATCGATGGATAAGTGACTTAGAAATTACTCAATACGTCCTAGTTTCGCCTTCAATCTTCTCTAGTTATTCTCTTGTTCTATTCTCTAAACATTATGGATCCATAGCTTCTTAAGCTTACATGCATCACTAAAATAAAATTTATGTTCCTAATGGCATAGCCTATCTTTCTTGGCATAGGTTGTCTTCGATCCTACAATTACCTTACTTTATTCTACTCCTAATGATCTTAGCACAACCTATCCTAGCATAGCATAGCCTATCTCAAAAGCAAACCATAAATCACATGAAAATCATCCTATGAATATCTACAATCAATCACAGAATTCATGTAGGACTGAAAATACGTCAAAAGAACTATGTTCCTTCAAGTCTATTAACAATGAAAAACATATTCATAGGATCATGTCTTGAGAAGATTACAAGATTCAAACCAAAGAAGAAAGAAAACTATGCTAGGGTTTCATGAACAATCCGAAGTATAATAATTAGCAACTCATCTTTTGGATGAACGCCATCGGATTGGAATAGGAAGCTATCATCATCCGCATCCTCGCCATCTTCTCTTAATTCCTTTTCCAAAGATAGTCGAAAAGATGAGAAATTTGGATGGAATAACCCTATTTATAAGAGAACTCCCGAAATTAGAGTTTGAGTTAAGTTGGACTTCTATTAAAACTTAGATTTTCTGAATTTATCCTCGCAGTCTTTGTCGCGCCCCGACCCGCGAAAGCCCAACCGGGCCGGGCGACGCGAACCGGAACCTACAAAACGCGGAAAAAGACGGCGAGGGTTCCCTCTAACCTATTGGTCTCCCTATCAATTCACCAAAAGCACCCTCAATTAAAACAACAATTAACTTAACAACATCGAACCACAGATTTAAAACTCAAAGTGTTTAATATACATAACCTCGGAGAGGGGAAGATTCGAATACAACATTACTCCCGTAGGAGACTAACTAACAAAAGGGTAAAAGCAGTAAATATCGCCACCTCTCAAAGTCCACCATGCGCCGCCGCACCGCCGACCAACTACCCGGTAGGGGCCACAGAGGAAGAACTGACGCCTGCACCTGCAAAACGCAGCCCGGGTAGGTGTGAGCACTAAGCTCAGTAGGGATCTACACTACGACACACAGAAGGAAGAGGGAAACGCAACAGTGCCACCCTCAAGAAGAACCTGGGTGTATCCATGGGTCCCATAACCCCACCGCGTGTCCCTGAGGCCCATGATCATGGTCTTCCAGCCGGGCTGGTCACATGTTAGGTCACACTCAGTGGCAGGAAACAACACTGCTAACTCTCAACAGGACACTGAACACTGTTTGGTGGGAAGAGACACCACTGAGTAGGCAACTCCTCTACTCAAGAGTTTTAAGAAAAATCGGACACCGGCTACACCTCAGATCCGACTCGAGGTCGACACGACCTCTACAATCATCAAGCAACAAGTGCACCAGTCATCTCAGTCTATCATCGAAACGACTGGACACCACCATCCGAACCAGGTCCAAACTACCCAACCCCGGTCCTAGGGCTAAGTCCGAGCTTCCAGCCTCGGGACGGCGACCCAAAGATCACCCACGCCCTAACCAATGCAACTAATGCACAAATCAACAATGCATGCTATGACATACACAGAAAGGAGATAGGCATGCAACAGTATGTCAAGGGTAGCATACAAGTCAACCGGATCGCTGCAGCGGTACCACCGATCGCTGCAGCGGTACCACCGACCGCTGCCAGCGGGTCCCGGCATTACGACGGTACCACGACCGTCAACCGTGGACTCCTGCAATGGGAAGCAACCCCGAAAACGATGATGAACAGTAGAAAATATAATATTATAATCCGACTTATAATATTATATTTAAAACACCAAAAGTTCTCTATTAGAGGCCAATTGACCCCGTCAATCTGACGTTTAACGACGTTGGATTCGAGATCCAACTTAGCCACCAGTAGATGTATATACCAGGATCAACATATCCAAAATCCATAATCATCCAACGGTTGGCTTAACGGGAAAACACTAATCAAAACCATTAATCAAACTAACTTACCAATTAATTGCTGCAACGCAGCCCTCCAGCAAACAATTCATAAATATCGTAGGAAAATTGGAAAATTATGAAATCAGTTGGGTTAGATAGTAGATTAAAAGATCTACAACTCTCATGCTCATCACAACTCAAGATCTTGTACGTACATGCTGGAAAACTCGCCGCAAGCCTGCTGTTCTTCAAGAACAGCAGAAAACAGAGAATCCGAGCTTAATCATGCATAAAACCTACTAAGATCTCAACCAAAGATCATAAAACTCATATCAGAAATTTTACAAGGCATGAGGAATCCAACAAGACAAAGATCAATAAGATCCAACGGCTAGATCTAAAGGAACACATTAAAGAACACAGTAGGTAGAAGAACCTACCGAAGAACGCTAATCCCGGCTGATCCCTCGCAACCAGTCACCAACAAGCCTCCAAACCACACCAAGTGCCTTCCTCTCATTGCCACGGATCCAACGAGCCTTAGAACACCCAATATGATGGTCGGAGGAGGGAGAACGGAAGAGAAGAAGCTCGCCGGCGGTAAGAGGAGAGAAAACAGAGCTTCGGGAGAGGAGAAAAGAGAAGAAGAAGAAGAAGAAGGAAGGAGGGGAAGGAGAAAAGGAGGAAAGGGGGCAGGGGACAGCCGGGAAAGAGGGGGAAAAGGCGAAGGAGGGGAGGGAAAGTCCTCCCCTTCTGACAGGAGAGAGCGACGGCCAAAGGCGACCGTCCTTGCGAAGCAGAAAAGCCACCGACGCGATTCCGATCGATCGCTCCAAGGAGCGATCAATCGCTCGCGCCCCGGATCGATCCCAACACCAACTCGGATCGATCCGAACGGGCTGGATCAATCCAACACCAAGTCGGATCGATCCGAGCGGGTCAAAACCCACCGACTCGCTCACGAGTCCGATCGATCGCTCCAAGGGGCGATCGATCGCTCAAGGGTCGTCAGCTACCCCAAAGGCAAGTTTTCGCGCGCCCGAGCTGGGATCTTCCTATCCCGGGTCGACCTAGCCATTCTAAACAAACACTAACACATACAAGGTCAGTGTGTGCACACGCGGGTGTGAAACAAACCAACAATGTGCAATTTATCAAATTGCCCTTGTGGTCTACAACGAGCCACAGGGGTAGAGGGACATGTCCTCACAGTCTTACTCCGAGCGTAACTGGGTCCAATCAGTTTGGGATTTGAAAACTTGTCCAACACAAAAGTTGTATATTAGGAAGTTATCTGTCATATCCCAAAGATTTCATAATATGTCGATTTATCTGACATATTTGATGAATATTCTTTCAAACATCGACGGACCAGTTTTCCAGCAACTATATATCTTTATATTCTTCAAAACGGGTATCAATCCGCCAGGAGTCTCACAAATTGTCCAACATGAAAGTTGTAGCTCTTGAAGTCTTCTTTCACAACCTAAAGTTTCAGAATATTTGTACTTATACAGAATTTCTGAAGAATAGGTTCCTGACAGACAACGAAGCGGTCTTTTTCATATAAATTCATATTTTTAGTCGAATTTCTTGTATTTCTTCTCAAATCATGATTAAACCTGAAATAAATTAACAAACTATTAAATACAAACTACTATGTGCCTAATAAAGGTAATTTAAGAGGTTTAATTATGAATAATTCATGACTCGTCAATGTGCAGGAGAACAGTATGTGAAACTGTTCTTAAACACAACCAATAGTGTCCCTAGTGGCCTCGACAAGCGCCACTACGCATCACCTCAAAGGAAGCAAGAAACCAACAACTTCCAAGAGAGCGACACTCCATTATGTCCAAGGCATCAAGGATCCAGAACACCTCCTTCAATCAGTCCTCTACTAATGAAGGATCTTCAGCACCACCTCTAAAACTCAACTGGTTCACCTCTCGAGATTTTGAGAGTACAAAGGCGACACGTCCTATTTCCTACACGTTCATCTCCAGCATGAAGGGAGATTCATTGTCAGGTGAGGGAACGGACAACACCGGCACGCATGCATATCTCCCCCTGAGATGTCATGTCACAGCCGGAAACCAACAAAATAAAGCAGCAATCAATAAAGGAAAAGCATGTCACACACGGGCACAAACAAACATGCAATAATGTTCTAGACATAGAACTATCCCCTTCCACACTCAAAACCTTAACCGCAAGCCTAATCATATCCCTGGGACCTACAGCCTGCTCTAATACCAAGTAGTCACACCACGATCCAGAAAATCCATCCGATCTAGGGTGTGCGGGTTCCTAACCTATTCAATTCATCTCTGACACATTTATAATAAAATAATACATCTAATTAATCAATTGATCTGGAGTCAACATTATAATCTCTAATATAAGACAAGATTTCTAATGCAAAACTGATCCTCAAAGGACATATATATAAATATCTTAAAACTCCTTACAGAAGGAAATTATACATTTATTTAATCTACCAAGATAACTGAACCCCAAGTCCTCAAATACCTCCAGAGGTCGACGCGCCACCAAGAGCCAATACAGCTAGTGCTACAGAAGAAGACCTGACTGATGTCGCTCAAATGTGTCACGCACAGCGGTCGCGGTGCAGTACAGCATAAGAGAGGTCGAACCTACAGAGAGACAGACAGAAAATATCCAAAACGCAAATAACAATGAATTGAAGACAAACGAGAACTTGAGAATTAACTAAATTAGATTAAAGGATTTAATGATAATGTAAGGTTAACTAGAGATATCAGGATTTTGATAAGGCTAGGCTTCAGGAATCACTTCACTCGGATTTAGGTTCTTCTCTTCTCAATGGTTCATATGAAACTCAGTTAAGGGATTCACATCCCAATCACCTTAACCGGGAGATATGGAATTATAAACCTAACAAAATATATAGATGTCTCTTCCTACGATTGATTCTTCCTTATTATAATTCTAACTTCATCCAATCCAAACTTAAGAATATATGATACCGGCTGTCACTACAGGCAACATATAGCAAAAGTTCATCGGGACAAAGCCCTAACTCTATCTAACCGGATCTCTAAGAATACACAATACCAACTCTCACAATCGGCAATGCATAGCAAAGATTTCACGGGATAGAGCCCTAACCTTGTCTTACTAGATCCATAAGAATACACAATACCAGTTGTCACTACGGGCAATGCATAGCAAAGGTCTCGTGAGACTCGGTAGGAGAATCAAAAGAGATAACTATGGGATTATAAGATCATGAAAGAAACATGACTGGATTCATAATATTAATCATCCACATAGAAACCTATAATCTGAAAATAATCTTTGAAGATTCAATACATAGGAAAGAGTTTAACAATAAAGATTGAAACTATGAACCATCGTTGGAGAAGAAGCCCTAGTCCTCGCTAGATCATCCGTCCGCCATGCCCGCGGATTACTCGGCCATGGATGGAGATTTCTTCATCTTCTTCCTTGCTTTTTCTCCCCTCCAAAGCTCTATAGAAAATCCCCTTTGAACCTCCCCAATTTCGGATTAAATAAGCATATATATAGGGGAACCCGGAAATTAGGGTTTTAGTTGAGTTGGACTCGGATTTCCTGAAGGCAGCCCTATTCCGGTCACAACTGGGTCCAATCAAGCCGGAATTAGGAAATTTGCTCAACACGAAAGTTGTGTATTTGGAAGTCTTCTACCAGATTCCGAAGATTTTGCAATATTCTAAGTTATATAGAATATTTGACGAATATTCTCCTCAGCTTCGATAGAACAGTTTTCCAGCTTGTGTAACTTCATATATTCTTCCAATCTGCTATCACACCGTCCAGAATCTCACAAATTGTCCAACATAAAAGTTGTAGATCTCGGAACCTTCTATCACGTATTCAAATTTCAGAATATTTGAACTTCCATAGAATATGTTACGAATATTTTCCTACCAGCACATCAAATCAATCTTCTTCCGTAATTGCTTTGTCTGCACTTCTCGTACTCTAAATAGCATATCTTCCTCTAGGAAACTCCAAATCACGAACCGTAAAAACTTTCGGAAACTAAACTTCCAGAGATTTCTATCCATATATGACATATCATCTGGTTTCTTCCGAGAAGGTACAGTTTTGACGTTAAAGACTCATCTTTGCTTCAATTTCCTGCATAATACAAATAACTTTGTGAAGCAACATATACGGACAAGATCACCTATATTAATCATGAAAACTAAGCAAATAAGCTGCTCTTAGTCATGTTCAGAGTGCACTTTCATGCACTCATCACACCCGCCAACCAGCTTATTGCTAGTCTCTAGTAATTCAAAGCACATAAAATATAATTAAGCACACTAACGGTTCAAGGATGTAGACATGCATGATAAAAATTCTGCCTTATCAAGTCAATAGTGTGTTACACATTACAGAGCATGAAAACTTCTTATACTCATACACATACTACCAACATATGAAATCAACTTCTACACATCAAACATGCTAATCACCATCCAGAAGAACACATGTGATGTGACAAATAAATGTTACGTACAGAAGCAACTTCTACCCACCATTAGTCCAAACACACTACTATCTTCATGACCAATCATCCAACCCTCGCACTTTAAGTACAGCATGCTCTTTCTTTTCTTTTTTTTTCTTTTCAACTATCAGACACTTTGCCTTTTACGCGAGCACTCTCCGCTTCTTGAAGCACAGAGACCCGGTTACTTAGCAAAACACTTAATAGTTTTTTTTTTATAGCTATAAGTGGTTCTACCTTTCTACACGAGCTCCCCGCTTCCTAAGACAAGAACACCCGGTTACTCAGTAGATCACTTAATTGTTGTTTAGGCACAACTTGATCAAGCTCCAGAACTTTTTCTCTCTTTTTTTTCTTTTCTGCATGCAATACTCAACACTAGCTAATGTTTTGGCACAGCTTGATCAAGCTCCAGAACTTTTTTTCTCTTTTGTTCTGCATGCAATACTCAACACTAGCTAATGTTGAAATCATGGTCTCGATTGACAATACCATGCTCATTCCTCTAGTGAGTATAATTACCACTGCACATAAGGTGTTCGTGTGTGGATCACATGATGTTATACATTCAGGTTATCACGCATGCAATCAATGTATTGGTCAATCCATATGAAAGCAACATGCATAATAAGTATAAAAATTTCAGCTCATGTACAATTCCTAGTAACATAATCAATTCAACACTACTAAACTCAATAAGGTAGCATAAAATAAGCATAAGGTCATGCATGCCTACACCCCCCAACCTGAAATTCATATTGTCCTCAATGTGTGCTAATCATGTAAATAAGCAGAAGGGTGTTGGCTAAATTTTCATATATAACATAAATAAAAAATAGAAAATCGAAATAGGAACGAGGCCACTTGACAGAATATCTGAATTCTTGCACAGGGGTCTGCATAGCGGCCGAATTGCACAAGCAAGGAAGACGGAAGTTCAAGCATCCTAAAAGCATAAAATAGCAAACAAAAGCAAATGAGAATGAAAGCAAACAAACTAAAATACCCTAACCTAATCAAAAAGGGAAATGATAGATAGGAGAAAGATCATCCCTCGTAGACAGGGTCTATGAGAGAAACGGTGTACTCCTCAGGGTCCGCTTTCTCTGGAATCTGTTTCAAGCGTTGTCCATTAACCATAAACAACCTCCCATCCTTTGGGTCTTCAACTTCCACAGCCCCATTCTCAAATATTCTACTAACGGTGAAGGGGTCTGTCCAGCGTGATCGCAACTTTCCAGGATGGAGGTGCAGTCGTGCGTCATACAGGTAGACTTGCTGTCCTGCTTGAAATGTTTTCCTCAGGATCCGCTTGTCGTGATAGGCCTTTGTTTTTGCCTTGAAGATCCGAGAACTCTCATAGGCATCATTCCTGAGTTCCTCCAACTCAGACAGCTGGAGTTTTCGTTCCTGACCTGCAGTATCCAAAGTAAAATGTAGTGACTTAATAGCCCAGTATGCCTTATGTTCTAATTCTACGGGAAGATGGCATGGTTTTCCATAAACTAGGCGAAATGGCGACATCCCCAAGGTAGTCTTGTAGGCAGTGCGATAGGCCCACAACGCATCTGACAACCGCAAGGACCAGTCCTTGCAGTTGGGGCTCACTGTCTTCTCTAAGATTTACTTGATCTCCATGTTGGCTAGTTCAGCTTGGCCATTCGTCTGTGGATGATAAGCAGTGGAAATCTTATGTGTGACTCCATACCTGCGCATTTGGCTTTAACATTGATTTTCAATTTCCTTATATCGGATGGAGTGTACTCACTCTTAAGCTTGGGTACATCCCTTCCTTCATGCGCTTTACTAGGAATGAATGGTACATCCTCAATACTAAGCCAAGCTTCATAGTCTAAGGATTGGATAAAATTTCCATCATAGTCTTCCAATAATTGTAATTTTCTCCATCAAAGTAGGGAGGCCTATTGGTAGATTGTCCGTATTGGTTTTCCATCTATACCTAGGATCCTCTAGGGTCATTAAACCTCGAATTTAGAGACGAGGCTAGTATGCTTGTTTTGATATGAAAATAATAAATAAGGCAAGTAATGAAGAAAAAGAAAGAGTTAAGAGACTTGCACAAAATTTTATAGTGGTTCAGCAAACCTTGCCTGCGCCCACTTCTCTCAAGGGCCTCCTTGAGGTTCCACTACTTTCAAGACCTCTTACAAGTTTTCCCACCAAGCTTCCGGGTGCTTGGCAACCTTACAAATCCTCCAACAACAGCTGGAGCTCCCCCTCAAGCTTTCGGATGCTTGAGAACCTTACAAATCACTCCAAGCAACTCTTAAAGATTTCTCACAAAGTCTACTTCACAACTTGAAGTAGGTTTACAAAGATTTAAGCTCTCAAAAGAAGACTAAAACTTGTTACAATGTAATCTAATATCTCCCTTAGCCTTACACCAAGTTTCTTGGGTCTTCTCATATATACTTGAGCTTTAAGACCTCAAAAAGTAGCTCCCAACGCCCACTTTGCTTTTCTGCAACGGCTCTTTAACGGCTAGTTTTCTGACTGGCGGTCGACCGTCGCATCGTCTGCCACATCGTTCGTCGTGATCTTCTTGAGCCGCTGTCGATCCACGCATCGACCTTCAAGCTTCACGGTCGACCGTCACATCGTCCGTAAGACTATATGAAGAAAAACACTTCCAAGGGTCGATGCCTCGTTCGACCGTCGCTTCTCCTCAACAGAGTCACATAGGCCACGGTCGATCGGTCCATCGACCGTCGCTACTTTTATCCTCCGCGGTCGATCCTTCCATCGATCGCCGCTTTCCACGGTCGATCTCTTCATAGCCCACGGTCGATCCCACGGTCGACCACCGCATCGTCCGTGGACAATAACATTTCTCAAATATGAAAGTTAATGCATGTTTTCAACATATATTTTATCACATATATATTTTAACATTTAGGAACATATTGGCATCATCAAAACACTATTAGTACTAACACATAAATAGGTGCAATGGCCTACAAGTCTCCAAGAGACCAGATAAACAATCTAGACTAACATTCAAAGTAGATTTCGACATTACGACAACATCCACAAGCCGTCAGCCAAAATTCTACAATGGGAATACAACCCCGGCCAAGCAATTACAATTAACAACATAAACAATAAGCATTTATTCTACACATCCCAAGGGGCATGACTTCCTTGGTTCAATCAGGAGCCTCATGTAGGGTTGGGCCGCACATAGGGCCAACACATATATAATAACATATATATAACTCACAACCATAAAGCTCGAATTACCGAATTAAAGTAAATGAACTACTAACTTCGAAAAATCATAACTTTCAATATAAACATTCAATTGATGTGAAACTTGATATGCCACTCATTGACAGACCCCAAATCACATATCCAAAAAATGGATCAATCGGATAAAAAGAAATAGATAAAAACCTATAATTTTTGTTTCAAATTAGATTTGATAAACAACTCCAAATCCCTTCAAACATTTCTCGGATTAAAATCAAAATTGGCAGATTAAACCTAAACGTCACTAAGATCATCATATCCAAAAATAAAATCAATTTGATAACAAATTTTCACTTAATTTCACTAATTAAACAAACTTCCCTATTCTGCATAGTCCGGCTATTTAATTCACTCAACCACAAACATAAATCCAAAAAATATGAAATCAGTTGGAATTGAAAGAAGACTCAGAGATATACAACTTTCATGTTGAAGAGAAACTGAGATTAGGCACGTACAGGTCTGTAATCACGCTTAAACATAGCTGCTCTAATTAAAACAGATAATCCAGAAATAATTCAATGAAAAGTTGCTTAAATCCGATTTAAATCCAATCAAAACTCAATCAAACTTCAATCAGATATTATGCATGCCTAGGAGTATCATCTAGCGTAGACTAATCAAGTAATTAAGTAACCAATGAACCTAGATCACTTAAACAAGGCTTAAATGAAGAATCCTACAGTTCTACACTAATTCACAATTAGTCAACGATTAATCCGTATAGAGAAGGTCCGGATAAACTCCCCTACTAGCTGGCCACACCTCCAAGCCTCCCTCACGAATCCAAGCCTCAACGAAGAGAAGGAAGAGGAAGAAAGAAGAATAAAAGGAAAGAAGCAGAGGAGCTGGCGGGTTCTTATACCAGCCGTGTCCGATCGATCACATAAAACATCGATCGATCGGACTAGGTCGGTTCTGTACCTACCAGCTCAATGTCGGTGTCAATGTCGAAACCGATGGATTGCTTCTTGGAGCGATCGATCGCACCTGGGCTGACAGCTGCCTTAAAGACAAGCTATCGCGCTTGAGTTAGGATCTTTCAATCCCACGTTCGCCTAAGGTTCTAACAATCACATTCATCATTCATAGGGCGTATGTGCACCATGCGGGTGTGAAAGTGACCACCAAGACGCAATTTACCAAATTACCCTTAGGGTCTTCGTGATCAACCTGATCTCGAAATAAGGCCAACTGAGCCAGAACCTCGACCTAACGCGGTCGAATCGGATTGAAGGTACAGATCCTCACAGAGTGCGACGGTTGAAAGATGAAAATGGAAAAGTGATGAGTGCATGAAAGTGCACTCTGAACAACCTTAAAACCATCTCAATTGCTAGATTATTATCCTTAATCAGCATCTTTATTACTATTTTTATATCTATATGTTGCTTCACATGGTTGTTTGGAAAATGCAGGAAATTGGAGCTAAAAGAAGCTGAAAAGAGTATATGGATCAACTTCAACAATTAATCTGTACCTGCTCATGAAGAATCAGATGATGTGCCATATATGGTTGGAAAGCTCTTGCAGTCTAGATTCTGGGGAATTTTACGGTTCGTGATTCCGAGTTTCCTAGAAGAAGTTACGGCAATTTCAGTACCGATGCGCAGTCTGAATGGCAGAAAGGAAAATAAGCTGGAAGTCCGAGCGATCCGCCGATCGATCGGACCTGACAAAATTGTGACAGAACATGCGTTATTTGGCTGAATATGATCCGATCGATCCCTCCTTCGCTCCCATAGGGTCCGATCGATCCGACACCAATGGTCCGATCGATCGGACTCGGAAAAAGCCAAAAACAGCGGATTTTTACTCAACCGATCGATCCAACACTCATAATTCGATCGATCGGACTTGGGAATTAAAGGGTGACAGAACGTATGCTTTTTAGAGGAGCAGAGTTCGATCGATCCGTCCATCGATCGAACTCGGGAAGAGCCAGAGACGAAGGATTTTTACGAAATCGATCGATCCGACTCCCTTAGTCCGATCGATCGGACTAAGGGCGTAAATAGAAGATTGGAGATTTCAAGAGACCGATCGATCCAACATCCCGAGAAGGATCGATCGGACTTGCCCAGTGACGAAAATCAACGGTTTTGATTAATCCGAGTTTACTAATTCTTGGACCCTATAAATAGGAAACTTAGGGCTAATCAAGGGGGACTTCTTGGACGTTTTTGGAGGCTCTTTTCAGGAGTTTTTCAAGAGGAAAAAGATGGAGACATCTCCATCTATGGCCGAGTAATCCGCGGGCATGGCGGACGGATGATCTAGCGAGGACTAGGGCTTCTTCTCCAACAATGGTTCATAGTTTTTAATCTTTATTGTTAAACTCTTCTTATGTATTGGATCTTCACAGATTGCTTTGTGGTTAAACATTATTATAAATCCAGTCATGCTTCTTTTATGATATTGTGATCTCATAGTTATCTCCTTTGATTCTCCTACCGAGTCTCGTGAGACCTTTGCTATGCATTGCCCGTAGTGACAGCTGGTATTGTGTATTCTTAGGGATCTGGTTAGATAAGGTTGGGGCTCTATACCGTGAGATCTTTGCTATGCATTGCCGATTGTGAGAGTTGGTATTGTGTATTCTTAGAGATCCGGTTAGAGTTAGGGCTTTGTCCCGATGAACTTTTGCTGCGCGTTGCCTGTAGTGACAGCCGGTATCGTGTATTCTTAGGTTTGGTTGGATGAAGTTAGAACTATAAAAGGGAAGAACCAATCATAGGAAGAGATATTTATATTTTATCAGATTCATAATTCTATATCTTCCGGTTAAGGCGATTGGGATGTGAATCCCTTAACTGAGTACCATATGAACCATTGAGAAGAGAAGAACCTAAATCCGAGTGACGTGATTCCTGAAGCCTAGCCTTATTCAAATCCTGATTTCTTTGTTACCTTTATCTTACCATTACATCTTCGATCTATTTTCTTAACTTTTATCGCTCTTGATTGTTTTCAATTTATTATTATTTGTATTTCTGGATCTTTCTTGCTTGTCTCTCTGTGGGATTCGACCTCTCTTATGCTGTACTGCACCGCGACCGCTGTGCGTGACACATTTGAGCGACATCAAAAAGGAAACACTAATCGGAGAGGAAAAAAGGCGCGGTCGAGCGCGATGGATGATTGTAAGGACACGAGGGCAATATCGTCATTTTTACGCGATTTGGACTTATTGTCCCAAAAAAAGGCCGCGTGGGCTTTTTAACAAAGTTGATGGGGTTTTAGACGAATATGGGGTTTTGAACTAATATCCCTTAATTAAACAATATAACAGGATTTATCACGCCAGTCAAAAGCCGCCATGGTACAAGTCATGTAATATGAACAAATAATTAAGGGTCGTTCTATCTACACCGCCCTAAGTACTAAGGACACCACCCATTTTTTTTATTTCCTAAACTACCCTTGTCTTTAACCTCCCTCCCTCTCTCTCTATCTCTCCCCGATCACCCTCTCTCTCTCTCTCTCCCACTGGCCTTGCCCGTCGCCAGCCTACAACCCCGACGTCGCCCCCACCGGCCTGCTCTCTGTCGCCGAACACCATGCCCGAAGCCACCGCCCTCTCTCCTCTCTCTCTCTCTCTCTCTCTCTCTCTCTCTCTCTCTCTCGTGGATCTCTCTCTCGCCGATCTCCCTCGCGGATCTCTCCGGGCGGCCAAATTTAGCCTGTCTGCAACCTCCCGAAGCCCTCACCTCTTTCCCCCTCTCTTTCTCCCTCTATCTCGCCCCCCCCCTCTCTCTCTCTCCCGTCGGAGCAGTTCGGTTTTTAAAAACCGAACTACTGTGTTTTTTTCAGTTTTTAAAA